>VXBL01001075.1:15374-142204 GCA_013400195.1 Aramus guarauna
GTATTCTCCTGGAGAAATTGGCTGCTCATGGCTTGGACGGGCATATGCTTTGCTGGGTAACAAACTGTCTGGACGGCCGGGCCCAAAGAGTTGTGGTGAATGGAGTTACATCCAGTTGGCAGCCGGTCACAAGTGGTGTTCCCCAGAGCTCAGCACTGGGGCCACTTCTCTTTAATATCTTTATCAATGACCTGGACGAGGGGATCGAGTGCACCCTCAGTCAGTTTGCAGACAACACCAAGTTGGGCGGGAATGTTGATCTGCTGGAGGGCTGTAGTGAGGTGGGGGTTGGTCTCTTCTCCCAAGTAACAAGCGATAGCACAAGAGGAAATGTCCTCAAGTTGTGCCAGGGAAAGTTTAGACTGGATATGAGGAAAAATTTCTTCACCGAGTTGTCAATCACTGGAACAGGCTGCCCTGGGAAGTGGTTGAGTCACCATCCCTGGAGGTATTTAAAAGATGTGCAGATGTGGTGCTCAGGGACAAGGTTTAGTGGTGGACTTGGCAGTGCTAGGTTAATGGTTGGACTTGATAATCTTAAGGATCTTTTCCAACCTAAACGATTCTATGATTCTATGAAGTCTTTGTTTACATCAGTAAATAAACTTATTTTGGGTGATGCTAAGACATGTCCTCCAAAAACCTCCTAAGCAAATCTAACATGAATTTTCAAGCTATAATTCTTAGAGGTAAAGTGGATTTGGGCAGCATGGTGTAAAATATATTTTGTCATTCAGGACCAATCTGGTTTCAGTAGAACCACAAGTAGAATTTAGGCCCTTTGCTGGAATTCAGCATAAAGATTTTTTTTTAAATTAGTGCAGTATTTTAAAAAGTTATGAAAACTCAAGGTATGTGTCTACAAACAGAGACCTGAAAACATGATTTCTTTCACTGAAGAATGCAGTTTTTCTTCCTCTCATAGCCTCTCTTGGTTTGCTTTTGATGCATTCATTAAAAAAAAAAATAAATAGAATTTTGTAAAGATGTGTTACAAATTAAAATGAGTATCAATAGGGGAAAAATCACATTCTTGCGGGTCGAATAAGTATGCCTGACTATTAACACCAAAGTAGAACCCCTGTGTGAACTTTGTTGTAAATCAGCTAATAATGCATTAAAGCTGAGAACAGCATTTTGCTTTCAGAGTCTTATTGCCGGGAGTTCTACTTTTCACAAGGATGCAGATGAAAAAAGGATGATCCCTTTAAGAGCCTGATAGGTTAAGTCAGGAAATTCATATCTCGCACACCAGGCAAAAATATGCTAGCAACTGCTGGGAAAATGACAACTGCAGTGTCTGATCGCTTGTCAAATCAATGAGGCTTTTCTCTCCTTTTGGTGAGAATTTATTTGCAGGGGTTGGTGTGCTGAGAAAATAAGATTCCTGACCTAATGGTCACCCCCATTGGTATCTCATTGTGGAAAATACTCTCTGCTGCAGTCCATTCAAGTGATTGGCAATGACAGCTTGGATGGATATTGTCAGTTGACAGGGCTTTGCACTTTCTCTGCTTTAAAAATGATGCGAAAGATCCCTTCCCCAGTGCGCGGTGCCACAAGTTGAGTTTATGAATGAATGGATGAATGCATGTTTCTCCCCTGTCATCTGCAACAAAAAAATATCCCAATCCTATCCCTGAAATGATATGCTAAGTAAATTCACACACATGCATTTAACACTCAAATGGTGCCTGAAGGCAAGCTGAGCAAGTCCTTCCAAACACTGGGGCTGTATTTTTTTTGCAGTCATTAGGAATTTCATGGAAAATGTAAAACTGCCCATTTGATATGGAAAATCTCCATGAAAAATGTGAAATTCCAGTGTTTCCAGCAAGGTTTTGCTGACAGCTCATGCATGGAGAATAGCCTGAAAGACATGCATGCAATTAAGGGATCCATATAGCCGAGCCGGAGAGAACAACACAGGCGGTGGGGGATGTGGCCTTTGCTAGGGCCAGCTGGTGTCTGCTCCTGGGCTCTCTGAGGGCACTAGACCATTGAGAGAAGTGGGGCAAAAGGGGGGAAAAAAAAGAAAAAGAAAAAAGAAAACCAGAAGCTTCAGAGAAAAGGAATCAAGTCTATCAGAGACAAGCCTGGAGCTCCTAGGTAACTCCTTCCCTCCCCATGCCTCCCCCTTTCTAGATGCTCTTAGATGTGGTTTCGAGAGCGACAGAAGTTTCTTGTTTTTGCAAACTTGATAGTAATGATGCAAATATCAAGTGTGCAGAGCTGCCGGGGAGCTCAGCCAGCTGCCAGGCTCTGCCGATGAGCATGAATGGTTTGGGAGGGAGGGCAGCGCAGTCTTCTCTGTCGTCGTGTCACGCCACTGCTTGTTGGAGGCGCTGGTGGTTGAGGAGATACTTGTCTCCTTGTTTCTTTGCTGCATTTTGGAATGGTTTAGCCCTACCGGGAAAGGCTCAACTGTTGTATTTGTTCTAGAAGAGCGATTTCTGCACATCAGCCTGAAAAATGTTCATGTATGCTGTTGAATAGAGAGGGTAAAACCGACAAGAGACCTGCAAAACCTCCCTTGCCTCCTCCCCGCCTCCATTTCCACCACAACAAAACAGCGTAACGCTGCAGGCAGCTGGTGCCTTGCCTTGCCTGTGGTCATTTATCTGAGAAACTGCAGTCCGCGGACACCAGCCTGGCCCTGTAGCACTCTTTGTGTGTCTCCTTAGCTACTGATTGAACCAACGTTGGAAGGAAAGGGTTGAATCATTTCCGAGATAGGGGCTGCAGGTTCACACAAGCGAACCTTGAAGCAAAGAGGACTTTGCAGTGTGTTTTGTTCTGAAAACATCCCCGGCAAAGTCACTCACTGCCGGCGTTCCCATTTGACAGGGCAGATATTCCCATCCTATTTGACGGAGCAGGGAGGGAGATACCTTCTCTGTGCAGAAGCGTGGTGTAGGCGTGCTGACATCAGCAGCGATCTGCGCTCTTGGGGGAGTCGTGCACAGAATTCCTTGGGTCTGAAGCAGTACGGCTGCATTATCCAGCTGTAGTATCACAATTCCTGACGCTGCTGCGGCGCCTGCTCTGCGCTCCTTGCACTGCGGAGACCGGGATGACGTGGTGCACCCACAGGCGCAATGTAAAGGAATGTACGGGCACGTAGAGGAACTGGGAATAAGCAGGTTGCCCCACTCCCAGGCGTAACGCCCTGACTCCTCTTTCTTTTTTGGGGGCTACTGTGCAGTTTTCTCACAAAGCAGATAGGGCTCGTTCTTACTGTTTTGTTCGCGCTGGTTGGGAAATATCCCCTGTATGGAAAGTTTGGGAGAGAAGGTGGGAAACGGATGGGGTCACTAGAAAGGGGGAAAATGAAGCACCGGTTGGTGTTGTGTGGGAATGTAGAACAGAGGTCCGCTCTGCAGACAGGGGAGATGACTTGAGGAGAGGCCGGCCTTGGAAACATGATTTCTATGCTGCTTCTGAAGCACATTTAATAAAGGACAGTAAAGCCGTGCAGCCTCTGAAATATCATGGCAAAACCGTCTCAGATAGTTGCCCTCTCGCAGCTGCACCATCAAAGGAACTGCATTTAAATGTTTTGTTTTGACTCTTCCCCCTTCCCCCTCCCTTCCCAAATCCCTGAGCACTCACTCCCACGCGCGCGGAATATATAAACCATGCAGCAGGAGCATAGGGGTGCTGTCGCGTGAGCTTTGCAATTGCAAAGACAGAAGGTAAGAAGCTTTCACTGTACTCCAGGTCACTTTTGTTGCAATCTGAACAAAACTATTTACTCATTGACTTAACAAACTTTTTCCAGAAAGGCTCGGGCATGCTGTGAAGCAGCGGTGCTTTGTTCGTAGAGGTCTGTTTGCTTTACCAGGCTGCCTGCAGCACAGGGAAAACGGAAGCGAAGGGGACCCCTTGTTAGAGCCCGTTGGCCAGGACCGCAGTACAGCACATACCCTTGTTCTATTTCGTCATTTTCTTCCACCTCTTCTGGTTTTTACCTCCGCTGCTGTTTGTGTTCTTTTACAGAGGGTATCTTGTGCAAGCAGTGATGTGAAAATGCCGAGCGCAGAAGAGGAGAGCTCTTTGCCACATTAGGACAGAAATTACAAGACCTACCAGGTATTTGTAGTAAAAGAGAATTATGCGCAACACGTGGCAGCTATTTAAGGAGAAGGTGCTGGTTGCTGGAGAGGTCCTTGGGGAAGAAAGTAAATCCAAATTGCTAGTCTGGCTGCTACTTTGGGAGTGATATGATGTGGTATGTCTGCTAGGTCAGTATATCCCCTAGCAGGGTGTAGTGTGCCTTTATTCACGTCAAATTCCTCACATTTTGGAAGGTGATCTTTTTTTTATTTTATCGCCATGGATATGTAGGACTGTGGTTAACTGTAGGATTGGCTCAAATCGTAGGTATTGTCAAGGATTTGAGTGCATTCACGTATGAAACCCTTGGAGTAAGGTGGGCCATTATCAGGGTTTGGCTGTGGATTAGTGCATCTCATCAGCAGAGTGTTTTATATCGATAAACAACTCGGAGCTATTTCCTATTTTTTTTCTAATTTTGCCTGCAGAAGACAAAACAGCTTCAAAAGGCAAAATTCACCATGCCTAAAGAAAACAACAGCTCTGTAGTTCTGTAATATTAATATTGCTTAAACACCTGATTTCTCCTCTTCCATGGGGAAAAGGCAGAATTGTACCAACCAGGGCCAAATAACGAGAAGAGGTGTGCTTCTCTTCATCATTTACACGTACATGACTGGAACAGCTCCACGCAAGACTAGTCTGGAGTAAAGGTTCTTTCACTCTGCAGATAAAAATAATTGTTCTCAGAATAAGTCACTTATATTCTGGAACAGAGCCTAGATTCTTCTATAAGAAAAGGCGTTTTTGCTGTTGCTGCAATAGCAACAGCCACAAATAGATCTATCCAGAACCAGTTGCACCAGCCAAGCCGTCCCTTGATTAGTGGGCAGAATGTGGGTGAAATGATAAGGACCGCATGGCAAATTGAAAATAAAAATGATGCATTGTTCTATAATTCAGAGGCTTCACTTTCTGCATATGTGCCCTTCGTGCTGTCGTCTTTTCAGGGGAAAAATATTCTCATTCTCTTAAAACGCTGGTGGTCACTCAACCATGGTGAATGTACTTGAATCTTAAGATTTATGATCACAATCCTGTTATCTGCAGCATCAGGATGATTATCCCAGCAGTCCTATGGGATCAACCTAAAAATTGTTGGACAACAAAATTATTTGTGAGGAATTACAGCAAGAAAGATGATTTGTTCTGAATTTGAAACAGACATAGTTATTTGCAGCTGCTCTGGCTGCCCCCCCTCATCTTTCCCATGCTGTCCAAACCAGATGAGATACAGGTTCTTGTTTCCTCTGTTAGCATGACTGGAAGAAACTGTTTATATTCTCATTTTCTTTATTTTACAGCTGTGAGCATGCAATAACTGCACCATATGTTAAATACAATTGAAATATATTTTATCTTCTGTGTCTAAGGATTTAATCTCTTGTATTGGGGTGGGTATATTTAATGGAGCAGGCCTAAAATACTGAGAGGTCTCTTGTGTGTAGAAATCTGAAGAAAAGCATCTCTTCACCGTCAAAAGCTTACCACTGCTTGAGTTCTAATCTCTTTAACCAAACAAAAGACCAGCCCGGTGACAACTATGCTACCCATTTCAGTATAATTTCTTAAAGCCTCTGTCAACTTTCTGCAGCACTTTCTGAGCAAACTGAAACTGGCCTTCAGACCAATGCAGTATGAAAAATCATGATGTTTCCCTGACAATAGGAGGATTGCTTTTATACTTTTAAAAATAATTTCTTTAACATTCCTTCTCGAAGCACCCTTTTCCCTCAACTATGCCTAGACCTCATACTGAAAAATAACTTCAGCATTTGTACAAATTTGACCAGGTAGCTTGTTCAATAGACTTTGAGGACTGAAAGACACTCATATCTAAATGCCTTACAGATAACTTGGCTGATATAAGATAGATACTCGTATCTAAATATTTTATAGATAACTTGTCTGATGTAAGATCTGCTGTGGCAAATGGAAGCCTCCCACTGACTTCAAATGGCTCCCAGATTAGGTGGTTGGGAAGGCCACAAACACCACCTGAGACAGAGACATAATTCGCGTTGTATTATATCAGGTTTTCCACTTCTCTCTGATTTCTCATTCTAGGTTACAGCAGCGTCTTAATTGTGCTAGGCTTCTTCTCTTGTGGACTTGCAGAATATGGTTTCTGAGTGCAGAGCCTTCACCAGTCACACAGCCGACCCATCTGGGTGGTCAGATTTGAATTCTTGCATCAACAATTGTAAATTGATTGTCTTTAGCATCTTCCATGAACAGCTAGAGGCAAGATGAGGGTGTCTGTGAGGCATCTCACAGCAATTATCAAAAGACTTGGAAAGCTCTGAGAGATCTCTGGGAACTTGCTCCTCCATCCTTTGCAGTTGTACTGTCAAAGAAAGACAGCAGAGCAGACTCATTTCCTCAGCCACCAAGGACCGTGTTGTGCTGAAAGTCACAGCTACTTGAAAATTATTTACATAAGTCACAACCCAACAGAATTTAAAATCTTTTGGTTGCTTTTGCATTCTTATGCTCTTTCCTGAATCTTCTAATCTGGCTACAATTTATAACCACATCTGTTTTGTGGAGTGGGGTGGAAGACATGAGTCAAATTCAACAGCTGAAACAATGTCTAGGGAATGCCCAACATCATTTAAGACAGGAGACCTCAAGATGATGTCCTTGCCCAAGGTAGGATCAGCTTCACATTGCCAGACCTCTTCCTAACCCCAGATGCATCACTGAGGTTCTGAAACCTCTCCTGGGAATCATTTTCAGTGCCTCAGTATCTTTACTATTAAGAAAACTTTTCCTGCAGGTGCTCATCTTTCTTGTGGTACTTTAAACCAATTACTTCTTCAATCCACCACGTGCATGGAGCATTGGAAAATGCTGTAAGCACCTCATCATGTGGGAGTGGTACTGGGGCCACCAACTCATCTAACAGATGCACCAAACAGATGACTTTGCACGTTAAGTCTGCAGCTCATTTATTAACCTACTTCTGGTGCTTTGCCCCTTGGAATCTCTGTGCAGTAAATATGATACAAGGAAATGTTTTGCTTCATTTCTTGCCAGAGCCATGGTTTAGGTTCTTGCAAGTGTAGCAGTTCAAGAGTATTAAGGTTGCCAATGCTGCTATGATTTAATGTCCATCTGTGATGCACTAGCGTCTCCCTGGAGGCGAGCCAGCCTGTGCCTGGAGGAATTACGTGTGGCCTCTCTTCCCCAGCTTGTGTGAGAAATTTTCAAGCCTGGAAGATTAGGTGCAGTTTTGCATGAAGATTGGTGCTGCTTTGTTAATGGCAAGTCATTTTGGAGCTGTTGTGCTAAGATCCTGGCCCTTGCAAAGGGGAAAATACTCAAAAGATGGATGAAGTTAGGTGTGAGCAGTTCAACAATTCACAGTTGCTGTAAGGGAAGACCTTGTTTTCTCCCACTCTTCCCCCTCTTATCTCCAGCCAATGCCAGGGTCCTGCTACTTATTTTGTACCTTCTCTTGTCTTTGTCAGACACCTTTGTAAGCCAAGATCAGCCAGCTGATTTGGCCTAGCAAAAGTCACAAAAAGAGCCAGTGCAAAAATGGAGAAGGAGCAGGAGGCTGAGAGAGTGCACTGGAGATGCACCAGAGATCTTCAGGTCGGGTGCAGCTGTGCCTGAAGGCAAAAATTCTGTTATGGCAAAAGCAAATTTAACAGCTTGTCATTGTGAGGGAAAATCTTGCTCTTCTTCCTTCTGCTTCCAGCTGTGCTTTCCCTTCCTCTCCCTTTGGGCCAGCTCTGGCACACGTTGAATCAACTGGTTAAGCAGGGAGAAAACCACACGGGGAATAAAAAAAAAGAGTTTGCATCTCAAAGGGATCTGAATCAACGCAGCAAAGGGTCAGTGTGAGGGAGGGGTGGGGAGAAAGGCAGAGAAGGTACCCTCAGTCTGTGCGAGTTGAAGGTGCTGCAGTATGGACAAACCACAAGAGTCTATCCCTAGGGTGAGCAGATGAGTGAAATCGAGGGAGTGTCCATCATCACCTTCCTCTGGCCAAAGATGTAAGGAGCTAGTTAAGAACATGAAGATATTGTGTAGCCAGTAACCTGTCCCTGTTGGATGCTGGAAGGAAGGTAAGGACAGAAGTACATTCTGAGATTTCTCTGGTACGCTCTCCTAGCTTCCAGCTATCTGTGCCTTAAAGCCTTCCCGAGTTAGAGATCATGCTCTTGTGTTTCAGGGCCCTTGGCATACCTTCCTCCTGCAAATTTATTTAATCATGTCTTTGAATGCATGAAAACTTTGGCATGATAATTTTAGATCCTTGGATGAAAAGAACTGTAGTAATATAAAACCAGATCTAGCAGAAAACACCAGGATTCCTGCAGCATGTTGAAAAATTCATGTAAACAGTTTCAAATGTTTTTCCTGGGAAAAAAATAATATATATATATTTATATATAATATATATATAAATTTAAAAAAAATCAAGTATTGGTAAAATCTATATACCTTTTGCAAAAACATTCTTCTGGCTTTTTTTCTTCTTCTCCTTAAATAAGAAGAATCTTGACATATTTACACTGCCCCTACGTGGCCTAAGGGTCTTTGCCCATATTAACAGTGACTCTGCTTCTCCTCCTGTCTTGAGTACTCGCAGTTATGGAAATTTAGGAGTCGTGGCTGCTGCCAGAGGTCTGCGCTCCGTGGTGTAGCGCTGCTTAGAGCATGTCTCACTGATGCAGCTTTGAAGTGCCAGAACCAGCCGGCAGCCACCTACACCCAGACTCCCAGTGCCTACCAACACAGGGGAAAGCCAAGTGATGCTATCAACATCAGCAAACATTTTAGCAACTTCCTTAGCCTAGATGGGGCCCCCTGAAGCCAAGGTATCTCGGTGTGGCCCGCTCAGCAGGTAGGTGGTTGCTGAGAAGCTCTCACTGTAGGCTTCCACTCTCCCACTTGCACCTTCCAGGTGGAAATTCTTCTGTGTTACCCTGTAGAATTGTACAATTGTAGAATTGGCACTGTTTTGTGGACACACACGTCTCTTAATTTTCTTTTTGCCTTCTCTCTTCAGGAAGAGCCAGGTGAATTTACTCACTGTGAGACAGCCCTGGTCTTTGGAACATGGGGGAAGCTGGCTTCAGAGAAGAAATTTCTCCCTTATTTTCCTCAAATAGGACAGAATAATTTAGGTTGGCAGGGACTTAAGAAAACTACGAGGTCAAACCTTCTCCCCACTGAAAAGGCAGATAGCTTCAACATTAGATCAGGTTGCTCAGGTCTTGTCCAGTTTAGTTTTAAGTATCTCCATGGATGGAGATACCACGATCTCTCTGGCCTCATGTTTAACCACTCTCATCATGAGGTATTTTTTCTTGATATCCATTGGAATTGCATTGATGCAGCTCGGATCTATTGCCTCTCACCCTCTCACTAGGCACCTGTGAGAAGAATCTGGCTGCATGTTCCACATGATCCTCATTAGAAATTATCAACAGGTGATTTAGTCCTTTCCAATCACTGAACAGAGGGCAGAGCTGTGCAGCACAAATTCTCCAGTCCCATCCCTCTCTTCTTTCCTTTTCCAGACTGTTTTCATTGAAAGTGACTTTCAATGGGACTTTGGGGCAGTGTTCCTTGCACTTCTTTCCTTTTTTTATGGCTCCCACTGACATCACAGTTTTTTCAGTGAGCCACACTCTACCTGGCTTCTTACTTAGCCCCCACCACCATGGTATGCAAATACTGTTATGACTTTATTTCCACCTGCAGGGACACTGGCCATGAAGTAAAGACCTGGGTTGGGTAAGAGGTATGAGACAGACCCCTGAGACCAGTGCAAGAGTGGCTTATGGTGCTGGGTGTATATTGAAGGCTCCTGGCCATTTGTTTGGTGGTCCCAGATTTCCATCAAATGGCTGAGCTTGAGGGCACAGACAGATCAGCTCTGGTGAACTTTTCTGGGGTGGGACAAGAAGCTTCTGCTTGCTGCTCGTCTTCTGCCCATTGCGCAGAAGGTCACGGCACGTCCAGCGAGGGCTGTGTGCCGACTTTCCAACCAACCTGTGGAACCTGCTGCCTCTGTTCCCACCCCATCCATGGCAGTTTGGGTGAAGGTGCTGGGCTGTCCCGAGCAGCCCGGAGGTGCATCTCCCCCCCACCTGCTCTCTGCCAGGAGCCGCTGGAGTGGGCAGCGGGGAGCAGCAGCACTTTCAGCAGTGCATCCAGATCTGCTGGAGCTTGTCTGCTGAAGCGGGTTTATCCGAATGCCTCAAAGAATCCTCTCTAAAACATTAAGATGGAGACAGATTGCTTCTCTTCTGCAAGAAAGGAAAGCAAAGTCTTGCACCAGAGTGAGCTGGGTTGGAGTGGAAGGCATTCGTTTCAAGCCATGACTTGGTCCCTGCAGGTGAATGAGCAGCAGAGCTCTGCCGAGTGAGAACTCCCTGGCATGATTTGCATCACTCTTTCCGTATGTTCTGCAAAACCAGAGCAAACCTGTCCATGGGTGCTCCTTACTTTGGTTTAGTTTCTCACCAGATTAAAGCAAACCGACAGGAGCCTAGTTTTAATACGGTGCAGGAGCGTCCATCCCTCCGTTTGCTCCAGGGTTTGTATTAGTTTAATGAATTGGTTTACATTAACATCTAGTTGAATGGGCGCAACTCTTTCATATAGATGAAGCCTGAGGCTACTAGATAAACAACAGTTGAGGTGAGAGGACCTTTAAATTCTTCACAGCCCAACAGAAACCTGTATGAATGAATTGAGATCACTTTTTTTTTTTTTTTTCCTACCTTTTAAAAGAAACCATAAAATGGCTGGAACAACTCTTAGCAGAAAGACAGGGCCAGGGAGTGGGTGGAGAGGAGTGCCAGGAGGTTACAGGCGCAACTTTTGGAGCTCGTACCTGGGAGTGCCTCATCCCAAAGCCAGGGGCGCTGCCAGAAAACTACATATGTGCAGCACATGAATGGGTGAAAAGAGGAAATACAGGGGAAGGCTGCAGGGCTAAATCACAATCCCATTTAAAGTCGGTGGCAAAGCTCCACTGACAAAGGTTGGCCCTTGGCCCTGAATTCATTTGTTCCAAGGGTTTGCTTGTGCAATTGTTAATCTGTGCTGATGAACAATAATTGCTACAGGAAGGGAAAAGTGAAGAGGAGGCAGCGGCGGGAGCACACGAGCTGTGAAATCCGTCCTGACCCTGCCTGGACTCCGCATTTCACTGCATGGTTTCACTCTCTGCATTGCTGGAGGGGACCATCCTCCTTGTGCCAATGCCACATCAAAGTGCAGTGTGTGATGCAAGATTTCAGCATCCCAGGGTAGCAGACAGTAACAGCCTGAGCTGCCTGTGAAATGAGCTGGGATGTGGGACTGCAGCCGAACAAAGGCTCACGTTCCTTTTGAAGATATTTGGGGAAATGTAAAATCTGATCAGTCACACGGAGTGATTCGGGAAACTCTTACTGCACAGAGAACATGCACATGACAGTCATACATGGGTTCTACATACCGGTGCTTCCCCAAGAGGGTGGTTGACATCAGCCCCAGTTACAGATGGGGCAGCTGAAGCACAGAAGAGAAACGACTTGCCTGACGTCACACAGGAGGTCAGAGGCATGGCGAGGACTGCTGCCCTTGTGGCACTTCTGCCTTGTACTTCATCTGGAAGACAAAAATGACCTCCTGCTTTAGGCAGCAAATATCTAACTAATACAGATGCTTCTTTTTAATACCATAATATAAATAAAAAATAACTTTAACTTGAACCACAGACCAAGGGTTTTTTCCTCTGCCAGGTGTAAATAACGTGGACCTGAGGTGACTGGAGCACTGGGGTATTTCCTGGCCGTTCATGTAATGGGGCATTTATAATGACTCTTCCTAATACATTTGTTTTCATGAATCCAGTAATCTGGGAAGCATTTCAGATAACATTTCTTTTAAAGGTGGTTGAAGAAACTGAAGATGAGGCATCAGTGGTCCATAGCCCTGTTAAACAGTATCAGGGTATAAGGGGTTTTTTTTAGAGCCCTCTTGAGCTCTAGCTAGTACTGCAATTGAAACTCTTCTTAAAAAAGGAAATCAAGCAAGGCTGCTTACAAACACTCTGGGGACATTAATATTGTCTCATTTTGCTGCTCTCAGTGGCTCATATCCTTAATTTAAAGGAGATATAAATCTCATGTTTGTAAATGAGCAAACATCTCCTGTGGCTGTGTTACGCTGATCCTCCCCGGTTTCTTGCCCATTGTTCTGAAGCACCTGATGCTTGCAGCTATTAGGGAATGACCCACAAGACAAATTCAGCATGGATCTTTGGTCTGCAAGTCAACATCTATGCCAAGGCATGGCGATGTCCACTCAACTGAACCAACTATCTGGTGGGTCTGCGGACAGGAGATCCTATCTCATATACTTACTGCCCTTCTCCAGCCTTATGAGCTGCTCTCCTTTCAGGCAAGCCCATATTAATTATTCCTATCAACAAATAATGCATCATTCAGTATTAAGACAGAGCTTGAAAGACAAGTGTTTTGCTCTTTAGTGAATATTTTCCCAATTTGATTGGCAAATGCCAGCAATTTTTTTCAGTGGAGTCAAAACATTCAAAGCCTCTCAATGTCTCCATTGTTTGACATAAGACTATCCTTCCTTTCCTGTTACGTCTCCTGAGCTCTTAGTCAGTCGCCCAAGAAAGTGTTGAACCCATCAGTCTTCTGGCTGACCTATCTAAACTACAAACACTTTTTTTTTTTTTTTCCAATTTTCCCTCTGTCTGCTGTAACATGAATTATAACTGGAATAGGATACAACTAAGGCATTTGAAAAAATGACACTGAAGACCAGTGGCTGCAGAAATGTCCCTCTCTGTTCAGTCCAGAGATCCTTGTGACTTGACTTTAACTGTAAGGTGCCCTTCTGCAGCACCTTCCCGTGATCCACAGTGCCCTGTAAAGGTATTTATTTTAGAGCTTCCCCAGTCGTATATTGGTCCCTATAGCTGGGTGATATGAAACTTGAATTCACTAATTAAAATTAAGGCACAGACTGGTGACAGTGGTGGCTCCTCCTGCAGCAGCTTACCAAAACACGTGCTAAATCCCTCGGAGTCTCTAAATGAAAATAAGGTGTCTGTCTCTTGGGCTTTTGTGACCACAGCTACACGAAATCCTGTGTCCCATGTTGTTCAGGAGATGAAACTCAGTGATTTTGGTAGCCCCAGGTAGCCCCAGGCCTCCGAAAGGCAGCGGAAGTTTTAAATACAAACTCCTCTTCCTCCCATTCTAGCATTTCATCGCCATAAGTATAAATTATGCCACTAATTTCCACCCCACATTTCTTCCCTTTCCCATAGAAACATTTATATTACTTAAATTGCAAGGGGAAATTAGTGGAAGCTTTGCACAAGGACCTGAAAATTTAGTGTTAATGGTTATTTCTTTGGTTTGTGGCACTGAATTCAACAGTCCACTATGGAAGAAGTATAAGTGAGCCTCCAAGGCAGGCAGTCCAGTTTCTCCTACGGGGAAGGAAGCCATGGAAAGTTTCTTGGTACCTGGAGTTTGCTTCTCAGGAGGCTTTGGGAATAGTGCTGGGGCCCCGCCAACATTTGTTGGGGAGTACAACCTCTCTGGCATGGTTCTGTGTGCTCTTCCCAGTGATGCCTTGTCCATCACTGCTGACTACGTTTTCAAGGATGTTTCCCAAAGTTTCTAACTACATGCCTTGCTCTTTGCCCCAGGTGAAGGATGTGGGTGTAGAAGGAGCCCAGCTGTCATCAGCACAGGGCAGCCGTAGTCTGGCAGTCAGTGATGTTTCTCCTGGATGAGATGATGACCTTGTCCTGTGTCACCTCTAACTCTACCAGCTAGCTGGGTTTCCCTGTTGAGGATCTTCTTCACCTCTAGCTGTGGTGGGCCAGTGGCATAACCTCCACAGCCTGGGAGGTAGCACAGGACAACAGCAGCTGTTTTCCACTTTCAGACCTCTGTCCCATATGTGGAAAAGCTGGCGAGCTCCCATCTTTTACAAATGCCTGAGACTGCATAACTTCTAATCTCGGATATCTGGTGCATTTTCTTCTGCATATCTTCCCTTCCTCCCTCCAGCCAGCCAGACTTAACATCTGGAGTTGGCTTGGGAAGATCACCAGAGTGCAAAGGCTTAAAACTGCTCTAAACCAGGCAAGTAAGCAGGCTGACCTTACTGGTGCTTCCCCTTTGGTCTGAAAAATATCCCATCTAGTGTTTGCTGCAAATAGTAGATAGTTACTTTTGGTCTCTAATGTGATTCCTCATCCAGCCTTTATTTCCAAACTGGAATGAAAATATCAGCATTACTTTAATTTTCACCAATAATCACAGAAAGCAGCAAAAAGACTGGGCAGAACTTCTGCAAGTGTTTATTCAAAGTGTGTTTTCAGACTTCTGGTTCTTCAGAGTAAATACCCAGAACAAGTTTTTCTCATGTTCTCTCCCGCTCATTTCAAGGATTGAAAATACAATTAATATATACCTAATAAAATAAAAAAATATAATTAAACGCTAATTACTTTATAAACCTACAACCTTCTGGTTTGCTCATAAGAGACCTGCCCAGTAAAGCAAATGTACCTACATAGCATGCATTGCACAGATTGGCAGCTATACACTATGCCGAAGTGTATGCGAGTTTAAAAACATAAGATGAATTACTTACTGCTAGATCAAGAGATTAAGAGAAACATTGAATGAGGGTTCAACGCTTCACCTATGAGTCTCTAAGTTAAGTCCAGCTCAGGTGACTGAAGTCTTAATATAGAAAACACCCTCACCTCTTACTATTTGCAGGAGGGATCGCACATCAACTCACAGCACTGGGACCTGTGATTTTTGCCTGCTTGCAATAAAGCTTAGTGATTTCAGTCCGGTTTGTGAGGAGGCAAAGTGCACTGGACAAAAAGCCCAGCTACTTAGTGCCAGTTTGATCCTTAGGGCCTGGCTGCCTTGGGAAAAGGGGCATGAGAATCACAGAATCACAGATCAGTAGGGGTTGGGAAGGGACCTCTGGAGATCATCTAGTCCAACCCTCCTTCTAGAGCAGGATGACCTAGAGCATGTTGCACAGGATCGTGTCCAGGTAGGTTTTGAATNCTAACCTCCTCAAACTGCTGGCCACGCTTTTCTGAATGCACCCCAGGATACCACTGGCCTTCTTGGCCACAAGGGCACACTGCTGGCTCATGGACAGCTTGTTGTCCACCAGGACTCCCAGGTCCTTTTCTGCAGAGCTGCTTCCCAGCAGGTCAACCCCTAACCTGTACTGGTGCTTGGGGTTACTCCTCCCTAGGCGCAGGACCCTACACTTGCCCTTGTTGAATTTCATTAGGTTCCTCTCCACCCAGCTCTTGCTGAATGGCAGCGCAGTCTTCTGGTGATCGGCCACTCCTCCCAGTTTGGTATTGTCAGCGAAGACGGAAAACTGTGTTACATTCCTACTGTCATAACAACGTACGACTGCATGGGATATGTGCTCTACTCTAGTGTAGGGTAATCGTCCCATAACTCTTCAGACTCCCAGACTTGGTGTTTCCTAGCTTCCGTCAAAGAGGATGCTGCAGTTGGTTTATTTGGTTTATTTGGCAGCATTATTAAGAATTTAGAGGAGTGGAGAAAAGATCTGTTTATGATACTTCTGGATAAAAGGATGGGATAGCAGAGAATTTTGTGAGGGGAGAAGAATAAGACTGCATGGGCTTCCACCAGCCATGGAGAGTGGGACAAGGAGGAAGGTGACAGTCATTTGGAAAACTGCAAGCTGGAGAAGCAGTGTGGTGCTGGGTGCAGCTGCTGGGCATCCTTGCAGAGGCTGCCAGCTCTTTAAAAAAATGAGAAAATGGTGGCAGTTCCCCTTTTACCAAACATGTCATCTTCTCTGGAAAGAGAATTGTGGTTTATAAATATCCAGGAAAAGTCCAAGGAGCCCACCCTGTCACTGCTGTCCAACCTGGTGAGTCCAGCAGAGGACAGCCACGCCATCGTATCGCAGCAGCACGCAGTGTCTTCCAAACTCCCCTTCCCTCTGGTACTCTCAGACCTGCCAGGGCAAAGCTCCTGCTCAACATCCTCACAGGTCCCCTCTCATCCCAAGTCCTGCAGGTCAGCTTCTGAGGGCAACATCCTTTTTTCCCTGCATGAACCTAGCAATATTTAGGATGGAGCCAGAGGTGGCTGCAGGGAAATGCTAATCCCATGAATGCTTCTGTGCAATACTGAAACACTCTTCCCTCATTGTCTGACTGCCTTTCACTCCCATCTCCTGCTTTTGTGCAATAAGAACTGTTTTTCACCAAAGGCACTGACCAAAATTAAGCACTTTTCTTAGATACCTTGTTTTAAATCTTGTTATCCCAACCTGACTTGGGTTCTTCTTGCACTTAGAATATGTAACCTAGTAAGATTATTGAAGTAGTCCTTTTATTATATGCAACAGAACAATTCCAGAGCAATTTCAACAATTCTGCAGCAATTTCACAATTCATAGTCATAAGCAAAAAACCCCAACTCTAGAGCTCAGGATGCCAAGGTGTACTTAGCTTCCATTTGTTCTCCAACAAATTGTGCTTCCCTCTTTGTGCACCTCTTTCAAACCTTAGCTGATTCATCAGAGGGTCATCTGCATCTCTGTGCAGTCAAATATTTCAGTGGACAGCATTGTCTTCAGTCAGATGATATCTCATTTTCAAGGTCCTCTGCAATAGTTGGAAAATGCAAATGAAAAAGTGAGGACCTATAGCTCCTGAGGTATCTTGCTTTGCATTGAAGTCTGAGTGGTTTTGCAGCTTTCGTTCCTTTGCACGCTTTATCTTCCCTCACTTAGTTGCAGCTGAGGGGCGAAATCAATGCAATGCCCAACCACATGCAAAGGAAGCTGGTGTGACTAGAGATAGATAAAGGTTATGATCCATCTCTAGATCCATAGTAAGTATGCAACGCATTTGTATAACAATGGCTCTCTGTCATTTAGTAACAGCATTATAAAATAATTTTTCTTTACTTTTCCATTTGCCCTAGACTATTTTGCTGGTACCAGTCATTCCCTGATGTCTTCTAACCTCCCTGTTCTCACTGCCTCAACAAATTGAAGAGGCCTTGTCTTCCACTGTGTTTTTCAGTGTTTCAGAGTCAGAGTAAAACTCATAACAGAGTTAATAGTACAAGACTTTGCCTCCTGCTAAGTCCTAGGAGGTGGGAATGTTCTTTTCCTTGGTGACATCCGTGTTGCTAAATAAAACAGGAGCAGATGTTGTTTTCTGGCCCAAAGAAAAGTGGAACAACATGGCTACATATAGTATGGCTGTGGTGCTGTGGTCTTCTCTGGGCTCACCTGGTGGCCTTGTAGACCTAAGATGTCATGCTTTGAGGTACAAAGTCTCCAAAGCAGCACAACGGCTGCGCTGTAACCCATCAAGATGGTGTTTTTATAGTATGTCACTGAGGGTGTGTATGTTTGGTGAGCCCTGGCGTGCAGCATGAGGAGGGGCCAGACACCCGTGAGGATGCAAAGCCTGCTGAGATAATGCTGGAGGACCATGGCGGGATCCAGAACTGACCCTGGACTGCCCATACTGCCTTTTAGGAACGCCTGCTATCCCCCAAGCCATGCCAAGCACTCCCTGGGAAGGTCCTTATGGGCACAGGCCACAGCTATATGACGAAAGGCACTGCCAATTTAGCAGGGTCCACAATTAATAGTCCAGAGCTTGAGTTTGATTCAGCTCTGGAATTAAACAGAGCTGATTTATCCTCAGTATATATATGTATTTACATCAGTCGGGCAGATTTTGTGTCCCTCCACATGTTCATGTGGGCTGATGCACCAGTTATTTTCTGTGGTGTGGCTTTGGGTTGGTTTCATCTTGTGTAATATTTTTGTTAGCGGCTCAGAATGACCCAGAGCACGTAGCAAAACTGCTCGTCTCAGGTATTATGACATTTCTGTGGTCAGCGTGTGTTGAAATAGAAGTTTGATGGGGAGGATGTTTTCAGGGTTGCTAAGTATCTCCAGCTGCTCTAAAATTGCTGGAGTAGTGGGGAATGGCAGTTCTGAGGCCTGGGTCTGAAGAAATTATTGTTAAGCATTCTGCTGTGCAAGGGGAGAAAAAGGGAGGGGATGGGAAAAGTGAGATAAGGTTTGTCATTTAAACCTAAACACAGAATAGCCTCACCTTATATCTTTAAATCTGCATCAATTATGCTGCCTTGTTCACTTGCAAATTTCACTTTAAGATAAAGAATCATGCCTGGTTTGTTTGCCATTCCTACAGCCAAAGACAAGCTTCACTTACTCCCCCTTTATTTTCAATGACTAAGACTGAAAGAGCTAAATTACATTTCCTCCCTCCTATGGAAACCTGATGAACCAGTGTGAACCTGCACCTGAGAACCCCCGGGAACGCCAAGGATTTGGCCACACAGATCGGACAGTTGGATGCTTAATTGCGTTCTGGGCACAAAGCCTGCTTGAATGTGCGTCTTTTATTAAGTGCGTGGGAGGCCAGCACAAAAATTAGACCCCATTAAGGTGCCAGAAGGAGGAGAGTGGTGCAAAGGCTTCGCAGTGCCTGTCTCTACTGCGCTGGAGAGCATCAAGCTGCCCGTGCCAGAAGCTCTCTGAAAAATGCACCCTGAGCGTCAGCCTGGAACTCATAAGCAAGATGCGAAGATTTGCTGCGGGTGCTGGTAGAGACCTGAATGAATAGTTATTTATGGAGCTGACAAATAAGGCTGGTGCCAGGAACAAATGCAGAACCAGAGCTAAGGGAAAGAGAACCTGAGAGGACGTGATGGGGACCAGCGGAGCATGGGCAGAGCCGCAGGAACAGCTGAGCTGTGCTGGGAGCACCTGTGCCCTGCAAGGGAGATGATACTTCAATAAAAGGGTTCAGCCAGAGATGGGGGTGAAAACAGGATTTTGGTCAAGGCGGGGAAGTGGGGAAGAACAAGGACCCACTGGTGTAATGGGATGATCCGGGAAGTGAGAATTTTGTTAGATAAACGGGTCATGATTTTTCAATTTGTTAAAAGATTAAATTAGCCCTGTGGCATTCACTCCAGATCCGTGTTTGAACTTTCCCAGGCGTTGCAAAGTGGATGATTTGGAGCCTTTTTCTGGATGGCGGCCTCTTTACTATTCTATGCGTCTTTGCATGAACTGCTATGGATGGTGAAATCATCCTTGCTTGTAGAAGGAGTAGGATCTGGTCCTCCCTTGGAAGGGAAGTAGCCACTTATGTTCCCCCCCGCCCTCTTGGTCACTTAGTGAAGACACGCTGCAGTGCTGGCACACAAATGCCTGCAGCTTGCATTGGTCGTGATAAAGCATAGTGCGTTATAAACGCAACATTTTAATATTTTCAGTATCAAGCCCTTTTCAATCACCTCCTCATTATATTTTGTAGTTGCAACCCAAGTGGAGCACAAGAAGCCAGTATAGTTAGTGTCCAATATAGCTGACGGTGTTCGCTTAAGATTTGTAACTCGGATCTGTCCTTGGACTCTAAATCAGAACACGAGTGAAATGCACTGAATGATCCCATTAATATAAATAGCACTGGAGTTAAAAGCAAGGCTCGGTGAAAGGACTTTTGATACGCTGGCTACTGTCGCCCTCGAGTCAGCAGGTGGCATTATAGAACAATCAGAAATCACCAAACCTTCCCCAGGCCTGAGCCTACAAGGGAAGGAGCATGAAACCCGCCCGTTCAAAACAGACGAAAACGCACAATGAGCAGTTGCCAATTAAGGCCGGGGCTATTGTCTGCTAAAGGTCAAGTCTTGGCCTTGCTCAAATCTTTCAACGCTGGCTCCAGTGAGATTGGAGTTTAATACATTCTATACAGCTTCAAAAGTTGCTTGGCCCTACGCGGGGCAGAGCCAGCCTTTCCTCTCCCCTTCCCCCGTATTCCCCAGGCCAGCAATACGTGCTGGGAAACCTCGGGCAGGGAGGAACCTGGCTTTTTAATCTGCTCCCACCTCCCTCCCTGTAGGTATTGTGGAAGAATTGAGTTGTTGGCAGGGTGGTGGAAAAGGAGGTGGTTTGGCAACATGGGCAAGGGGAGGGTGTATGGGACTGGGTTTGTTTTACCGTCTCCCAAGAGATTTTCTTTATAACTTTGGTGGTACATGTTTTTACAGCTTACTACTTTTAGTATCTGTCACTTGAAAAGAATAGATGGTCTAGATACAGTGGAAGAAAACATGTGCAGGCAGCAACACGTAACCACCAAAATGAAAACTTTCCCATGAAATATGCTAGTGATACAGATGTTGCAGAGTGCCTAACGAACTGCAGGTTAGGGAAAGACTCAGGACCTTCTGGCTAGCTTCTGGATCGAGAGGCTGCAGATGACAGCTCGCGAGCTTCCTTGGGTCTGATGCCAGACCATCCATCAGCCTAATGACCATGCCAAGGCACTGTACCTTCCAGCAACTGCAGCTGGCAAGGATCTCTTCCCAGACTCCAAACCAGAAATTAGAAGTCCATGTTTGCCTATAGCCCTGATGCTGTAACTGCTGCTGCACGGCACAGAATTGCCCAGCGGGGTTCTGGGTGATGCAAGGGTGGAGTTCTAGGTGATGCAAGGGTTTTGACTTGCACAAAGGCAGAGGTGAATCCCCCCCTCAATTCCCAGCATATGATGAGCTCCTCACGTTGCTCCTTCTGCTCTGCCATCTGGGGCTGGTGTTTATTAAATCGGACAGTGACTTTACTTCCCAGGCCACTGTGACTAGTGACCACACTGTCCCTAAGGGCTCTGGGCTACAGTGTCCCCTTGGGAGTGCAAGCTCAACTTTTAAACCCCCGCAGAAGGAAGGTCTGACCTTTGTTTGCACCAGTGGCACAATTAGGATGAGCTCAGGGTGGTCCTGGAGAGGGCCTCAGCCTCCCGTTAACTGCTGGTGACAACAGCCACAGGCTGGCATTGGGCAGTGACACCATACTTGTGTGGCCACCAACACGCTACGTGACTCTGTGAGGGTGTTTTCCAGTGGGCATTGGCACGGAGCCGGGCCACAGCCCAGGTTCCTGGTTAAACCCATGGTTTTAATGTGCTAATTCCCAAGTTTGAACTACCTGTACTCTGCGTGTGTGTGTGGTCTTGAAAACTTACCAGTCTACTTGCAAAAAAAAAACCAACAAAAAAAAACCAAACCCAAAAAATTATAATACTTACCCATTTGTTACCATGGTGATGAAGGAGTGTGGGACAAAAGAAAGATATTCCGGTTGCCCCAGGCCTGTGAACAAGCAGAATCAGAGAGAGTTGGTGAGAATGTGCTGCTGATTGTAACCAGAAGCAGTAGTCAGCCACCGTCACTGCAAAGTGTTCTCCAAAGCCCCTTTCATGCCCTGCCATAGCAAAATGACATCCTCTAAAAGCTGAGTGACAAAGAACACGGACAGCTGGACTTCCATTGTACCAAGCAAGACTTGGCTCAAGCAAACTGAAAATCTAGTCTGCTCCCTCAAGGTATTCATTTTCCCAACTTCATTGATAACCTGGCATGGGCAGATCTTGAACGAAATGTTATCTCGGTGCTGCCAGGACTTGCAGGGAAGCTGGAGGGGGAAGGCTGTGCTGCTGACTCCCAGAGATAACAGGTGGAACGCAACAGTCCCCACTTTTGTCTCCCGTAACTTTTAGTTAAAGCCCTGAAATGCTGCCGGACCCTTTGCCGCCCTGGCCTGCAGACCTTGCTAGATACAGCATCTTCTCGCCAGCCTGGACAAAGGGATGCAAAAGAATCCAAGGCATTTCACAACTTCCAGGTTCTGACAGCATTGGAAAAAAATGCATAAACCCCCTATAAAACCCTTTCCCCCATGCATTTGTGGTGATAAGGAGGCACATGCTGCTTCCTGCATACAGAATACGGGCTCAGAAATTAATCGTAATTGTTGGTTCTCATTCTGTACATGCACAACATTTGGCATGAAAAGCGTCTGCATCTTCTGTAAATCCCTCTTCAATTATGTGGAAGCGACAGGTTTAATTTAAACCATGGCTGTTCCTAGCTAGCTTAAAAATAAAATAACATAAAAATAGAACCACCCAAATCAGTCATAGTATCTTGGCCCTGTTTATGTTACATACACATTTTTTAATTTGCTTCTATACAGATGGAAATGTGAATCTCACTGTCAGAGCTACCGAGGCTGTGAGGTTTCCACAGGCTGCTGGATCCTTGTGTACCTGTCTCTTCTGGAAAATTATTTTCCCTGTCTCAACCTATATTCTTCTATTTGCAAGAATCCAGAAGATGATGCAACCTTCAGATCAAGTCCATAATCATGAAAAAGCCAGTACACTCAGTTCATGGCCATAAGGATCCCTAAACACAGTATTTGTTGAGGCAGTATTATATAGCTCTTGCTAGGTAAAATGGATTTTTCAAGAAGTGAAAGGGCAATGGGTTGAAAATGAGCCCAAATTAAATGCGCTCTTATTGATGTAGTTTTAAATACAAAGCTGGTCAATATAAAGATCACAGGAGCTGGCTTATAGTCATCAGAGACAGAAAAAAACTTATCAGATAAAGCTCTGCAAGGGCAGAATATAGTCCCTCCTAACAGAGGACTGGCTCTCATCTTTCATTGTTCTTTCTTCCATTAACTTGATCTTTGATCTCAGTTCCTGTTAGAAATAACTGTAAACAGTGATGATGTTCTAGGCCATTAACCAGATGTACAACATAGCAAGATCCCTGCCACTAACCGACCAGCTGAAAGAAAGACACAATACAAGAGTAATGCTCAAGAATAATAATAATATTTTTCAGGAAAGAAGCATTTTCATTTCCTGCAGGATCTGTCTCTTGCGTCTGAAGCAAATCAGGCTGCTGGAAATGTGGTTCACAACAGCGCTTGCAGAATCATCAGGCCCAGGCACCCACAGCCAAGCCAACATTTCAGTTTAACAAATACAGGTGTTCAGTTCGCCTATATTAATAATTTGCTACCCGTTACACCAGCAAGTTCTTGACAGAAAAGATACTTGAATAACAGATATGACAGCAATTGACCTTATAACAGAGCGTTGTCATGATTTTAGCCTCAATCTCTGCAGAGGTTGAATCCTTAAAGCTTCCAGCCCCATGTGGGTGATGTGCTGGGAAGCTCCTGGACCATGGAAGGACTGCACTCGCAGGTGGAGCTGCCCTGGAAATCCTTCCCAGAAAAGATCAGGCTGACCCCAGGCTGATGGTGTTCAGATCAAACTGCAAAGTGCATCTTTTAATTCATAAAGTTTTCCGCTGAACTAACCGATAAATAAAAACGTATAGCTAGTATTCTTCACTGAGGAAGGAACATCAGAAAAAAAGCCAACAGCTTTACTTCAAGTAAAAACTTTATATTTTTATATAAAAATATATATTTTTATATTTTAGTAATTTTGTACAGCCTTATAGGCAATAGATAAAGGAAAGATGTGTGGAACAATCAGGTTAGAGACTGAAATTGTATATATTATGTAGCCACTATTTAAAGACTTTTGCTAAAGCATAATTTAGTCCTGTTCACAATCCTGAGTATTTAAAAGCTGAATGTAAAGCCTATCACTGGAAAAATGATGCGGAGAAGGAGATCTGCTTTAAATGTACTCCTAAGTACTGCTAGAGATCTTTTATGAAAAACAGACCGCAGCACTTCCTATTGTTTTATATTTTGTCCTTGTTTTAGAGGCTTAAGAGTGATGTCATAACAGGGGGAAACTTGTCACAGATACACATTAAAACCTGAACACAAGGAGAAGACCTTTGATAACAGATATTTGGATACATAAATGGGTAATTCAATAAGGGGAGAAAACGCTGAATTAAAGACATTTTTAGAGTTACTAACATGCATGTCTCAGAAATTCTACCTCAGTTCATAGAGGCACATGCTGAACTGCAATCAAATTACTATGTCCAGCTCTGCAATTTCAATCATTCATCCCATTTATAGGGGTCTTTTTGTCTTGAATTAGGCAAAACGTGAGCCCAACAGGAAATTAAGCAACCAAGCAAAATCAGGAAATTCACTCAAGTGGCTTAGCCAGTGGAATGCCACTGCTATCTTCAAACTCAAACTCCAAAGAGAAGAGGTTGAACTGCCGTCAGATTTATTTTCAAAGTGGCTAATGTGCTTTTAATTTGTACAAGGTTGGTAACCAGGAAGAAAACCAGGCAGCGCCTTACATTGCTGTTGTGAAGTTTGCTTTTCTTTTTTTTTTTTTCCACATAAGGCCTTAGCATACAGACATGCATATATATAATGAGTTTAAAAATGCACCACTTGTAAAAAATTTAAAATGGCTATCTTAATGACAAAGTTTGAGGCACTCGTTCTAAATGAAGCACCTGCTGGCTTTGGAACATTAAAAATGAACTGAAACAGGAAACATACACTGAAAGATTGCACTTCTTCCTCAAAAAACATATTTGATGATAGCTCTCTGAGGGGGTGGGAAATTCTTTTAGCTGTTTACAGTTGCCTCTCTGCATTTGGGATCTGCAGATCTGCATGCGGAACATTTTAACTGATTTCGGGGGGGAGGGGGCAAGCTACAATTTTTGGTTCACAGTAAACACCCCCCCTAAACCCTCAAAGCAATTGCTTGCAGATTACCATAATTATTTACCTGCCCAAAGCACCTTGCAGATACCTCGAGAGAGTTTCTCCAAAGCCTGACAACTGGCACAGGAGAAAGGTGTCCATTCATCGGTAGTTTAATAAGGAGACAGAGGTTCCGTGGCTGATCTGTATTACGGATTCTGGTGGCCCTCGTTGTGTTAGATATACTGCAACTTGAAATAACATACATAGTTTTAATTGTGATTGTAAATATACATTGCTGCTAACTTAGCCAGGCACTGCATTTGCCACTGATTTAAACCAAACCATGAGATGCTTCATTAGCTTTGAGAAGAAACCATGGAGCCTCTGTGGGTGCTTGGTTTGGGGCTGGAGGGTCTCACTGGTTCTTCCTGAACCCAGTACCCATATCATAGTCTTCCTGCTTGGTTCCTTCTTTCTGGGAGCAAGGCTTTGTGCATAGCCTTCAAAATACTGGCAACAATCCCAGTTCAGTATAAAAATAATGGCTCTAATCAAATCTCCCATCTTTACCAAATAGTTTCAGCGATGAGAGAGAAATTATTGCTCCTCTACTTTCCTTTTCCCAACATAGCCACCTGTGCGTGTCATCTGTGCCTGTCCATGCATACCTGTATATGCTGCAATACATTTAAAACCAGTTGGACAACTTCAGCTGAATTTGGCAAAAGTTTAGAGGCCTTTCGGAGGTTGCACAAAATTTATGGAAGCCAACTGAATAGAAGACACCCCACAAGTGTTCCCACTGAAGACAAGGCCACTTAATCAGCTTCTGCAGTCTTAGACAGCAGAGAATATAAAAAAACACAAAACCCTTTGTGAAGCTTTGCACTTGCCCCAACTACAGAAAAAGATTCAGTCAGGACTTGCATCTTAGTTGGTCAGCCTTGAAACACATCCAAAAGACATCAAGTTTCATTGAAACAGATTTTTAAAATTTATTAGCTCAAATATTATCTCCTCCCTTCTTCAGAGGCATCCTAGATGTCTCGTAACTCGAAGCACAGAACAGTTTAAGTGGGTGCTTTGAAGTGATGAGGAAACCCCTCTTTCTACAGGACTGATGGACATCTCTTGCTCCCTTGTCGGAGTTGATTGGGAGTCAGGAAGACATTTCCCCCCCAGTCGGGGAGCAGGGACATGGACGTTTATTTGTCTTTTTTTATCCCCTTCCCCTACTGCCAATGGCCTGGCTGACCTCCTGAAGCATTTGGGCCATCCTCAGGCAATGATGATCACTCTCGTTTTCTGCTTGTGAAACACAGGTCAGTCTCCTGAGAACTAAAATACTTTAGTTTAATTGAAGCCATTGGGTTCAATATATGAGTATCTTTGCTAAACCCAAAGGCCTGAGGTGAGCAGAGGTCACAGTAGGTATCTTATGGTGCAGTTCAGAGTGTCTGCGGGGCTCAAGAGGCAGAAGCTGCCTTTGCTTTAGTGAAAGGTAGGTGGAAGTGGAGAAGGCTCTGAAGGGCTTTGGATGGAAAGACAGGGAGCAACAAAAATAAAGCCAGTGGAGAGTTTGAAGGAGAAGGCTGGTGTGGCTAAAGGACACAGCTAGACAACCATTGCAGCACCAGTTTGAATGGATGTGAAAGAGAGGAGATTGTATTAGTTGAGAAGCAAAGCGAGAGAAAATTAAAAGTTCTATTTGACTCGCAATGAGCTCAATCTGTCAGTTACGTATCTGGGATGGGATTTCTGAGAGACAGGCTGCAATTTTAGTTTGAGCAGAGGAGGCAGGTCTGGGAGCATGAGTAGAAACATGGCATTTGAATTGCCTTCTGCAGGGGAAATTATCTATAAATGTAAGATGTAAAAGCAAACCCTTCAGTACAAGAATATACCTGATGGTTAATAGGCACAAACCTATGTGAAGAATCCATGTTTAAAATGTTGGGTATGTATCACTGCTAGGCTGAAATGGAAATGAAAATGAAAATTCATCCTTAAATCCCTATTTTGAATTGATGATTAAAATAGTTCCTTCTTTATCTAACTACAGTCAATTTAGAAAAGAGATTAAGTGAAATACAGTATTACTGGTTTGCAACCACTTTGCTTTCCCGTAAAGTTTCGTGTTTGAAAGATCTTTGTGTCCTGGAAACTGGTAAAAGATACTAAGGCCTGACACAATGCTGCTGCCCGCTGCACATCTTTCACCACTTCTCAGCAGGTTTTGAGGTAGAATAAAAGCAAATAATCTCTATGTGGGTATAAACAATTCTTACAGTAAGAAAGTACTTATCCAGTGTGTTTCATCAGGAAAATTAATTTATTTCTTGCCCCCTCAGATTTCTGGATAAGTAATAACAGAAAAGTACCAGAACAGTGCTAACTACTATCTCCTTAAAACAAAACAAAACAAAAAAATCAAAACGAAACAAAACCAACCAAAAACAAAACCAAGGAAAAACCCCCAACTCATAAAAAATGAGAAGCAGATGAAATGGCTCATACAGAAATTCTATATTAAGGACGGTGAAACCTAACAACTGATATGTTGTGCAGAGCATGCTTTAAGTAACAGAGCTTACTAATCAAATTTATTTGTTAGTGATCTATCTTCCCTATGCCTTGTATTGGAAATCACTAGAGGAGTTTGCAAGAGCTCTACAAGCCCTGACCTGGCAGAAAAAAATGCGAACCTGAGAAGTCAAGCAGCCCTCCTGGCTGCACCAGGATGCAGGTACCCAATGCGCCTTTGCTGTCCCTGACGATTTTTAAGGAGAGACAAGCTGGGGAAAAGTTCTGGGCTGAGAAAAGCTCGTTCAGGAGGTGAATAAGGCATATGGTAACACAGGCAAGCGTAAGGAAGCTCTAGGAAGGCAGTGCAGTATATTGCAAAAAGAACAAGGCACTTGGAAACGTATGTAGGAAGGACTAGAAACTTGAGTAGGCAGAAGATGCTTTGGCTGAACTCTTAGAAATGTAGAGTTCTCATGAGTGGGACTGTTCCTAGGGGATTGCAGTGAAAAGCAGAACAATGCTGTTTTGGCTCAGCGCTTGGAGCTTGATTTGCCCTTTTGGAAATCCTATGGCTAATTCATACCCTGAAAAATGAAGTATATCCTAGCCAGATGGCTCAATTTAAGAAGAAGCAGGCAACTGTGTAGCTGGAATAGCAGGTAATGGAGGTGAAAGGCTGGGTATAGGAAAAGTCAGCTGTGTACAGGGGGCACGGGATGGAGTCACCCTTCCATGAAATCCAATAAAACCTGATCTGGACATGATTAACTCAACATTTTCAAAATCCTTTTAAGAGTTCACAAAGAACATAATGTCTAGCCAACTTGTAGTGGTATATGAGAGACCCCTGACTCTAATATCCCAGGATGTCAGCCCTCTGCTTGTTTCAGATTTTGATGCTGAACACTGCTTTGCTTCTCAATTCCAGCTTATTTATGTAGCATTCTTACTGCTTTATCTCATTTATAACAAGCCCTTGAATGTAAGTAAGGAAAAGTACATTTTACAGAAAACTCATCTGTTTGAGCAGTCTGAGCAAGGTTTACATTAAAACCACTGACCGATACATGTAATTAGTGGCAGAACTTCCTCTTGTGCCCAGAACCTGTACGCTCAACTGTGAAACTGCTAAACAGAGAGAATGAAGAAGTGTGAAAAGCATCTCTGATGAGGCTCAGCCATGCTCAAACATCCCCTCAAAACACGCAGGGTGCCACAGGACCCCCCCGATACCTCCCCTCAGCAGCATCTCCAGTACCTGCTCTATGTCAGACTCCAAAGTCAGTCCAGTTTCTCTCTTCACCTCCTTGCCTGAGGACTCCCAGGGCCGGGAGACGGAATCCACATTGCCCCCTGGCTCCCCAGGCTTAGCGCAAAGTGACCCTGAGGGAAACGGGATCAGTGAAGGATTTTATTGGACCTGGAATCTTTCTGGCAGGCCTTCATAAATTTGTCTTTTAAAACAGAGGCCCCTTTTCCACTATACACATTTTATGGGGAAACAGATGAATGGCTAACAGTGATTGCTACAAGAAGAGAAATACCATTATTTGGGGTAAATTTACCTGAGACTTGCTATCAAAATCCCAACTCGCTCACTTGTCTTGCTTCTATAACTCACTGTAAGACCACTGGATGTAGTAAATACACCAACTTTTGGCTTACTAATGCTGTGCTAAGTAAAAAGTGATCAGCGTACACAGCAAAATCCCTTTCAACCAATTTGAAATAGTGTTGGAAATTCTCATCTGAACCTTATGAGCAGCTGTGCACATTACAGAGTGTCTGAACTATTTTTGCACTTTATTTCTTTAACTCCATCAAATCGCTGCTGGGCTCCTTATCTACAAACAGTATGAAAATAATAACAAAAAACTCCCAAAAAACAACTGAGTTGCATAGTCTCCTCTGTTTCCCTTCTTGATCTTAGGTGGTAATTTGCCTAGATTTGCAACAGCTTAGTAGTAACACACACATAGCATTAAGGTCTATCTGTTGTCTTTGCAAAGCCAGTGTGTCACTCACGGTGATCTACCATGTTCTGACTACGGAGAGAAAAACATTTCCATTCTTGAATAACTCGAGCTAGCTGTTGAGACGGGATGTAAGGGATGTAAGCAACTGCTATTCCTTTACGGAAAAGAGGGGTCAAGGCAGACCAAACTGAGCATATCATCCATACATGTAGTGAAGACTTCTATATGCTTACTCCAGTAGTTGAGGTGCATAAAATAATCCCCAGAAGTGTATCTTAGAGCAATCACGCCATGCATCAGTTCCCCCTAGGTGAAAACTTTCTCCTGAGGTTTATTCTGATCGCACCTATTTCAGCCTGTGCTTTATTGAGGGCAGCTTTCTGTCTCTCTTTAGTTTTTTTTGTTTTTTTTTAAATTTAGAAACCTGTCTACATTCGTGTCTCACTGTTTTGGTGGAAACAGATGGCCCTTCCTGGAGACACACAGTTGAGTGAACAGACACCAATCACTTTAACATGTGGTAGCATGTTTGTAATTAGATATTTAAAGTGCTAGACAATTACTATCGAACCTTGTCATGAGGGAAATTTAGGTCTGTGTTTACCAAGATCTGAATTATAAACCGGATCCCTGCCAAAGCTTCACTCTTGGGTATGAAGTAAAAGATGACTATGGTTGAATACTGAATGACATTGATTACAGCTGCCACCTGCCCTCTCTCAGATATGCTCACTCCCTAAGATTTTGTTGAGCGTTGTATGTGATGTGCCCACATGATAAGTTTTGGGATGCAACCAGCTGATCATAGGAGGTGCCACCTCTGTAACGTCACCGGTTTAGAGCTCAGCTTCCCACCTGGTTTTGGACTACAAGCAGGTAAAAGCAGCTCCATTCCAGAAGAAGAGAGCATCACCCATTACTACAAGGAAAAAAAAAAAGATAAAGTTGGAGAAAAGAAGGGAAAGGGAAAAAAGAAATTGGAGGGGGGGGGGGAATGATGGGAGCATTACACAAGAAGAGAAAGAAGATTGTTTTATCTAATCTATAAGATAAATTAATTACTGCAAAATTTTTACCCTAGTTGAACATATGCAGCCTATGGAAGTTGAGAGCAGAAGCAGTGACTGTGGCTGTAGCTCCTTTCACAAGCCGCAGCCACGGCTGAAGTAAACAGTTGCAATCGACAGGCGGTTCAGTTTCTGAAACACAAAGTTTCCCCTGGTTTTACCTTTCCTTGCCATAGCAATAGTGCAGGAGGCTGGAGGAAATTAGTGTGGCTGAACGGAGAGAAACATTATGATTTGAAAACTCTGACAACAGTTGAACTTGTAGGTGAAGGAAAACTGGTTTTACACGAAAATCTCACGCCTGAGCTGCTAAACTCCAGTGGAATACTTAGATATAATGGTTGTGAAAGATAAAATTATACTATGACTTCATTTAAAAAAAAAGAACAAAAAAACCACCACAAAAACACCCTAAATTTTTAATTCTAAGTTTGGATAAGGATTTAGCAATGAAATGCTTCAGGGATAACTTGTTTTCAATGGGGAATTCTCTGTACAAAACTGATTACAGGATGGAGCCAAATCCCTGCCAAAGATACGGGTAGGATCATGAAAGCAGCTGAACTGCAATTTCCCATGCTCTAGAATTCACAAAAAGGCCAGGAGCAAAATGAGCACAACCAGAAAGTATTTCAAGAGCCAGGACTGAGCTATGGGAGAAAGCTGTGTACTTCTCTCTGTGTACCTTTAATTGCTTGCAAGATCTTTCTAAAGAGAGGTAGGTGTTGCTCTTACGGAGAACTACTACATTAATTTAAATATTCATTGTATAGTTTGGGAAAGGTATCTCGGAAAACTCTTTGGAAGTATTTCAGCCTAAGGTTTACCAGAAGAAAATAAACATGGAAAGTTTTTTAGAAACTGAGTACTGTAGGGGTTGTACAGGGCGTAAAAGATGAGAGGACAGGGATGAAGAACAAGCAGCAAAACCTGGTAACGCTGTTTGAATCAAAACTGGGTTTACGTTATTGGTCTCTTACGGTTAAAATTTGAAAGCCTAGAAAATAAGCAAGCTGAAGTAAGGGTGTTTCAAGAACAGAGTTTTGATTTGGACTTTGCATTGCAATGTTAACTCAGCTAGCTATTGCAGCACTGACTTGTAATTCAGCAAAATCTTACACGATAATAAGGTAAAGTCAGGTGAAAAAATTCTGGGTCAAAGGAAAGGTGAGGGAGTGAAATACAACTCCATGTGCAAACACTGAACAACAGGTTGCAGAAGGCTGAAATAACAGATGCTTGTTAAAGGGATGAAAAGTGCTTGCCAATAGTTACCATTAATAAAAATTACCTGTACCTCTGTAATGTTAGGCCTGTAGGCAACAGTAAATCAGGGTTTGGTTTCTCATGATGTTACCGATTATGCACCCACATAAAGCAGTCTCTGCCCTGACAAGCGTACAACGTAATTGTTGTCCAAACACATCCCACTTCCTCACTTCGGTTGACTCATAACTCGGTTGAAAAACTCCCATAGGAACATCTCTTGCAGAGCACGAAGCAGACGTTACGTTTTTCCCCCGGCCTCCATTTTGAGAGACCAGAGAAGATGGCACCAGCTCGGGCCCACGCGGGACCCCCGCGGGAGGTGAGGCGGAGGCATTTGCCGCAGGCCGGCCTGGCAGCTGCCGGCGGAGGCAGCACGGGGCAGGCAGGCAGAGGGCACTGTAACCACACGGTTACACGGCGCAGACCGCCAAGTCTGCGGAGCAACGAGAGGCCGACCAGCTCCGGGGAAGGTAACCTGAACAGCAGCAGCCGGTGAGGGCAAACCATGGGAACGGCCTCTGGGGGAAGCCCCGGGCGCCATTCCTGCTCCTCCGGGGCTGCCACAGCCCGGTGCCGGCACCTCTGCCCGTCTGCCCAGGCGCTGCCAGGCTGCTGCAACCAACTGGGCCGGGCCAGGCCCTGGCAGAGCTCGCCCGCAGTCTGACAAGGCCCCAGCCCGGCAGCGCAGCCTGGACCGGCCCCCTCGGGCGGCCCCCCCCAGCCCGCAGCCCTGAGGAGAACCACCACGGCCACCCATTCCCGCCCTCCTGAGGAGAGCGAGCACGCACGCGCAGCAGCGGGACACGCACATGCGCGACTCGCCCAGCCGGGCACAACCGTGCCCCGCACGCGCACCCGCGTCCTTCTTGCGGGTCCATCCGGGGACGCGATGACGTAATCGCCCCTGCAGGGGAGAAGCGGAACTCCCCCCCACCCCCAGCGCCCCTCCGCACGCTTCCCGGCTAGCCAATGAGCGCAGGGCGCCGCGCCGCCGCAATGCCTCCTGGGGGCTGTAGTCCGGCGCGTCCTCCCCAGCCCACACCACATCTGTGCTTCCCTGCCGGGAAAGGACACGCCCCCGGGCCCTTGTGGGCCGGGCCAGCGCGCCACACCGCCCTATGGCAGAGCGGGTCAAAGTTCGGCCGGCGGGCGGCTCAGCCAATGGGAGCAGGCGGGTGCCGGGAGGGGGCGGAGCCGGCTGTGTTTTGTTCAATTGCCATTGAGGAGCCTGGTCCATACGCGGAGGGGAGGCGGCCCGGGCGGGCGCAGGTACCGGTGGCCGGCGCTGCGGTGAAGGGGGGGGAGGCGGGAGAGGCCGCGGGGCAGCGCCAGCCGGCGGAGTGCGAGCGCAGCCGGCAGGTAACAGCCGTTGAGGCGGCTCGGAGGCAGCGCCAGGTGGAGGGGAGGCGGCCGGGCCCGGGNACCCCCCAACTTATTAGCGTTAATAACTGCCCCTCGGCAGGGCAGCTGGGTTGGCGGTGCTGCGTCCCCCGGGGCCCGGCGGGGCCTCTCCGGGCGAGGGCTCCGGCCTGCCTCGGCGGGGAGGGGACGGGGAGGTCCTCGGCTGGGCGCCGGCGTTCCTTTGTGCCGCTGCCCCGCAGGACACACGTCTGCGGGCACACACCGGGGTTGGAGGCGACTCTCGGGGGTAGAGTTACGTCAGAGTAGGTGCGTGTTTTCCCACAGGAGCTTCCCTTCCACAGTGATTCCTGGGTGAAAAACGGGGATTATTTCCTGCCTCCTCCCTCAGCAGGAGGAAAGTTGGTTTCTCGTTTACGGCTCGTGAGTGTAAATGACCAGTTGGGTTAAAAAGTCCGCGCCGGAGGAGTGAATGGGCTCTTTGCGTTATTCCGGCTTTTCTAAGGGCAGGAACATGGCTTTGTTCTGGTTATTCGGCTTATTAAACGTCGCCTTGCCTGCACGAAGGCTACGCTAGAAATATGCTCTTGAAATTTTGGGCCCTGTTTAAGGAGATCGCTTTAGGTCTCGTGAGACAGAGGGGCTGGCGGCTGTCGCCGACCCTCTGGCTTAGCGTTGTGTCAGTTACCTGAGCTCTTCTGGTAGAGATCTGAAAGTGAAGGCGTTTTCTCCGTAGGTAAACGACGTGTTCATCATAACTGTTCAGCAAACAGCCGTTACGGGAATGGGGCTTTGTAGTAGAGCTGTAACTTTCAGGTTGCGGGGTTGAGAGTGCCTTGGCGAGTTGGACCAGAAAAGACGCTGCCTCTAAGTGTGCGTGCCGAGTTCTAGGCCTGGGGATGAGCTGAGCCAGCTGGTCAAATCTATTTTCTGGTTCACTGTGCTTACATTAAAATTAGCTCCTGAGAACAGTTATTACAGCCTTTACTGTTACATTGCCTCTCATTCATATGCCTGACTGCTAGAAAATATTTTTGTCCAAGCCGTTTTTGGCAAGAACCAGTAAGTTTATGTATCTTGTGGCAAGCTGAAATGTTTCTGGATGTGTTTTAATTGCAAATAGTCTGTTTGCTTTAAGTCGGGCTTATGAAACCTGGACTACAATGTTTGCCGTATAGCAAAAACTTTCCCAATGAAGCATGTGACTCGATCTGGTTTTATTGGAGATGCAGTGTACGCAATTGAGCCCAAAGAGCTTGTATCTTTACAGTTGTTGTGCTTCTGAAAATGCCTGGGAGGATCTCAGAGGCAGGAGTTCAGTATATGTAGGGAGCTAAAACATATTCCAAGGAGTTCTACAGAAGCTGGTAGAACTCCTAACTAGAAAATGGGTTTACTACTCATCTATCTTGGATTTCTGGGAAATACTGTTTGTATTATGTCTGTTATTCTTAATAATCCCTTTTTTTGATCAGTAACAGGATTCTGCTGTCCATGATATGGAAGTATGTGCTGCCTGCTAGACATAAACTTAAAATATGGATCTGCAAGATCATCACCCTAATGATATAACCTTTCAGGATGTTCCATGCTGTGGTAATCTGGCTGCCCTCTAGCAGCTTCTACCTGCCAGTGTGTAACCCATAGTTATTGTCTCTTTAACTTGAGAATTAAAGTTGATTAATTGTAGAGGGATATTTTAAATTTGGTGTAGTTGAGCTTCACTACTTCCTCTTGAAAGCTGTTTTTCTGCAGGGTACTATGATTCACAAGAATGAGAAGCTGAAAGAGGAAATATTATTTGTTATTTGCAACCATTGTGTTAAAACTTTGGAAGTTTAGTATATAGCATAAAACTATTCATGAAAATATGGTGGGCAGATAAACTGAAAGCTTAATGTTACTGAGATGACTGCAATTTATTGCATGGATTGCTTTATTTTATAAAAACATGAAGGATTTATTCTTTCCTATAGGAATTCCTTGAGAGTCTGGTAGCCATTACTGTAGCTCCCTCTTTTCGTTCTTTCTCCTTTTCCCTTCCCTGTTCTTTCTCCCCCTTCCTCTGTTGCCTCCCCCCAATCTACATTCCTTTGTGTTAGCAGTGATGATGGCAGTTCTAGCCACCTCCTGTGGTTTGATAGATTATTCCCTTTAGAAACATGGTGTACTTAAAACTTTTCAAACATGATTCTTTCCTTGCTCCTACACTCTTTTTTTTATGTAAGTTTTGAGTTTTGTTCTAAGAATTTGTCCTTTCTGTTTATGCTCTGAGTTTTATTCAATAGTAGTAAGAAGTCTTGTTAAACTTTTAGTGAGAAGTATTAGTATTTATATTATGATTTACAATTCTTTGTGTATTTTGAAGGTCATAATATAAACAGAATCTTTTGGCAACAGTGAATTTCCCTCTCCTCTGCAAGCTCACAAGTTTTTTGCTTTCTTAATAGAGAAAACTTCGCTTGCTTTAAACTTTTACTTTTACAAAATATACTTGGACTATTTTTAGATTACTACTTTCTTGAGATCTGATATTCATGTAAGAATGATGTTGCAGGTAAATGTTCATAGGACCTTATCTTTAGTCTTACACAATCTACATATGAACTTAAATTTTGAAATTTATGTATGGTGGAACATGTAAGAGATTCCTGTCCGTTGCAGAAGTAGTTGTAACTTTTATTCTAGATACTGTAAGTAACATAAGCTTACGGGGGGTGTGTGTGTGTGTGAAACTACACACAGAACCCCGTGAAGGGCTTTATGAGCGCTCCTGAAAGAAGGGTTAATGAGCAGAAGGTAGCCTTGTTCATTAATTCTAGGGAAGAAATTCATGGCTAGGGAAATACCTATTTGAACTCTGTGTACTGTAGTGGCTGGTATTTTCTTGCTAAGTTGTTTTAATCTATTGACTGTGTATACCTGAGAGGTAGCCATTTATGTTGACAACTTGTTTTTTGGTATGTCATGAAATTAGTGTGGTTAACAAGATCCTAGCTGACAGTGAAGTATTGCAATCCAGTGATGAAAGAGAATCTGTATTAAAAAAATCTGGGCTTTGTTGGTTTCTCCTAACTGTAAACACTCTGCTAGTGGGATTGAGACAGTCATATTTTCAGAAAATGTTTTTTTTTAAGGATTTTCTTTCCCCCTCAAAAAAAAAAAGGCATATTTTTATATCCTTTCTAGGTTGTCTTACAATTTTTTTTGTGATGACCCGACTGGATATTGCAGTAGTACTGAGTATAGAAAAAACCTGAAATCAAGGTAACTGTCAGCTCTTTAATATTGCCATTTCTACATTTTGTGTTTTGACTTTTCTGTTCAGTTAGTTTGGGAAATAATGTCATCAACAAGCTGGCAAGAAACTCCTCAGCTAACTTCTACTGTTTTGTAGTAAGCAGAAATATCTTCTGAAGGCCATATTTCTGCTAATTTTTAGGTTGAGGAGAGGAAGTAGGCAGGGTTGTTACTAAATACATTATCTGGGTTATGGCTCTCAGTTTACTGACAGCAGTATTTTTTAACCAACTAGTTAAATATCATGCTTTAGAAAATATGAAATGTTTCAATTAGGAAACTGAGTTATAAAAACAAAACTAATATAATTGGCTTTTCACTGTTTGAACTTGATTAGATTTTAGAGAAACACAGGGCATCACTTACGTTTTGCTCATTGGGTGTTAACAGTAAGATCAAGGCTTCTGATTACCTACTGTTAGCATTGTTTCTCTGAATTTGGTATGACAACATTGGTTTAAGTTCCTGTGAAAATTAAACTCTAGTCCAGTTAAGTACAGGGAAGAATATTTTCAACAATACATCAAATTGCAGGCCTAGAGCTTTGGACATACTCATAGTGCCAGTGATGACAATTGCTCTTCAATGTGTGTAAGTCTGTACAGGTAGAGCTAGGAGTATGAAACCAAACAATATTTTGCCTAGAGCTGTCATTAGAAGTGTCATTTGCAAAACTAACTCAGTATACTGAGACCTACATGTCATTGTGGGAAAGGCATTTGAGATGGAAGAAAGCTGTTTCTGCATTTGCTGAGCTTTAAAATTGGAACCCAGCTGGTACAGGAAATACTTGAAGAAATAACTGCAGCACCACTGTCTGTACCTTTGCTTTTGTGCTTTAGCCTGAGATCTGTGATAGGGGCAGACAGGATCTGAATTCCTTGTTTTCTGAAGAATACTCATCTCTCTCTAACACTCCCCCCCGCCTCAGCCAGCCAGCCTTGGCAGCTGGCTTCTGGTTTATTTGTTAATGCACTGAAGTCTTCTGGGCTTATGAAAAATCACATTTATAATTTGGCAATTTCTCTACTGAAGTGAAGGTGGGTTAGCTTTAAAAATTAAGAAAACCCTTTACTGTCTTAATAAGATGTCTCTTCTACTGTCGCCTCTCCTTGAGCCATGAATGGGAATAATAGGAACTTCTGTTGGTGTTATATTAACTTTAGGTCTCTAATTTGCATCTCAAATAACATTGTGAACAGCATTAATGCCTTTGAGGGGTTTGGGAGGTTTTTTAATTTGTAGGGTAAATGTGTTTTTTAACCTAATTGGGCAGTTAAAATTATTATTGCAGCATGTTTAATTTTTTGCTCTGTGCAGTTTGTGTTGATGTCAATGGCACTAAATCATTCCTTCAGTACTGTGCACATGTGTTATATTTCATCTCCTTAATTGTGGCTTTAGATTTTGGTGTAGTAAAGTATTCCTCCATTTTTTTACAGTTACTGATGGATACTGTGTCACATTTGTGTTCTTTATTCTACCCTCCAAAGCTTGCTTATAGGGAAAATTCGTGTTTAAAGGTACTAAAGCTTTAACTCCCACTGCTTTCCCAATGACAAATGCATTGTCTGCCTGCCTTCAAGGTTTCTCTTGATTTGACATCATCTGGTTTTAGAGGGATGAAAGCTTATATTTAAGGAAGGATGCAAGTGACAAAAAGCTGTACGTCGTTAGGATCTGACGATCCCTGTTGCTTTATCAACTTCCACAGTCCAAAGGCAACACGCAGAATATGAAAAGTTAGTTTGAAGCTTTGGTTATGATGTAGATTATGAATCAACACAGAGTTGTGGAAATGTGCTTGAGGCGGGATGGATCTGGCTCCACTAGATTCTGTCTCTTGCAGCTCAGCATTTCTTAGTCAACACATAGATGGACAGTGAGGCTGCAGGCAGTTTTTCTATCATAGTATGAACCAGCTTTGTTTTCATAACATAGGAGACTTCTGTTCTATGGATGCTTTGAGGGTGTGATTTTTTTTTTTAAAGTGATGGTCTCTGGGTACCTAGGGTTTATTTGAATGGCTGTATAGCTTTTTTTGATGAACTGACAGAATTACAATCCTAGTTTTAAAAAAAAAAAAGGAACCTTTTTGCTCAGTGTTCCCAGTCTAATAGTAGTGGCAACTAATTATTCATTATGTCCTATTTGGAATGGAGTGTAGTGATGTGTAAGCATGCCTCAAGACTACTGCTGTGCTGCAGAGCATAATGTGATGCAGTATTTAGTAAGTGAGGAGGAGAGCGGAAGAATGAAAACTACCTACTTGAATTCGCTAAAATATGGTATATATTTCTTCTAGTGGGAAAGGAGAAAAGAGCGGGCACCTAAGACCTCATCTTTTCATTTTTTGTAAAAGTGATGAAGTGGAACAAAAGAGTTGAAGCTTGATGAATTTGAGAAGTATGAGTAACTTGGGAGACTAAACTGAAGTGCTGTTGCATGCTGTAAGGGGCCACCGAAGGTTAAGGTACAATAGCACAGTTGCTGGTTAGAAGATACTACTGGCACTGGAACATGAGTGCAGCTTAGCCTGCTCGCTTCTTGGGACATGTGGTAGTCCGCTTGAGCTTGGCTACCTGTGTGCTTGCTTACCTCATCTTCCGTTAGCGCTCCATCCTGACCAGACCTGTCTGGTTCAATATTTGGGTAAGAAATTGCTGAATTCCTGGAGGGTAGGATGGACTGTTGCTGCTCTCTTATTTTCAGGTCTCACAAGTCAGAAGGATGACATTCAAACAAAGCAGACAAGTACCTGGATAAATACTGAAACTATTACAAAAAAGGATATTATTTTGTCTGTGTGCTTCATAGATGTCCTATTTGTGCTTGAACTCTTAGAGTTAATTCTTCCCCGGTTTAGTGACTTCAGATTTTGCAGTTTAAATATGAACATGTAACTTATCTCAGGCACAGACTTCCTCTGAGTGGCTGTAACTAATGCTCTCTGCTTCAACTCCCCACATGTAAAATCCTGGGTATATTAGATTTTAATTTGGAGCATTTGGTTTGCATGCAGCATTTTCCATACACAGGAAGTCCTAACCAAGCCTCGGGCTATAGCTGTAGTAAAAGGTACATGCTTATGTTTGTGTGATCATGCTTTGTGACACCACATCAATGAAAGCTGTTACATCGCTGTTCTAGGTTGTTAGAAGATGAAGCATGCATGCCTTCCTGAAGTAACTGGCTTCTGGTTTCAGCTGGTCAGAGGAGAAGGATACAACAGGATACTGCAGTATTGCTGAAATTTGTATACTGCCATGGGAGATTATTTGGGTTAATTTATTTCTGCATGAAGAAAGTATGAGGCAGGTGTGACTTCTTTGTTGTAGTAAAATAACCTGAACGTGCAAATTTTGAAGTTTTAATTTGAAAAGTCAGATGAGTGACTTCTCATTCAAGCTAAGCATATGCTGTAGGAGGATAAGACATTACAGTGGCTTGAAATTGAGGTAGGCTTTTTTTTTTTAAAAAGGCTGAAAAAGGTGTAGGCTGGTTTTGTGAGTCCCCTGCCAGTATTGCACATCTAGTGTGATTGATAAAAGAAGCTTGAGCCGCTCTTTCTCCTCAGTCCAGCTCTTCACTGTCCTCAGCATTAAAACTTGTTCTGAATATGGAACTAGACATCTTTCTGACTGCAGGTCAAGCTTATTGCCTAATTCCTTGGGCATGAGGGACGGCTATTCTTTCCCCTGTAGTAAGTAATCCTTTAAAAATATTTGAAGTGTTCTTTGTCATGTTCCTGTTTCCTTGTGTCTTGCCCTCCACCCTGTAGCCTTGTGATACTTTTGGCCTCAATAAAACTAGTGTATTGATCTCTTCCCAAGATGTCGTGTTTTTTCAGCTCTAATCATTCTTGTTCTTCTCTCTAGTTAGTTCACATTGGTCTTTGAGTGTGGTGCTTAAAGCCTAACTTTGTAGTTCAGCTGAGGCTTTCCCGCACTGAGTAGAGTGAAAAGACTGTTTCATGTGCCCTGAAGCTGATATTTCTGTTTATGCATCCCTGTACATTTGACTTTACTACAACAGCTTAACACTTGTTTCAACATCAGCTGGTTGATCCAGCCTAGTCCACAGCTTTCTTCTGAAGAACTTGCCTTCCTATTTGCTCTGTTAATCCTGCCTGAACGTACCTTTCAGAACTAAATTGTATCTTACTTCTGTCAGAACAATTTTCCCATTTGTCAGCATTATGCAGAATTTTATTGCTGTCTTGGAGTTCTTCCTGCCTTTCTCCTACTTGTAACAAGCCTACTCTGCCAGCAACAGATGATGGGGAACAAAGAAATCGGTGAACTGAGCTGGGTTCCTGTTCAGTGTTCTCCTGTGCACCACTGATAACTCTGTGGCTATTGTTATCCCCTAAGTATTGCATTCATTGTACAGCCTCTGCTTGCTTGCCAACAGTAGAAGCCTTTAAACCTAGGTGTACGACCATAATAGGCTCTCTCTTGTCCCTAAACCCTGTTGCTCTGATGTCAAAGTGAACCTGGTGGATGCTGCTCACCTTCTTGTTGCCTTTTAGTGCTCACAGAAGGTTCCCTCTCCCCTGGGATTCTATTGGGATGTGGAGAACTGGAGGCTGGTCACGTGAATTTTGACCTTTTTCTGAAGATAGACATGGAATGAAGGCAAGCCTACCTTCAGAAACTGATGGCCAAAACTTTTTTCAAAAAAAGGCATGACCTGTTCCTGCGTGTACTCAAGTGTATCACAGAGCAGCCTATATCTGGTACCTTGCAAATAATTCCAGGTGTAGAGTGACTGAAGTCATCTGTAGTTAAGGTTGTTTTAAGGTCTCCATTCTTGAGATGAAAATTCTCTTGCATCGCAAGCTAGGCATTGAAGAATAAGCCCCACTACTTGGAGCTAACTTTTCTTTAGGGTACTTTTCTTGGATTTGTATTTGGAAGTATTGGTTGACATATCTATGGGTGTAACTTTCTGTATTTCATGTCTTAGTTCTTATGATATCTCCCCTGCTGAACTTGATTCACATAATGAATCTTGTGCTTTGTAGAAAAGTGTTTCTCTGAGCCCTGTCTCTGGGATTGTTTGACAGTTCTGCAAATACTCTTCATTGTTGCTTCTTCAGCATCTCTCCCTGTAAACTTGCAAACTACTTTGCCACTCTACCTTCCAGTGATTTCCTTAGTCTTGCTCTAATCATTGCCCTGTTTATAGTCCCTGTGTATGTAGCAGTTTATTCTCATCACCCGGATATATTTGAGCATAGTCAAAAGTTTTGATGTGGTTGGCTATAAGCTGGAATAATTTGTCTTCTAACTACTTCTTCCACTGTGTGCTCTGCGGAGATGGACATCTATCCTTTGAAATCATGCTGCAGTCTTAAGTTGAGCAGAGGTTTAGAAAGTCTGATAATCCTTTTCTAATGATGTTGAATATTTGTTAGCTGAGATTACTTTGGTGATCATTTTTAACCCACAATATGTTGCCAAAAAAGTAAGGCAGCATCTCCTGGCATTGAGAAGTTAAAGGTAACGTGGATGATGAAATATGTATTGAATGTACCTTAGGGTGTTAATACTCGTATTTTGATACAAGACAAAGTATAGTTGCTTATTTTCAATGTTACGAAAAAGTAAAAGAGCTTTTTAACTCATATTTGCGTAATGCCATATCTTAGAATAAGATCACTAAGTTTCTTCTTCAAACTGTTAAGATATAAGTAGCTTCATCCTGTCATACTAAAAACTTCAATTTTTGCTATGGTATATTAGGACAGAGAAGCATCCCCCATGTTATCCTTGAAGAGGTGATGGCCAGCATGGATTGGGGGTGTGCACGAAGTGGGGATCAGCACTGTGCTTGTGTGCAGCATTTGTGCACTCGTACACAAAGATGTATCCCAGTTCCTGTCCTCAGGTTAGATATTTTGGGTGGGATTGACTTGCTTAGCTTGTAACACCTTCAGCTGAATTAAGTGTTCCAAGCTCCTTAACAGTCAACAGAAACAGGGATTTTGTTGTTACGATGCTTTTTTCAGGCTTACTTAGATGCATCCCTGGCAGGGACACTGCTAGGCAAGCTTGGCTGTGGAAACTGCAGCTAAGGGTGGTACAGAGGGAACTGTGAGAGGCTCTTTCAAGGTGGGTTGCTATTTGGTTGTGGGAGGTTTTTCTGTATTAAGTGTGATGCTCAAATTTGAGTAATATAATCAGTTGCAAAATAACATGTATCTTTGAGACTAAGCTTTAGACTCCTGTTAAATATTCAGTGTTAAACTTTGGAACTGGCTGGGGGGGGACCTTCCCCTTCCCCTTTTCTCAGTTGAGCACAAAATCTGAGTGGATCAAACAAAACCAAATTTGTTTCTAAATTCTGAACTAGTTATTGAACTAATTGTTAAACTGAGCCAAACTGAAATGAAATAAATGCCTCTTGCACCTGCAGAAAAGCCTATGGCTCTCAAAAGCTTGTTTATCACTTCAGTACTTCTTGGGTCCAGGTGCTCAGCCAGTGACTTCCCCCTGACGCAGTGGTTTGACGTTTCAGATCTTCAGCAGAAAAGATGCTGCTGCTTTATGCCAACTATAGTATGCTTAACCTTTGCGTGAGTGAAGATGCCAAAAACCCAGATGTAATTTCAGAGTGTTATTTTAAAGCACACTTTTTATCAGTATTGAAAGATCATTTCAGAGATTGAGGTACTTCAGCTGAAGAGTTGAAAGGATACACTTGCTTCTGTCTTACTGTTGACTTTTATCAGATATCAATCTTTACTGTTTTGTCCTTCAACTTGGTTACCAGAAGCTGATTTTGTCAGAATGCAGTCGTCTGTAAACACAATCGCCCAAGTGGGAGGACACATACTTCCCTTCTAAGCACGCATGGTCCTGTCCTCTCTTGCACTGTTGTTGTCTCCAGATGTTACATGCTTGACTTGCTAGTCAAGTGACTTACCTGTCACCATATAAAGCTGCTGAATTTCTACCCTGATCAGTGAAGATTAAAACTAAAGGCTCTTCTACTGTCTCAACTCTTACTTTTTACCTGGCAGTGTTTGGGTCAAATAAAATGGAGCTATTCTACCTTACACTAACTGAAGTGTGGTCTGTAATACTTGTGTACTGATCAGCACCTTGTGTCCACCTGCTTCCCATACCAGGAGTGTGGTTTTGCATTAAGGCTTCATAGCCTGTACCGTATGAGTAAATGCCATGATTTGGAGTCTCAGTGACTTCTATGAATCCACTTTGGCAAATGTATCTTTCCACAGAACTGGCTTGTAGAATTAATGACTCATTAAACACCTGATAGTGTTGAGGTAGTACACAGTGAAAATACTGAGCTTTTACATCAAGCAGAAGGTCATCTTTCAGTATTTAAACAGAGGGGAAAAAAAATCACAGTGATATAGTTAAAATAGTTCACTGTTAGGTTTTTTTCTGCCTTAATAGTCATCTTCTCTTATATGGTGTAACTTTGTCTCATGAGATTTCTTCTAGTTCATATAATTGTTGCAAATTTTTTTAATACCTACTGCAATTGCATACCCCCTGGTTTGTGTCTTGACCTCAAGCACAGCGTTTGGAATGGCCTAGTGAACTAGGAAGATTTAAGCTGTGTAGCTCAACTGGACTAACTTTTGTTGAAGTACCTTAAAGCTGGCAAGAGGGATGTCCCTGGTGACACTTGAAGCAATATCTGAATTGAATGCTGAAAGCACGTACAATATTGACATATGTACTGCTTTTGTCTTTGTATTTCACTTCCATTATTTTAATGGACTTGAATTTGTGATCTGCTCATACTTGGAGCATTTGTGGACTGTTACTGAGAGCTCACATGTAGTAGAGCAGGATATATGTAGTGCAGATCTTTTTGGAGACTTCACCATTTGAAAACTCATGGGACGTGCAAAACAGAAGTTGGAAGCCCACAAATGATGAAGTTGATATGAACTGCAACTTAGAAAAGTAAGGAGCAACAGCAAGAAACTATTCAAATGAGTATTCAGTTTTGGTATTTGTAGTGTAATACCTGAGACCTCTTTATGTTAAATAAAATTTTTGCAACTTGAGAGCTGTGTGTTCAGGCTCTTTTTCTGAATTCTAATGGATCATGTAACTAGATGGGTGTTGTAAAACTTGAGGTCTTCTAGTGTGTTGCCTCTTGAGGTGGTGTTTCCTGCCAGATGAGTTCAAGTTTCTGGAGTAACAAATTACAGATGGTCAGCCATGATTGAGAACAAGTTTGGGCCATGGGAGGGAACTTAGTTGTCTGTTACACACTGCATCTTGTATCTGTTCAATGCATTTCTGTGCTCTTTCAGGATAGATAATATAGCAGAAAGCTTTAACTACTGTATGCGAGCCTGTATAGAACTTTACTCTTGCATAGCACTTCCTATAATTTGCTTTCTTGTTTAGACTTTGGGTTTTATATAAAAATATGTAAACTGTACATTTGTCATAAACTGCTAAAATAAGGAACTGCATATACATGTGCTCATTCAGTACAGTTACACAACAATCTTCTAGAGAGTTATAATTTTGAGACAAAGACTGAAACTTCTTACCCCACTAAACTCAGCGTGGTGCTTTGTCATGAGAGGGAAATATTACTTTTAATATGAAGAATTAGGACAGTAAGGCTCAAGGAGAAGAGTATTTCACGTTATGGTAAGCATTGAGGTGTATGGATATTTACAGAACACTGCAAAGCACTTCAGTTCTAAATTTAGCAGTATCTGCAGTTCACCAACTGTACTATTTACTGAAAAATATTTATACTTCCATAGGTTTCTTGTTTTTAATTTCTATAGTTTTATGCAAGCTAATGTTAGGGAGATTTCCCTGTGTGCAGATCGTATAGCTCATTAGATCCCTGAAATGCCATGAAGTTGCATCTTAATGCAAGCGATTTTCACCTGGCCTGAGGCCTCCAGCAAGAACATTTCACACTCGGGATCATAAAAACAAACCTACTAGTCAGGCTTTTTATTTTAAACAAGCCAACCAAATGTCTGAAACTCTTCAGAATGAACCTGAAGGCAAATAGGAGGAGGTTTATTAGCTGTGTGTGTTCTGGGAGCAGGATGTATGGGAGAGATTTGTATAATCCCTCCACTCTAAGCCTGTAGGGTTTAGTAATAGAACAGTACTTCAGTAGTGATACTATTCCAGCCTATCATAAGGGAGCAGCATGTGCGTGGAGTAATTGTTGTCACTGCTATATAAGTTAAGGGTCAGTGCCACATGGTTTTTTTTTCAGGCCTGAGTATTTTTAAAGCATGTATATGTGCCTGTTTGCTCATTTTTAAGGGCAAACACTAAGAGAAAGTAGGTGATACTACTGCTTATCTTTATCCCCCCCCCCNTCTATGTATTGTTCCTCTCCCTGCCCCCTTCAAACCTTAGAGTAAATTAAAGTCTTGTGGGTTTCTTATAGTCTGGATCACCTGCTTTAGTGGGAGTGTGTGAGCTTAAGTTGGTGCTATGTATATTTTGTCAAACACTAATATTCTCTGTATGAATTATTATTTATAATGAATCTAAATTTTGTATCTTACTGGAGGGTTTGTATACTAAATAAATACTTCCATTGATTTTAAATAGAATATTTGTAAAAACAGTATGTGGAGGTGGAAATAATTTGTGTAGGACCCGAGCTCCAAGCTTTCAGTAACATCATAGACTGAAAGTTACAGTAATGCTCTTCAGCAGTGATTGCCCACTAGGTTTTGTTCTGAACTACTTAAGCAGGCAATAATTCTTGGTTTGAGCTAGCATATTCTTGAAATAATGACTGTTAGCACATTTAGTTCATAATTATGGCAAAAGCAAAGGGCTTGGAGTTCATGCATAAAAGCTTTGGTAGACTAGACTTCCCATTCCTGAACACTGTACAAACGTAGTCTTGTGCTTTCTGCAGTAACACTGAGAAGAAAGAGTCCAAATTGCACATTGCAAGGAGATGACTGGTCACACACCAGTCCTGATGGCTAATTCAAATGGAACTCCAAACATAGTAAATGTAAATATCCTTCAGCAAAAATTAATTAAATCCTTGCCTGTTGTTTAAATAGTGATAGATTATTTTAGGAAGGAGAATGTAAGTAACAAAAGCATCTTGGTACAGGATCAGACACAAGGCACAACTCATCTGTTGTCCTTTAAAAGATGCAGGATGACTTGTCTGTGATGTGAATGTTAGTCTTCCTCAAGTCTGAAAGACAAGTTTAAACCTGGGAGACTGATGAGACTTCTTACTGATATGAGCTGGCAATAATAAATGCTTTAACCTCTGGCTGGGTTGAGTTCTTAGCTCTAGTTTTCTGTGGTGATACATTGCCTGCTTTAATTAGGTATGACCTGGAAAAAGTCTCCTGAGCTTACTTCTTCACTGCTTCTGTTGCTTTGAGAAATATGCTTTATAAACTGTGACAAAGGCTTGACATCCCGTATCTTCACCCTTCCTTTGCCTTTCTGGAAGGAGACTCTTCCTGGTTTAAAAACAAACCCAAACCACCTGATAGTAACTTGAAATAAAGGGTAGTATGTTTATTACAGACCCCAGTTCATCGTGTAACAGAGCAAAATCTTCCCTTTCTAATTCAACTTCTACTAAACAATTTTAGGTTTGTATTTTTAATGTGTTTCTCAGCCAAGCTGGATGAATTCTGGATCTGAAGAATGGGAAATCTGTACACCAAAGCATTACCTTGAACCTCTTTCCAGGACATGATCTGGCCGTGAATTTTGCAAGCTATAAACCACCATCTTAACTAAAGAGAATATCCTGGCTTTCCTTCTGATGCTTCTGCTTGCAGTTTCTCCCCATCTCATGTGGGAGGCTTTGAACAGGGTCTGAGTACTACTTGTTCCTTTTGAGTTCAAGGGATTTTCCAAAATGTGTTGCATTTTGTGAAGTCAGATGGCTGTATGTGATGGTTGAGGCTTTGCTTCGTTCTCATAGGAGCTCTCATCTGAAGTGTGGGAGATGGAGTAGAAATGAGTGTGTAGGATGCAGTTTTATTTTAGTAATGGTTTATATTTTGCTGCAGCTGTCTGACCAGTTGATGTTAGAATGATGATGCTTTAGGGTCAAAACAGTAAAATTCTGGGCTCCATAGTGATTTTCTGCATTTGAGGCAAGTGGACCTAATATTTATTCTTGTCTATCTCTGGAGTCAATAACATCCCAAGTCCTAGTTTTTCAGCCTTAGAATAGTGAAATATAGTCCTGTCTTGCACATTAAGTGAGGTATGTTCTTCAGCAGACAGTTTTCAGCATTTGATATTGCTTGTGCTTCTGGAGTATCAGAGATTCTTGTGGAATATCTGAGAAGTTTGACTCCAGTGGCCATCAGTTAATATAGAGGATGCCTTCTAGTGTATTTTTCTTGTCCTTTTTAGCAGTTTTGTGCTGGAGTTGTGGAAACCTTAATCCAGGCTTGAACATGTCATAATATTCAGGCTTCCTTCTAATAAAAGCTGGCTTATGAAAGCAGTGAATGGAGAAAGCTGAGAGATTCTGTAGCTCAAGAAATATCTCTTTAGTCTTTAAAAGAATCTCAGAATTGCAAATGTTGGAACTAACCTTGGCTTAATTTTGAGCTCTAGCGTGTACAGAGCGTGTTGTTGAGCCCTACCTTATTTTGTGTGACATCTGAACTCTTCAGGGAGATGAACTGCTATTTAAACAGGATTTGCTAGATGGTTGTGAAACAGTTTCTACAGAATACAAACTAGGGTTATAAACTCTACTTTTTGTTCCTTTTGGTCAGAAACACTTGTTCTAATACACTTATTTTTGCACTTTCTGTAGAGAACCTCAGAAAATGAAGGGATGCTAGTTAATTGTGCATTGAGAGAATCCCTGAAGTATAACATGTTGGAAAGTGAGGTGCCCCCCTCTAATACCTGTCCCCCAAAATGGATAATCCTGTAGCTGCAGGAAACTTACTAATTAAAGCTCTGATATTTTTTTTTATACTTGATGTGGAATTTTGGAAGGCTGCAGAATAGCCACTTTGCAGATTAGTGCTAAAAAGGATGGAGTCCAAATAATTCTCTTTAAATGCCTGCTATCAAGAACCTTTCTGGGCTAAAAGTTATTAATAGACTTATGTTACAAGGAGTGCTTAGCCTCTCTGTGAACTTCTTAGCACTACAGTAAATAACGTGTAGTTTTAGGAGTAGAATGTTCTCTTTCCTTTTGGAAGCTGGAATTTTGCATTGCAAGAAGCTAGATGCTAGGTAGCTTATTTCAGATGGCATAAAGTATTTAATAGTTTCTAAAAAGCTGGTGTTCCAACTTAGTCTTGCTTCAAGCATAACCAGGACAGGACAGACAATGCTCTGTTAAAACTTGATTGGTTTTGCATGGTTTCAATTTTGAAATGCTTCTTAGATGCTGCAGAAAGTGCCACGAGGCAAAAACTCACATCATCTTTCATCTAGAGTCTAGTAGCAAAATCATCTAGATCTGGAGTTAGTACTGCTGGGGTGATTAGCTGCTTTGGCTTGCTGAAGCAGAGATAATATTTTAAAGGACCTACTTATCCGAATTGGAATTTTGACTAGCTAATCCTTTTCTTCTGCTGGGAGCTGGCTAAGTATGTCTTTATGGGATTGTTGGTAATAAGGGTTTCATGTAGCTCTCTGAGCAAAGAATAAGAAATAATGTGAAGGAACAGAAAAGAGGGAACAACCTTCTGTGTTCTCACTGGATAATTTTAGTACCATAGGCAGAAAAAATGGAGTTGCGATCATCAAAAAACACCTCCATTTGTGTTATGGGGAAATCATCTAAAATCTTGTGATCTTTTCTTCTTTATCCAAGATGGAACTTCCAGAGACAGAGGAGAAGTTGTTAGAAGTGTTTCAAACAAATGTAAATTTTCCCAGTGAGATGAGCTGTTGCTGGAACATTTTGTCCTGCAGGATGCAGAGGAGGAGGAGTGGGTTGGAAATGAGTCTGGCTGCCTTACTCTGAGAGCCAAGAAGAGATTTTTTGAATTGGCTTTATGTTCTTCATCAGGACTCTTCATGACTTTGAAAGTAGGTTGTCAAATTGGATGAGCCTCTGACATCCTTTAATTGACTGGGGGGTTGGGTAATACATATTTTTAGTAGTCTTCCCAAAAAAAGACCGCAGTGACGTCACTGCGAAGATACAGAATTCGTGACATGAGCACTTTTTCTTTCCATCCCTAATTTTGGCAGAGATTTTACAAGTCATTACTACTTGTAGCTAAACTTTAAAGAAATAAAACCTCTTTTCTTTTAGTAGTACTATAGAGATAGAATAATAAATCTTTACTTTTTTCAAACTTCAGAATGTATCATAGAACAGAACTTTAAATCAGAGATAATGGTGATACTGATTCCATCGCAGCTCATTCTCCAACTGTGAGGAATGTTAGCTTTGGCTTGTACATGGAGTTTGGTTTTTATATTCCATTTATTTTTTTCCTTTTCATTAGTCTACCTTTCAGCAATAAAAATAGCTTTCCCCCCCATCTCTGCCCCTCAGCTTAAGGAGATCTTAGCAAGATTAAGTCTCTCCCAGGACACAGACTGACTAACATCTCATTATGCGTGTTTATCTTGGATGGTTCAGCTTTCTCACTCTTCTACCTAATCAGGTTCCGTAAAGGATGGTGTGCTAAGAGAAAGATGGCCATAATCTTGTAGGACTTCATCCAGCTTGGAGCTCCAAGAGCTGCTATTATTACCTCAGGGCTTGGAGGGTCTCACTGTTTCAACTTGCATGCCTGGCTCAGCTGCTACCTGTACACACTTGGTGACAGCAGAGGTGCGTGTCTTTGGGGTACGCTGACAGGTTGTATAGGAAGCGGGGCATATACTCGCAATGGTAGGCAGAACTTGATTGTGTTAAGATTTATGCCATGAGGCAGCTGAAGAAATGCAAGTTCAGCAGGATCCATGTTGCCCTAATGAGGATGGGCAAATGGTTCCTATTACTGAAAAGTCAATTAGTTTGAAGTGCCAAGCAGTTTGAGAGGGATTCAGCCTGATAAGCATAACGGGCACATGATAAGGAGAGACTGAAAAAGTTAGGTGCCTTTAACCTCCTTCTCTGGAAAGAGAATGTGGTGGAAAAAGTACATAAAATAAACAGTTTACTGTCTCTGTGGGTACACTAAATGCATACCACAGCAGAGGATCTTGAAACAAACAAACAAAAACCCCCAAAATGTGAAAATACCATGAGGAGTTTTCTGTAGTGTGAGGAACCTCCTTCTAGGAGGTGTTGAGGACCAAAAGCTTGTAAGGCTTGAAAATATATATTGATGAAGCTTTAAAATGACAACAGCATAGCAAAGCTAGAGTGACTCTTGAGAATCTCCTGTCTCCTAACAGCCAATATTAATTAGCAAAGATTGAGAAGCAGTTCCTGGTAGAGTATAAATAGATCAGCTAGAATGAACCAGGACTTTGGTCACTTTGAGGCTACAGGGATGAATTCAGATAATTTTGAGTTGGTCAATTTGACTATTCAAAGGATTCTGAACTGGAAAGGAAAATAGGAGCAAAAGACGTTCGGACCTTCCTTTGGAAGGAATATCTAATTCCTAATTATAGGAGAATCTGCCTGGCTCAGTGTAGGAAATGCTAATGTCAACTGGCCTGCTTGTGTGTCTCTTTCTTTAAGTTGTAGTTAGGCACCTCAGTAAGCATCCCCCAGTGTGCCCGCACAAGCATTTATGTCCAGTTCATGGCAAACCAGACTGGGGAACTGATCCAGCTGGAAAAGAACCTTTCTCAGAAACAAAAGGAAGTGTTTTGTTCTTATCCAACTATAAAAATTCCTTGATCTAGTTCTCTCTGTAGTAGCAAAAACACTTGTGTTGGCATACTGCCATGGGCAACAAATAGCCAGAGAAGAAAATGTGTTGGCAGTTGTGATGGCAGCTGAGGTATATCAAACTGCAACCTAGAATGGCTTTCACTGGTAGGAGCGTGATGATGGTAAAATTTTTTTTTCTACTTGAACATTCATTATGTCGTTATTAGCAAGGAGAAGTGCCCAGTAGGAAGAGATCTACAGTGTAAAACTGTACTATGCCCACAGCATATGCCCTGCCTGGTGGCTTGCTTTGAACCAGCATTAGTCCAGGGCAGTGTGCTGAACACCTAATGGTGGCTGCAGTGCACCTTCTGGCTCTGTTGGAGAGGATTACTGCGGGGCGACACTGGTCCTCTCTAAAGGCAGGTGAGGAAGGAATTCACTTAAAGTGCTTCTGATCTGAACTAAAACTCCTAGGGTTTGTGCTTTGTAATGAGAAATGGAATTTGCTGGTGGGGGGAGCAGTAGAAACTGGGAGCTGATGTGTGAAGGCTTTTCTGGCTAACACTGCTTTCACCCATGTCCCATTTAGCCCTTAAATACATACTAAAAAAAAAAAATCTTTCTCAATGGAGTGATCTCATTTTAAACAGTATTGCTGGTAAGTGTGAGTTCCTAAAATGAGAAACTTTCTTTGGAATTTCCACTTTGCTTGTGTTTCAGAACTGATTGGGTTGCACTCTGTCAGAAAGGGCCTAAATGGTTGCAACTGAAGGATTACTTTCAGTAGTGGGTAGGATTATAGAATGTGGATAACTGTACAATTCCGCTTGATTCTGAAAGTGCCATGCTTCTGTGATTTCGTTTTACTTCCCTTTATCCTTTCACACAACTGAATGCATCAGTTCATTAACTAAAGACTGATATCCTTCTGTCTATTCTCTCCTTACTCTAGCTTGTATTATGCTGACTTAACATTTCAGTTAAACTTCTGAAAATTAGAACTACTAAGATCAAAATCTTGTTCCTCCCCTGTCTTTGGTAGTTTTATTGGATTTACTTTTTACCTTGGGGGGGGGGAACCACAAATTCTTACATGGCCCTTCCAAACAGAAAAGTGATTAAACATCTGCTGAACTTTTCAGCTGGTTCTTAATAGTAGCCTCTTAGTTGTGGAAATCTTAATCCTTAAAATGAATCTGAAAGTCTGTGCCAGTTACTAAGCTCCTCAGCTTCAGTATATTTTCAGTGTGTATCTGGACACTTTCTGACCCTCAGTCAGCCTTTCTTTTGACTCTTGTTCTGGATTTCCGGATATAGTTTAAACTTCACCAGGTTTAAAAGGGATATTTCAATGTTTGATCATGCTACTCTAAATACTGCTTTGTTCACATACTTGCCCTTAAACTTGCATAGCATTTCATGAACCGCGCTTTGCTTTGGCAGATGCTTACATATGCAACTTCTACCAGTGAGTGTGAACTTGAGTGGTTTTTTTATATTTGACTTGGTGTAATTTCAGAACAAGATATGGTAAATACTTCAAGTTGTTGGGTGCTTTCCTGAAAGACTAGACACATTCAGTAAAAAAAGACCAGTAGAATCTCCAGGTACCTGGGTAGCATTATTTATGGTTGAGGAGCACTTGTAAGCATTATATCTTATAGCAAATAAAAGTAGATAGAATGAGGTCAAAAGTTGGGCAGAAATTATTATTGTGGGACAGCCCTCAGGGTAAAGGAGGCTGTAATGTAGCAGGCTTCTGCGAAGGTGAAATAGTGTATGGTTAGCATATGCAAATCATGTTTGAGGATGTACTCAAAGGCAACAGGTTTAAAAGATAATCTAACATTACCATTAATACTACTGTATCTTAGTTTTAAATGGGTTTAACTTGGGTCATGGACTCAAGTGACTTTTTTTTTGCTACTACTGGTTATTTAAACAGCTGATAAATAGCAATGTGGAAAGGAGGCGATATTTTATGGAAACATTCATTTAAAATTATTTCCTGCTATTCTGCCTTTTTTTTTTATCATAGACTTTAAAACCTAGCAAACGGAAGTAAATTTCTGATCCTAGCAGCAGCATCAGTGTTCCTTCTCATGCTCATGCTGCTTTGCTTAAATTTGGAAATGCCTGTGTGTGGATCTCTTTTTTTTTTTAATTCCATAAGTCACTGAATATACTCAACCAACTTAAATTGTAAACAAGAATGGTTGATGCATGTTAGTAATGGATCATCAGCATGAGTTGAGGAAAGATGTTTTTGTTAACACAGTAAGGCAAAGTTATGGGAAGAGGAGTTTGAAGGTACTGTAAAGAAATTGCAATTAATACTAATGTAGACTTGGTTTTGAAAATTGGAAGTGAATTTGAGAACTGTGGTGAGTCTGAAAGACTTAATAGAAGGAAAATGAAGAAGCTGAAGTCCTGTGCATTTGTTCTGGTTCTCAAGAACTGGAAGAATGAGGTGGAGTTGAGGAAAGTACAGTGCTCCATTTGGTGTGGTAAAAATAACCAGCTAATAAAGACTTTTGGAAGACAGCAAGGAATGATATTGCAGCAGTTAAGGGTTAGTGATGCTAAGGGAAGAGAGAGGGGGGAAGCAATTATGTGAAGGATGTTTAAGATATAAAGAGGCAGCTGGTGAACCTACTGCTTTTGATTTAGATGACTGCTCACAGAACAAAGATGTCTAAGCTTTTGTCAGTGATGCTTTTACGTGTATGGTAATCTGTCCTGCTTACAAATTTAAGATCTGGTGTTTGCTGACAGGTAGCAATTACATAACCTTTAAAAAAGAAAAAAAAAACCACAGGGAATATATTAAAAGTAGCTGAGGGTTTGGAAAGTGGATATAGCGTTTGAGCTGTCTGCTGCTTCACTGTTTTTCAAAAGGGTTTAGTGATGAAACAGTATGGTAGAATGTCTTAAAATGGCAAATAGTGCTAAACATACAGAACAGTATGGTAGGTACCTGCATGTTTTGTATGCTGTTGTAGTACACCTGGCCAAGACTTTGGTAATAGTTTAAATGAGGGAAAGCTTAAGTCTTTCCTTCTGCCTTGGATAAAAATCCTAGGTAGAATCTGTTTAATAGTAGGAAACGGCCAAATAATACCCTGATCTTTTGCTATGTATGAGTCTCACCTCCCTTCTGAAGTTGTAATCAATGATATCTCAATAGAGGTATTCTTTCATGAATGGACACGTGTAATCTGAAATGCCAGGCAATAGAATTGGTCAGTCATGTACCTGCACAAATGAATGGCCTAAACACGAGTCCTGTTGTTGCAACACTGTGATGCACAAAAGATTTTTTTCTGACTTTTCCTTCTTTTCTGCCTCAATTTTACAGAAAATCAGACATGATACACTGACAGCATTTGGAAATAGACTTTGGCAATAAGATGGAAGCATAAATCTCAAGACTTTAAACCAAAACAGAAATGGCTCATGAGTATTGAAACAAGAGACTGAAGAGCATCCAACACTTCCGTGGGAGCAGTGGAAAAGGAACAACTACCATGGTAACACTAATAACAGAAAAGCTGCAGAACCAGAGCTTGGATGATCTGACATGTAAAACATACAATATTAATCTGGTAAGGACCTACCAAAATAACATGTAATAAGTGTGAAATGCAAAGTACATTAAGAGTAACTCAAAACTATATAACAAACTCAAGAATATAGATCAGGCAGAATTCAGCTATTTAAGCTAGAATTGGTTTGCAAGGTAGATGAGAATTGGAAGGGGGAAAAAGTGAAACTTCAGTGTATGCTCTTTCTCAAAGTGGTATTTTCTTATTCTAATGTTCTTTTTAACCTTCCAGCTTCATTTTAAATAGCGAAAAGCCTGTTCTTTTCAGTCATTAGAACACTTTATTCTGTGAAAAGAATTACCGAAATTTCTGAGGATTTTCTTTTCCCTAACAAAAAACATAAGTACTGGTATGTGGCCATCAAGTAAATACAGTTGAACTGAAAGTCAGGCTACTGACCACCTGACTGTTTTTGATACTAGTAGATCCTTACTTTATCAGTGTGTCAGGTGCCTGGTGCACTGAGAAGTTTTGTAATATTTATTGGGTTATTTTCTGCTCATTTAATCTGTGTGTCCATGGTGTGGTTCAAGCATGCTATTCAGACACGAAGGAATCTATTCTTTTTGCATCTCACTTGTGAAATGAGATTATCTACTCCAGAATGAGTAATGCAAAACAGTCTCTCATCAATTTTGGGTGCCCACCTGAGAACCCCGAGACTGTATTCTTCATGTAATGCACTATCCATATTTCACTGAATTTTTTTTTTTTTTAATTGCAATGGCAGCATTCTATAAGTCAAACTTCAGGGTACCAATGGGACACCAGAAAAAAATTAATTTGACAAAATGTTGAAGTATTGTTCAACTCTAATTCTGTTATTTTTTTTTAAATAATAATGCAAGCATGGAACCTGAAGCATGTTCAGTTACTTTAACAGTAAGATTCTGTCTCTGTTGTAATTTGTGCTTAAGTAGCTGAACTGCTTTCTTACTTATTTTACAAGCCCAAACCAGGTGAAACATATCCTGAGTGTGGTGGAGTTTGTGCACAAGCATCTGCAGTTCTCATATGTGAAGTGCTTAACCCTTTGTCCAATACTTTGTCCAATAAGGATGTTTGAATAGTAAACATCAATAAAATGCTTTTATTTTTAAAACTGTAACAGGTCTATTTAGAGTTCTTCTAATAACTTACTTGTTTTTACTATCTTCACTTTAAATATGTGCTATTCTTGAAAGGCAGATATAAGGTCTTGGAAGAACGTTAACTGTCTTAGAAGTGCTGACTCAGCTTGCCTTTATTTCAGCTAGCTTGATGAAGCACTTGAGATTTGCAGTTTGTAGGAGAATCTGCTGTATTCCTGAATCGGCAAACTCATCACTTGTAACTAAACTCTGGGCCCAGATGTGAGCCAATGATAACCTGTAACCAGTAGCAGGGTTTGCCTCTAAACTTGTAGTAGAATCTTGTAATTTCTAGTTTTTGAGGCACTGAAGTTTGCATAAATTTGGAAACTGAGCTGTCACTTTACTGATGGCTACTGTGGGTTTTGGACCAGAGACTTGTAAGAACAGAGAAGGATGTATTTGTGCTCTTACACTGTGTCGAATCTATACAGGAGCGTGGTGGTATGCTGTAATGTGGTGTAGGTTGGTTGTTTTTTATTCCTGTCCTTATCTGTATGTACAATACAGCATGAAAAAAATGAGTGGAAGATGGCATGTGATGTCTCGTCAGTGGTTTCATCCTTACCCTTCTGTTCTTCTCCTCCTTTAATCTATCAAATAATTTGTTTTATAAATGCTTTGGTTCTTGCAGAAAATGAGTTCTGAGGCCAGGAACAGGTTCTGTTTGTACACAACGGTATCTTGAAAAAGTGTGGAAAGCGAGGTGTGGAAATGGAGGAGCAAGCGTGAATAAGTGTGCATCTAGGTTGTTCTCTACTAAAAAGGATTCACAGGAGCCAATGATGGCTTCTTGACTAAAATGTGAACCTAAGATAAGAAGTACACTTTTTCTACAGTAAAGACAACTGCTAAATTTTAATAAGGGGAAAAGACTGCCAGTGGGGGTCTTGAATCAGCTGTAGTATGAAGAATTTTGGGAAAGAAATTCAGGCTGTAGTTTCTTCTAGCAGCAACAGAAATTTAGAGCAATTGTGAGATGGTCTTGCCTACACCTTTCATTACTTGTGCTAGCACAAAGTTCTGTGGGACCATGGGGTGAATCATCTTGCGAGCTGATCAAAGATTAAGACTCACCTTTCTTGCCCAGGTTAATGTTAACCCTTATCAGTGTCATGATACCTTTTACAGTGCATCTGCACAACTGCTGGTCTTGGCACAAATAGATAAAATAGCTGGGGAAAAACTACTCTGTAATACAACTCATGAATGAGGGTTGTAAAAGAAAGAATAAATAGCTCTTTCAAAGCTATTTACCTTCTAGCTAGCCAAGTTGGGCATAAGGACAACATGTATAGGACATAGTATGCCTCTTTGTGTAAGCTGTATGATGACCACCTTTCTATGACGGGTTGACGTTGGCTGGAGATGAGGCACCCACCAAAGCTGCTCTATCACTCCACTCCTCAACTGGGCAGGGGAGAGAAAATACAATAAAAGGCTCATCAGTCGAGATAAGGACAGGGAGAGATCATTCACCTGTTGCTTGAGCATGTTGTAAAATACTGGTTGTAGCATCTTTTACTGCTCTGTTACATGACATGCTAATTTTCCAAGCTGGTGTCATTCATTTGGTCTGTGCGTGCTCAGTTATGTTATACAGTCTTGTGCTGCACCTGCCTTCAGAAAAAACAAATTATTTGGTTTCCTGCTGTAGAAGCAGGAAGGTTGTCCCAAGGTTTTATCTCAAGTGGGCACTATAGCTCACAAGGTAGAATAGTATCCCTGGCTGGTTGACTGCCTCACAACAGTGAGATGTGCTGTGAGCATACCAAGGCTTTCATGAGTCGACAGCATCGTTAAATCAAATTGTTCAAGGAAATAGAGACCAACTTAGATCTCTTGAATCTTAAGAGTCTTGAGGGTTTTTCTGTGTTCTGGCGAAGCTTGTATTTTTTCAGTATTTGTGTAGAAGCTAGTATTGGTTTGTGAAGTAAGTGTGAGATGCAAGACTTCAAGGCATGATATTAAGAAGGAAATGTGAGCATCTCCAGACAAGCATTTGTGGAATGAAGAAGTTCTACTATAACACCTTCTATGCATGTGGGCTTTTTTTTTTATGAAGCTGATATGTGTTGAAAGACTTTGAATTGGGCTGACTTCCTGTGACAGAAAAAGCCACTAGCCGAAAGACTTGAGGGCTGAGTCTAAGATGTGACTTGACTCAATTGCTTCTTCACATTCTGAGAAAAGGTCAAACGCTTCTCCTGACTACGTCCTACCTAATCATGTTTGGAGGATATTTGGTAGAGATGGAGGTCTGGCATGGCCCATTCAAACAACAAAAGTCACATCTCTATGGTGATGGTTAAATTAGTACTTCAATAATAAACACTGGCTTTTCTGTGGGTTGGGAAGAATGCTGATAAATTGGAGGAACCCAAATATACTCGGAAACTGGAGAAAATGTCCTGAAATTAAAGAAATTAACTTTTAAATTATGACGATCAAGAAGTCATTCTGAGAATAACCAGGAGGATAGCACAGGCTGTGAAGTTCTTAATGTAGTAGATTGGAGCGTATGTAGAACAGCCAGAGTTATTTTTGTTACAGTTGAGTTTTTGCTAGCAAAGACCACTTTTTAAATTTCTGATGTAAATTATAATTCATTGTCAGTCTCACTTGTGTTCCTCTTCCGTTTACTCAGTTCAAGGCTAAGTGTCTTGCTAAGTGAATATTTTAATGAAAGAACAGCTGCTAAGGCTCAATAAACTAACCAAAATTTGCAGCACTGTCCTAAATGTCATGCCACGCAATTCCTTTCCTTTTGAGCATTGTCTCTTCAAACGCGCAAAAGAGGTTCTACTTTCGAACAAGTGTCTCAAAATAGATCTACTTTATTGCATGAAGCAAATAATTCCAACCTTCGGTGAAACTTGTAGTTTCATTGTTTTGTGTGTCTCTATCTTAAAATGTGCTTTTCTTTTCCTGAAAAGTTCTCAGGAGGCATCAGATCTTGGTGGCTTTTTAAGATATATTCAAAAAGCAGTGGTTGGAAGATGGACGTGCATGACCCCTTGAGTTTCCTCTTCAAGGAAGTGACTTTGTTGAATAATTTGGCCTTCTTCTAAGGAGGACTTCCTTCAAGCAGAGGGTAGCAGACTTCCCTGTCAAGCTTCTTAGCAATTGCAATATCTTCTTGTGCATAATCATAAAAAAAGCACTCTTGGTTAAGGAAGCTTCAGGTAGATGATAGCACAAAGGGAACGAATGGGGGAGGGTAGAGCATAGCCAGCCCAGGAGAGCTGATAAACTGGTTCAGTGCCCTGTTACAGTAATATCTAGTGGGCCTTCTGCCATGTGCTGTGTAGATAAAAAGATCCTCCCTCCTATAAACAATTTACAGCCTGATAGAGTCTACTCAAGTTTGTACTTCTAGATATGATTAAATACACTACTAGATAGTATTTCCAAGTATTTTTAGTTTCAGTTAGAGAAAGCCAACTATATATCATAAAGGAGATTCTTTACTTACTCTCCCCTTAGTAACCCTTATTTCACTGCCCTGAGCTTTTACTGGAAATAGTGCAACTTTACTGTCCTTTTTCCGCTTATGATGTCACATGTGACTTTCTTAGGTTTTTTGGTCTGAATGTCCAAAGAATTAGTGCTTTTCCTGTAACTTAACAGGATTCTGTATAAATGCTCACTTAAGAGAACAAGTTGTAATATGTAATACAGAACTGAGCATTGACTTCACTAGAAGCTGATCAGAAATAGCTGTAAGGATGGGGTTGCTGTCTGGGTTAGAGAACATTGCAGTTGTTCTCTGTAGTACAGACAATCGGTGTGTATGTGATCCCACTTCTTTCATGGCCCCCTTGAAAAATGCTTTCAGTGCTTTGCAGCTATCAAAGATGTAGTTTAGTCTCTGTCTCATGGTCAAGGCTTTTTAAGGTGGTTAAAGCACAGGTAATAAAGTAACTCAAACACATGTGAAGAAAACCTTGTTAAAGGGTGCATTTGGCTGAAAACTAACTGTAAAAACTAAATATCAATCTAATAATTGCCACATGGGATTGTTCTTGAGGCTCTTGATGAGCTGATCAGAGCTCTGGAGCAGCTCTCCCGTGAAGACAGGCTGAGAGAGTTGGGGATGTTCAGCCTGGAGAAGGGAAGGCTCTGGGGACACATTATAGCAGCCTTCCGGTACCTAACAGGGGCCTACGAGAATCATAGAGTCCCTTTGGTTGGAAAAGACTTTTAAGATCATCAAGTCCAACAAGAAAGCTGGAGAGGGACTGTTTACAAGGGCATGTGCTGACAGGACAAGGAGTAATGGCCCCCTTCAGGGACAGCTGAAGTGTAACTATCACTGTTATCTTAATGTGCTCTTGTGTTCTGTATGATACCTTAGTAGCTGTTTAAACGATTGATACTTGCTTTTAAAATGTGTATACTATATAACTGGCAACTGCACTTAGGAAAAGCAAACTAGTACAAGTGCTGCTCCTGCTGTCAAGTTGCAGACTTCAGATGGTTTGAATAGGGCTAATTAACAGCAAATCTGATGGGGATTCAAGCTGGGGGTTCTGCTGTTTACTTAAAGTAGCCTTCATTAAAAGGAAGTTATAAATGCATCTACAGATGGAAATGTAAAGTAAAAATCAAATGGCTTGTCTGATATGCAGACTTTGGTAAAAAAAAAAAAAGATAAATCTGATTGCTGTCCTATCCTTTCATCTGTTCCGTTATTTCCTACATCTAAAACAATAACACCGAGGGAATATTACCATAGCTTAGCATTTGTATCTTATGTGTGGGGCTCAAGGATATAAAGTTGTCACTAGCACTCTGTGTGCTGCTCTACAGCAAGAAATAAAAGCTTTGTAGCCCAAGGATGTTTGTTTAAAAATTGACTGTATCTGAAAAGGAAGTGTATGTACAATGTTATCTTCTTTGGTTATACACAAAAAGCAATGTTCACGTAAAGTGTGTTGCTCTCTCTTAAAGCAATCTTCCTCTCCATCCTGAGGTGGTGATGGGGGGGGAATAAATAATGACCCCTGGGCTCTGATGGAGCCTTAAGCCATTTATTTATAACTTCTTCATAGGGGGGCAGATAGCAAGCTCTATTCTTGGTCTGAGAAATCCAGACCCTTTAAGAATGCCTTTGTAGTAATATTTTTCTAGGTAAAATGAGTTAAGAAAATAGAAAACATTCTGCATAGAAACTTGTCTTACTGTGCAGATGCTACTGATGAAGCATAATCATAAATTCTGAAGCCCTTTACACACAAACCTTGTTTTAAGCATGGCTTTTACATTGTTTCTGAGTAGTGAACCATCACCAATGAACTGTTATTTCAAAAACTGTCAGTCTGCAAAAGATGATTTTTGGATAGGAAAGATTTTTTTGATGGTGCTTTTACTTTTAAGAAGTAAGAAACACTGAATCTAAGAAAATTTGAAGTACGAGTAAAGCCTGATTGCCACAAATTAAGAGCTTGTATATTTAATTTGAATAAAGCTATTCCTGTCTCTTAGTTTAAGATGAAGTGTTTTGCCATTTAGCCTTAAGATTGAAAATGGAAACCCAATTGTCAGAGCATAGTTTCCTCACCACCGAAATGAGAATTCGATCAAAGCTTTTTCATTAAGGGTGAATTATTGCTCTTAATTTTGCAGTTTATTAGCATGGGCTAACATTGCAGCTCTCAAAACAGTTTTTGATACTTGGCAGTATATCAGAAAACATTACAAATAGCTAGATATCAGAGGTTTTATTTATAATGATCAGCTGTTCAGGAATTTCTTCAAGATACCCAGCAAAACCCTGTCCTTTAAAGACGTTTTAAATGCACTTATAGGGAAACTGAAAACTGCACACAATTTCCTTGATGTATGCTGACTCTTCCTGACAGTTAAAACTTTTTTTTCTGATTGATTTCAGTACTCATCTGAGAAGCTGAACAAGAGTGGCAGCTTGTTCCCTTTCGAAATCAACGGTAAGTTCTTCAGAAACCTTAGCTGTGTTTTACTGAGGTAATTGGTATAGCAAGCAGCCTTTCTTTTGTAAATAAGGTGAGGGGGATGGAGCATGCTGTTGTAGAGCCTGCTGGTTTAAGCTGGTCTTTGAACAATACTGGGAATAGCTGGTTGTTAGTTTTGTACTTTGTGATCTGCTTTGCATAGTAAAAGCCCTTGTAACACATTTTTTTTATTGGTTCAATATCTGCTATGGTGTACAGAAGCACAGCAATGCTGTCTGTCATGTTAAACATTTCAGGTTCCTCAGCTAACAGAAGGCTCTTACATCTTTACACACCTTTGTACATGCTTTGCCATCTAGAATATCCAGTATGATGTAAACCATAAATTGAAGTCCAGTGCCTTCATACAAGTGTTATTTGCATTTTCCCCTCTTGATCTTATTAGAATAAAAGTTGTATCTAGCAAAAATAAAAATGCCACTTATTAATATGTAAATTTGGTACTGCTTTTTAAGGGATGGACTTGAAACTTTGCATATCCTGTGGTGCCTTCAAGCATGGAGGATTTTTATTTGCTCACTGGGATTCCCCATAAAATGTGAATCTTGCTTTGCGTGAGGTTTCAAAGGGAAATGGTATTTTATCTTAAATGTCATTAGCATGTAAACAATTAAAAAACATGTGCAACTCGACTTTTTCTTACAGTAAACTTTAAACCAGCCTTCCAGCCTGGGAGAAAGCTTCCTAAGGATTTTAAAAATCAGGCCAGTCCAAGCTAGCAAATTGTCCTACAGTTAGATGCTAGGAGTTTCAAACATTATCTGGATCCCATTGTGTTGGCTATTTTACTTGCATTGAATTATGGATGGTCCCTGCCTTGAAGAGCTTACATGCTTAAGGCAAAGCACAGTATGTGGTTGTACCCAACTGAAAGAATGGAGGAGGAAGGACAGAGGAATTCTAATAAAACATGTTGTTTGAATAGGCCAGCTGTCTGCACAGTTAAATGATTTTGAGACAATAGGGTGTTCTTTAAATAAGATCCAAATAAACAGGATAATCCATGACATACTTTGGGCATGGAACATGTACAGCTATTTGGGTTTGCAACTTTTATCAGCGAATCTTTTATCTGTTGATTAAAACTTAGTTTAGACAGCCAACTGTAAGAATATACAAGTATTTCATTTTAGGCTATATCTAGGTTCTTAAAATAGATGTAGGGAAAAACTTGGTATTTAAAATATTCTTTCTTTAAAGCTGGGATAAGTGAAACTTACTGGGCTAATTGGTTTAAATTAGCAAATTTTCAAACCAAGCATGAAGCACTGTTAACTGGCCAACAGTTTTGCTGCTTTTCAATTTGCAAATCCAAAGTCTGCTGTAGTCCTTCTTACACTTCATTGTATAGTGTGGAGGAACAGCTGTAAAATGTGCAGAATGTTCTCAAAGAAATGCTTTACAAAAGAGTGAGGGGCTTTCGCTGGCAGACTGCTTTTAACCCAGCATTGCCACTTCAGATGAGAAGTTGTGCACTATGGGTTATGTCTGTATTCACAGTAAAACTTGCAGGAGGTTCTTAAGGGATACTCACGTTATTTTATGCATTGAATTAAGATATTTTTTTTCTTACACTTTGTTTCTGGTTTTGCTCATACTCAATCTGCAGTCTGATTTAACTTTCTACTGTTTCTAATTTAAAGTAAAGCTTTTCAAACCAGAGAATGTGAACTCCCATCTCTGAAACTTTAGTAAAATATTCTTAATAGAAAGGCATAACAGCCAAATGAAGGACAGCAGTTTGCAAAGAGGTCATCTTGCTCTTTTATTAAAAAAAAACAAAAAACAACAACCAAATGTGTGTGTGTGTATATATTTTTTTTTTTTTAACCTTGCCAACTCTCACATTTCTTGTTAATCCATTTTGGTTGTACCTTAGGCTGTTCACTGTTCCAGATTTTAATTGTGGTATATGCTATGCACTAAGAAGCAGGTCAGGAAACTGTCCCTGTTGCTCACTAAGAAACACAGTGCTATAATATTTCAGTATGCAGGAAGAAGCATTAACAAAGCACATATATACTGGAATGCCTGGATTGGCTCCTGAAATACTTTAGTCCTCATGTCTTTGGAATTTTCTACCTTTTTTAAATGAATATGCAGCTATAGTGTGAAATCTTGATTAAGCGCTGGGTATTTGTGGCTCATCCTTCTAAGCTTGAGTTTGATTCATGGTTTTACATTAAGCTAGGTTTAAAACAAATTGTCTTTTTCCTTTGCATCTTTCACCTTTTGTCTTTCTTTTGTTTTCAGAAGAGAGTCCTTGGAAAGCTTTGAATGGGGGTTGCCCAATCCAGACTGACACAACAAGGAATTCAGCTTACCCTTTCCCAGTGTGCCCATTCAGCACCGGCACTGCCAGTAATGGTAGTCTGCAGTGGCAGCAGGAATCTTCTAGTACGTCTATGGTGTCAGGATGGATAAGTGAATTAAACCTAAATGAAAACTCGGGTCAACCCTTGGCACCACCGACAAAACGCCATTGCAGGTCCCTCTCTGAGCCAGATGAGCTGGCTCGCTGTCGGTCACCATGGAAGCCTGGCAATTCAAAGGTTTGGACTCCTGTGTCAAAGAGACGGTGTAATAGCGGCGGTAGCGCTACTTTGCAACGCTGCAACAGTCATGGAAGTGCAACCTTACAGAGAAGCACAAGCATCAGTCTGCCACAAAACATACTGTCGCTAAATAACATCTTCACTATCACCAGCTTCAACACATCACCAGTACCCAGACCTTCCTCTGCCAGCAGTGGGTTTGTGGACAGTAGTGAGGGCAGCACAAGCTCGAGTACCCGCTGGAATTCCGGAGGCCCTTGTGACTTTAACCCAAGGCGCCGCCTCTCCCTCTCCCAGGAGCACATCACTGAGACAGGAAATCTCTTGCCTTCAGCCAACAGCACTCCCACCTCCACACCCGAGCTCAGCCGGCGTCAGGGCTTGTTGAGATGCCGCTCTCAGCCTTGTGTTCTGAATGAAAAGAAAAGCCGGCTAAAGCGCAGACGGGAGGAGGATGTACGATGGAACAGACCATCGTTAGACTTTTTTAAAATGACACGGGTGAGATTTTATTTTCCTCAGTGTGTGAAGGGAACTCTTGCAGAAAGGCTATTTCTAGATAAACTGCACTAATTTAGTTGTTACAGATTTGCTTGTGTTCTTGTACTGATACATATCGCCTTCAGTGGTATAGCAGGCTGCTTATACTTGTCAGTGCTATACCCTGTAGCAACTTACCTCTTGCTCCCAGTTCTTCAAATCTACTTGATGCAGAGTACAAGCAGCTATGAAAAGATGCTTGAAGCAGAGGCCAAAGTAAAATGGCTTATTTTTAAAATGCAAGGAAGCCATGGGGAAGGAGGGGTAGACAGGGTAGCAAAAAAGTTATGCCACTGTGTTCCCTGAGAACAGCATGCAGTGATTTCTAAGTGATCTTAGTGTAAATCTGTTTGGTTGAGTCTCCCCTTAGAGACTGAGTAATTCCATAAAGCTAAGTAAGAGCAGGGCAAACACCTATATAAATGAATTAACTAAAGAAACTGCTAATAAGCAGTTAGAAATAGAAATAGTGTTCTAATATGGCAATTGCAGATGCTCCAGTTCGAGAGTACTGTTTTACCCTACTCTCATGCGAGGATGCACAAATAATTCTGAAAGGTACTGATTTGAAAACTAGTAAACCTCAGTTCTTGCCTATGCTTTGCATGTAATGCAAATGCACGCACACAGCTAACTTTTTTCAAAGCTACCATGTCCAGAGGCAACTGCCATGGTTTAAACCATGAGGATGCTCATTTAGTTTGGGTAGATGTACAATTGAGTCTTACATGATGGTCAGAGAACACTATATATTTGTATGAATATAATGTTACTGCCTTCAGTAGATACCAGACTTGGAGGTTTGTGTGGGTAGATCTGTTAAGAGCAGTGAACAGGAGACAGTTTGCAGAAGTAGCAATAAAAGTGTAAGGAAAGGAAATAATTCTGCACCAGTGTCCCTGCATTTGATGTACTGTGCAAGAGAAAAGCTGAACATGTTTGGATGCTGCCTAAAATGTCCAGTATGTGGTACCTGGGTATTAGTAGGCTTTACATAAAAATGCATGGGAAAATTACTAGTAAGATACTGTAAAAATACCAGTAAGATATTGGAACTGAACTATCTGCTGCAGGATATTCACTGAGTTAACTAGTTTATGTCTGCTTAGCTGAAAATCTATATGATGTCATCTGTGCTCTTACACTCTTGTAAGACAACTTACTTCTAGCTTAAAAGATTTTATTCTTTAAAAAAATGTGGCTTTTTTGCAAAGCTGTGGGATAGATAATTGGGTGGCAAGCCAATACAGAGTGACTTGCTTCCTGACAAGGTTGATAACTAATTCTGTTCTAGATAGGACTAGACACTGTTCTGAATTTTGGTTAAGATGCAAACTTACTGGTTAGCTAATCAGGTCTTACCTGTTTCTCTGTGTTAATCACTACTGAGATTAGTTGGCTAATCTAGTCCAGAAATATTAGTGGGTTTGCCTTCCAACTGCCCGTGTGGTCTGATACAGGTTTCTTTATTTAAATAGCTTGTAAACTTTGAAACCTGCTCATTTCTTGGCTAGACTTGCTGCTTGCATTCTTCAAGTTTTGGAGCTGAGATGCAGTATTTTGGACTGGCAGAATTATTTCCATTGATCAGATGTTCTATCTTCTAAATAATCAATATAATAGTGTGTACGGAACAGAGCAGCTGATATAGCCCATGTCTACAGGTTTTTAGCTATTTAGATTTGCTGCTGAATTGAAGAGTATGTGAGACTAATATTCAGCTAGTTTTGATCACTTTTTCCTGTAAGACGTATTTTGAAATGATGTTTTCTCAATAAGCTGAGTAGTTTATGCAACAAAGTTCATCTTGCAGTGTCAAGGCCTGATAGTTTTGGGGTTTTTTTTCCAACTCATTCAGTGGAATCTTCCTATGAAGTTACAACTGTGTGTTTAATCAAAGGCACAAAGTATAGTTTGGAAATACATCAGCTTTCAAACATGCTAAACTTTAATGAAAACATCTGTTTAAAAACTCGGCAAGTACTGAAAACATTTGAAGTAAAAATTGAATTTAAGTTCTCAAGAAATGCTGGAGACTTTTAGAATGGCAGCTTGTTTACCCATTACTTGTTAGAAGTCTTGTATTTCTTTGTTGCCTACCTTCTCCCCATGCCCCAAATCCTGGCAGATGTATAATGCTGTGAAACTTATATGGTGGTCTTAAACATTTCTCTCTAAACTTAAGCAAAACTACTGCTGAGCAAAATATTATGAGCTAATACTACAGCAGACTTGTTTTGAAGTGTCATACAAGGAGATGTGGATGTGTCCTATATCTGCGTATACCTCAGTGAAGATCAGGACTATGATAAGGGGAAGTTCAGTAAGACCTCTCATGTATTTTGATGGCTCCTTATTGTTTCGAAAAATACTTTCTCTGTGATTTCAAGTTCAATTCTAAGTCAGTTTACGAAAGACCTATGGTAAAAACAAGTGCTTTTAAGGATTTTTATTCTAAGCTTTATTGCAAATGTTTTGATGTCCTTAAATATTCCTAAAAAGCTAAACTTAGCAAATAATTGCTCAAAACCAGGTCTAACTAATTAGATAATTAGCATTGCTTGTGGAGAACTGAAGTCATAGTTGACCCATGTTGTTATAGATCTGAAGGTGCTGGGAAGAAAGTTCCTGCTTCATATTGCAGTGGCATATTGGAGCCACAGCTGTGCAAAGAGGGGAGTTCTGGGTCTGCAGCCATTTCTGACAATTCTCTGGAGTCCTGGGAGGTCGGCATCGAAACATCTGCCAAAGTTGCTCAAGATTTCTCAGCTAGGAATTCTCTCAAATCAATATTTATCAGACTAAAGGATTTACTTTACAACAGCACTTGCTTCAGGTTATCTGAATGATGACCTTAAATAGCTGTGGTTGAGTGAAGCTTTAGAGGGAGAAAGGGATGAAAGTTGGTTTTGATTGGGGTTTTTATGTTAGTGAGCTGGTTTTTGCTAGCTGAGTTCTGGAAAATGTACTTAGTTGCTGCTTTAGTCCCTAATAATTTGCTAAATATAGGTGCTAGAATATCAAAAGTCTAATTCTGAAAGTGAAGTTGCCATTGTCATTGCTTTTTGAATTTAGAGAGCTCATAGATGAGGAAATTCAGATTACTAATCTATCCTTAGTTTCTGTACTTATTCATGGCTTGCTTCTTCCACTGTTGCCTCTTCAATATTCTAATTTGTGCCTTTGTTTAAACAAAGGAAAGAAATCAGGCAGCTCTTAACACCATAAACTGTTTCTTTCTATATACTTTGATTTAATTTCTTCCACAGACCTTCGCACTTTGTTTCACTGTACTCCCCCTCTGTTTTCAATTTTATGCCTTCTTGGAAAAGAATATGCCATATCTTCAGTTCTCATGGAGAACACGACATTAATATTCCATAAAATGAGTAATTCACATAGGTAGAAATAGATTGAAATGGTCAGGCAGACTGCTGTACATTGCTCTCTAGCTCTCACATAGTGCTAAATTCTGGAAGGATCTTTTTCTGGAATTGAAGCTGAAAATACAAACTTGTGAAACTTCAGACCTTCTAGAACATGAAGACAGCTGTAAAAACAAGTGGAAAAGACTGTAGGAAAAGATAACAAAATATGATAGCTGTTTTCAGCCCCTAAGGACTCAAAATTACTTTCTCTGTTCAGCTATGTATACAAGAATAGCTGTATGAGTTATACAACAGCAGAACACACTATCTATGCCTACTTAGTGTTTGTTCACGATTGCCCAGATAAGAAGCTGGCTTCAGTGAGGAGTGTCGGTCTTCCTTCACTGGAGCAGGCATCTGATCACCCTGGTCTTTCAAGATGACCATGCATGGTAAAGAGCCTCCTTGGACTTGTGTTCTTCTGCAGCTAATAAGCTCTATCACAGAGGCTGCCCCAGAGTAATTAAAGGTAACATTTAGACTAACTGCAGTAGGAGGTTAGAAATGTTTCTTTACTGAAGAGTTCTTCCATCCCAGAAAACTGCTGAGCTTTTCCAAATGTTCTGCTTCATTACGTCAGTCAATCCTGAGGTGTGACAAGTAAAGAACAAGCAGGAGGTTGCACATGTTTTTCAGTATGTAAGCAAGTTTTATTGTGACAGTAAGATTGAATTCTGTTTCAGATCAAAAGGCACTGTAGTTTCGAAGTCTTTCTGGTGTTTAATGTTCTTGTGTTACTCCTCTCCCAATGCTGTGTCATTGAGATGCTAAAAAGTAAAAATATCTTAGTATCATGCTTAACAAACAAACAAACCCCAAACTTCTCTAGTATGTTCTTTGAAGTGGTCTTTGTTCTGTTTAAAGAGTTAATACAAAATAGCTGGCTTTATCCAAGTAAGGAATAGTTTGAACTGTTCAGTGCTATGGCATCTCATGCACTAACTTTAGATAAGACAATACATTTAAAAGTTTTAAGGGTCTCTAACCACTGAAGGACTTTGGGACTGAAGTTGTGATTTGCTAGCACAGGGTGCTTCAGCTGTCTTAGAAATGTTTTAAAATCATCTGGATTTTCTTGGTACCGAGAGATATCCGAAGTGCCACTCAGTTCAGGCCCAACTCTGTAGCCTGGCACCCTGCCTGACACAGCAGCTGCTTTGAGACATGCAGGGACAATGAACGTGATGCTTCCCCCCCCGTGATGGCCTGGCTTCTGCCAGCATGCATCAGTGGTTCAAACTCTGATAACTACCAATAGATCTATTTTCTGTTGATAATATGTTTTTTTTTTAACCTTTTGTCTTGGACCTCTACACTTTTCCTCAACAGTTTAATTTTTGTAAACTCTGTTTATCATCACCTTCTCCAAACACCTGAATGCTTGATTTATTTTCTTTCTTGGAGTTTAAAGTCTTGAATCAGCAAAACACTTGGATAACTTTGATCCTTAAAGTAAATTCAGCTTAAATGGTCTCTGCTTTAAGGTTATTGACTATGTTTCAGGTCACTGTGATGCAGTGGCTTTGTGGCTCTGTGCTTCTTAGAGAAGATAGCATCTGAGTCAGAAAGCCTTAACTCTGACTGACCACTACAGCAAGACTAGTGTCACTTAGGCGTGAGGATAAGCAGAGGGGCTAGTTGATAGCTGATTTCCACAGCAGCTTAAAAAAGGTACATGAAGTAGGGATGAATGGTGGGGGTGGATATGATTCCCTGAAGGGTGTGATGAGGAGGCGGCATTTCATGAAGGGTTGAGCACATCAGGAGTGCTGCAGCTGAACTTAGATCAGATGACGGCTGCTTTTCCTGCAGAGACTTTCTTAGTAACTCCTGATCTCGCACAGAATCCCTGTGTCTGCTTATTTGTATTTTACTTTGTGGGGGCTAATTTGCAGAAGCCAGTGAGAATACATGCAAGGGTGAGATGTGATAATTACTGTTTTATTTGACTAAACCAGAGTAGCAAACTTGTGGTTGTTATCTATTAGGCATTTATTTTGTTGTTATTTGAGGTCACTGTAATAATCAATGCTACTGACTGGTAAATGAATTAGCCGTACTGTGGCCTCATAAGTTTAAGCAAAATAAGCTCTGAAGCATTCTCCTTGATTCTTTGAATTCTTGTTGTCTGGAAAAATTCCAGGTGTGCCCAGTTAGGTATAGTTACAGTAGATTTGCTCACTCTGATTGCTACAACAAAGTGGATTAATGTTCCCAAGCTGCACAAGCAGTGTTGCTGCTGTAAGTAGAACTCAAGCATGGGCATAGAAAAGACAGTGTTGTACGCTTGAGTAGTGTAGTGCAGTAGCTGCTCACTTGCGTTAGGATTTCTCCCAGGCTGCTATTTTAGCATGTGCAAGATAAAAGAAGTGATATCAAGTCTCTTACGATGCTAGCAGCGTAACCTGTGAGTCAAGGCTGGACTGGCTGAAGTAGGTTAAGTACTGGCTTATGAAGTTCATTCAGATTGTGTTCTCTGAATAGTAAGCATGTTGCTTTAAATAGTTTGAGATGCTTATGTAAAGCTTGTCTCTTATAGCCTCCTGTCAAAACGGGCACAAACAGGTTATTTGGGGTAGATGTATTTTCTGCTTGTGGATACAGTTAAGTCAGCAAAGGCTGTTCTCTGCCTAGCACACTGCACTTGTGTAGTGTGATTTGGGGAAGATGTTTAGTACAATTGCAAGTCTTGATCACTTAAGCTCTTGTGGTATTCTTGCAAGATGATGTCGTACAGCATCTCTAAGTCTGAATGTAGGTCTTTTTTTTTTTCTACTTGTGGATGACATTTTGCAATTCAATGATGCGTTTATGTGCACTGCTGCTTCTCAGATAAGAGATGGTAGATGTCCTTGCACTGTATGGGGGTATCTTCTGCTTCAGGGCACCCTTGATGCCCTTGGCTTTTGGAATATGGTTTGTGGAAAATACAATACAGATGAGCTGTATGTAGTGAAGGATTGGACAGGGCTTGATTGGGACCAATAGCTATCTAATGGCAGCAAATGTAAATATGCAGCATTAGTTTACTAGTAGTTTCCCTTCGTATAAGATGAAGGACCAAAAAGAACAGCTGTGAAAGAAGGAATTGAGCCAGGGACAGAATTTTGGTGGTTCTTTGAAAATTTAATACCTATTTCTGGGGAAGTCTTTAACTTCACATTTGAAAAATAGAGCTAATCCTGGCCTACCTTTGCTTTGAAAAGTAGTTCTGGGGCCTTGGGGTTTTTGTTTGTTTGTTTTCCACAGTAGTAATTTCTGTAAGTGATCATAAACCAAGAAAGCAAAAGACAAGATGATTTGTATTTCAGAAGACATGAAGTAATTTAAGCTCAGTGGTCAGTAGTCTTGTTCAGAGGAAGGGAGCTGGGTATCAAAATTGTCCAGCTAAGTATATCAGTGGTTTAAATCAACTTTGTGTCATTTTAAGTATAAACTAATTTGTAGCTGAAAAGAAATAGTCAGCAATGGACCTCAAGGAAAACGTTTCTACTGTTTGCCTATACAATATACCCCTACATGCAAGAGGCCAAAGGCTTCAGCATTTCCAAAGTGTGTTTCTTTAAGGGTAGCCTTATGACTTGGAGGACAAATGTCTGAATGGGAATGGATACAATAAGATGCTTGTAGTTTTTTCTAAGCTCCAGCAGAGTGAAAATAAACTACTGCTATGCCTGCAGGATTATGAATAATGAAATGCAAGTCAACTTTGATGAGCTAGAGGTTGGTCAAGCTATTATATTTATTCACTGCAAATGAGCGTAGAAGCTAGAGAACTGCTAAGATCGAGAAGACCTTCTCTTTGGAGAGGAACAGGGATGTGGAAGGTTGGAACAGCTTCCTCAGATTCCTACTTCCTGTGACATTTATGATGGAGAGACTTTTTGAGCAAACTTCAGTAATGGCCAGTGGCAGTCCCAGCACCACTGTCACGGGTGAAACAGCACGGATATTCTTGAACTCTTTGCACCTGTCTCTGGATAACAGATGTCTGGTAAACTTCCAAGTATTTTGACTGGGATTGTAGGGTAAATTGGCTTCTTCAAAGTTGAGCAACATGCCTCTACTATGTAGTGATTACGCTTCCCGTATCCCGTATTTCCCGTATTTCATTTTTAAATGAAAACTTATCTTAATTAGTCTGAGTTGAAATTTGTATGGGTGATTATTTACATTTTTCTTACCATCAATCTGTAAAAAACAATTGTGGCAATTATGGGTGAGGAAAGATGTTTTAAATCATCCTGTCTAATTCTCTGTTGATGCATGATTACTTTCCACAATATATATTTTTCTAGTATTTGGTCCACTGTAGCCTTTTAAATGCCTCCAGGGATGTGGTTTCCTTAGCAGATAAAGAGCCTTTTGTGGGAAGCAAAGGCAGTTTCCCTTATGCTATAAAACTCATTCAAACTCACTTGAGATAGTGGCATGTATTTCTGGATCTCTTTCCTACTGTCATGATAATAGATAATATTTTATGGAAATAAAACTTTAAGCTTTCTGGTCCTCTGGTTAATGAAAACATATGAGCTCTCTTAGTCTATTAGAAAGCAACTTCTGCAGGAGTGGGAGGAGGGATAGCAGATATTAAGTATGGTGTCTAGAGACTAGGAGTCTGCATCCAGTTATTACTTTCTATTTTGTGAAAATGTTAGGAGTGATTGTGCTTTTTACCTGAAATATCTTGTCATAAGAGTTAGAGGAATTACACATGAACAGTAGTTTTTGCTGTAAGAAATAATAGCCAAGGACTTAAAGCTTCTTGCAGAACTTTGAGGACTTGAGTAGGCCCAGCTAAAGTGTTCAGCTAGATCTCCTTTTCCAGTCACACATTTAGATTATTCTTTTCATTAATAGTTATGTTTCTTAATAATTTAAAGCTCTTCAAAGTACTCCAGTAAAATAGGTTAATCAAAATGAGTATCTTTTAGAAAGATGACTGAAAAGGTTCATCACTTAAGTTTTACTTACTCTTCTTTGTGAAATGTTAAACAGATGCTGCTTCCTGTTGAAGTTCTTATCTTAATTTTTTAACTGCTGTTTTCAAAACTTAAAGCAAAAAGAAAAAAACCACCTTAACCTGTATTGCATCAGAACAAAAAGCCTGTATTCCTGTAATCTGTAGTGAAGATGTATATAACTAAGTGGATTTAAACTCCAAACATTTTAAAAAAACAAACAAACAAAAAATCCCCAAACCAACACAACTTTATTCTTATAAATCAGTTGGGGGGAGCTTATGCAGGGAGGTGTTTAGTTCAAATGGTGTTTTCCTTCTCAAACAAGATTCTCCACGTGGAAGAATGAACAGTAACTTGACACAGAAAAGCCAATGCTGACTTCTGACTTTCTTCAAGCCATTCCCTCTGCTAGCTCTGTGCTTCCACTTGGGGTGTGATGTGTTGGATCTGTTGAACTAGGGATTTGTTCCTCTGTTTGAATTCCTGGAGCTCAAATATACCTGTACTTGTTAGCATTCTTGTAAACTTCTTACTCGTGTAGCATCTAGTGGTTGTCTGTTGCAGTGTCCATTGTTTGAGCAGGAACTTGCTTAAATAGCAATAGTATTTTCAGAGGTATTAAACTATTTTTATAGAGTATGCATTTGTGGTATAAGTAGTTCACTTAAGTTTAAAGGCAACTTTTTAACCTTGTTAGAAATATGTATTTTTCCACTAGGCTTTACGTTACTATCTGACAATCAGTTGAGTTTGGATTTTGTTGTTTCAGGCAGAGTTGTATGACTCTTTCATCCTTCTAAACCTAAATAGATGAACTGCACATCTGTTGTGTGAAAGCAATGTAGGAAGTCTCTAAATTTTTCTATTTCAGGAGTGACTTTGTTAACATCAGTTAAAAGGCTTATCTATAATTACGTAGTTCTTATGAACACTGTGATGTTTGAAAACTGATGCTTGTTTTTTAATAAGCACGGTTGCCCTGACTCCTTCCCAGGTGGTTTTTAATATGAAGTGCTTGAAAATCTTGATTTATTTTTTTATTTTTAAATCTGGATATTATGGTTAATAAAACTTAGTGTTATGTTGCTTTGTGAGTTAACTTCTTTTAATAAGTTTAGACACTTTACCAGGTGAAATCAGAATTACTTTTGTTCAAAGAGCTGAGTTTTTCACCAAAGTGTGTGTAGGAGCATTGGTTAAAGACGCTTTGTGCCATGACTAACTTTAAAGGGCATGTTGGGAAGCAAACATCGGAAGCTTTTACTGTTGTTGAGAGGTGCAGAGGCTTAGGCGTGGTTTTTAGGTTTTTTAGTGCGCTGTGATCACTTCTCGTGGAAGTGAGGAAAGAGTCTAGGTTCTTAAAATGAAGTAAAATATTAGCTTATGCCATTAGAACATTCGGGGGAGGTAAACATTGTGTAACCCTATCCAAAACTTGGCTGTGAGAAAGGCTGATCAGGTTCTAACTTAATTTGGCAATGGATCTCATATGGCTTTAGGATACCAGGTGTTATTATGGTGGGTAGCTACTGAACTGACTTATCTGAGCTTTTTATGTAAAACTTGGGAGCTTTATCCAAGTGTATATAAGTAATGTGTAACTCTGCTCAAAATGGGGAAAAAAATGTTGTGGATTTAATTGTCAGAGACACTGTCCTGTAGAATTAACTTTCCTTTTGAATGGGCTGTTTGAACCTTCGTGCTTGCAACTCATGTAGTTGATTGTGCAAGCTGTGAGGGTTTCCTGGCAGAACAGTGTTAAGAGTGCGGTTATTACAAAAGCAAGATGTAGGAGACTTTGTTTAGTGGCAGACTGAGTTGGTGAGTTTGGATCCTCTTTGCTTCATGATACATGTTGAGTCCAGCAAATTAACTGGGAAGGATGCTTGTTTTTCCAGGTTTTCAGCATTTGTATTTTTCCTTAAAAAAAAAAAAAAAACAAAAAAACAAAAACTGATTCTTTGCAAAATAAAAACATCTCTGATAGCAATTAAGGTTTACTATATATATATTATTACATATATATTTATAAGGTCTATAGTTCAGGTAGTTAGAGTTCAATGCAGCTGAAAAAAGGGCATGCTTAAATACAAAATAAGATGTTGAAACTGTACTTCTTGTCAACTTTCTCCAGCTTGTTTTTGAATTTGGGATACAATTGAGATTGAGACTCCCCCTGCCCCATTCCACTAAGTGCTTATTGGGAACTTGAATTCATTCTTCCCAAAAAGTTACATAGAGAAAAACTGTTACAGTATTAAACTGTGGGTTTTCCTTGTTCTGAATTACAGGTCCTGCTTCATGGCTCACTTTAGTGGTCTTCTGTTTACCTGTCTTGTTATGTAGATGTGCTAACTTCATTCTTTTCACATCCAATCTTCTGTAATTTTAAGTTTGGGTTCTCTAAACACTTGAATTCTTAAGCAAATGGTAATGTGCAAGGCATTGGTGATAATGTATTTTCTATAAAGCTCTGGTTTCCTGTGATCAGCCTGTAGCACATTAGTGTTGTGCAGTTCTTTAGTCAGTTTTGAAATTACGGAGGTTTGGTTATAGAAACCACTGTAGTATTTGTTTTTCCCCTTCCTCACTCCCTTCCCCTTGCCACCCCTGTGGTTTGAGTTTTGTATGAGGGAGGACTCAGAGGAAGGGAAGCTGAATTCCTTTTCCTTGTTTTCCTCTTTCAAATACAATGGTGATTACAATGCCTGTATGAAACAGGCATTATATTTGGGTAATAATGTTTTGTCTCAAAACAAGTGAGTCATCCTCTGACTGCCAAGCTTCAGAATATGACAGTCCTTAAGAACTTTCCATATGAGGAAGCAATAACAGATTTGTGGGACAACTAATGAGTAGTAGATAACTAGTGTCCTGCTAAGCTTTAGTATCTGACAGGTGTTTTGCCTTTTTGTGGGGTAGTCTAGAGAAACATTTTCTACCCAGTTTATAATTTGGTCTAATATATGAAGCCTTAGATGCCAACTTCTCGTATTGTGATACAATATGTGAATTGCTCTCACGGGGTTACCTGTTGGGATTTTTTTTTGTTCACTTAGTTCTTGTAGGTTTGTTCTAGGGCAGCAGAAGTTAGTTCAATCTATTTAAACAAACATTGTTACAGTTTGGGAGACAAGTGATGTGTTTTGCCTGTATTGGTGTGCATCTAAGACCCGCTTCATATTTGATTTAGATGATCAGGAGAAGTATCCTTGATATATTAAGATTATTTCAAACTTGAAGTAGGGTTAGAGTCACCCAATTGTTTTTGAGATAATTAACTTTATGTAGATTTAGCTTAGTTTAGAATTACTTCGGCATGCTAGAAGTTTCCGCTTGGCATTATTGGGCTTCTGAATAGCCTGGTGAGCGTAATCATCAGAGCTCATGCTTTCTGGGAGAGTCTTGCCTAGAGCACTTAATGGCTCTACTGAACATGAGTGGTCTTCAGAATCCATGCTATTTCAGTGCATCTCCTGCTGTTCATGCATAGTTCTGCGGTTGGTATAAAACTAGTAAAGTTCCTTGGTAGTCTTCCATTACTGATGAAGGTCTTTTGACACTAAAGCTGTTAATTTTGCTATCTTTTTCCAAGAAACAGCCATTTTGAGAAGGAAGGCCTTTCAAAATGGGTGTTTAGGTGTCTTAGAGCAGGAGAACTCTTCCTAAGAGAGCTCTAGGGCACATCTGAGGTTTGTTGTGTAGTCTCAGGCTTATGGGAGCAAGCGTTGATATCAATGACAGAACCTTTGTGCAGGATGAGCAGATGCTGTTGCAATACCTTCAGCCTCTACCAGACTTGAATTTGAACTTGCTTTTAATTTTTTCTAATCCTGTTGTAATAAACAGGCACAGTTAACTGCACGTTGTTTTACTGTGGTGTCAGTACAAATACTTGAGGATGAATCTGCAGTTTCTCAAGTTTTTTGAGATAATACAAGTCTTAAATTTGATGCTTTTACCTCTTCCTGCCATGAACAAGATGAATTACCTAGATAGCTTTAAAATAAAAAAAAGGGGGAAGGGAATTGCTGTCCATCTAGGGCTCTATTTCAGATGCGTTGGAACTTGGATAATCCAGATCTTGTGTAATTCCCTCCTTCATTATGAGAAAAAGCTCCTTTACCTGTAGCTCTAATTGCTAATTAATGAACTCCTTCTTTTGTTAGAAATAGCTTTTTAGGTTGAGCAATATTAGAGGGGAACATTTTTCCAATCTTGTACCTTAGATGATCTTGCTGTCAAGAACAGATTTAAGTTTTCTGTACTGACATGTAACTGATAGCTATGTTCCAAACCAGAGTTGTACAGGTCATAAAGTTTGTTAAGAATTGGCCTTGTGGTTTTTTCTAATGACAGCAGAGCATTTTCTTGACCCAGTTATTTTTCAAAGACAGATTACTGTTTTTGTTACCTTGAACATTGTTGCCTGAAGGGTTTAGTCTGATGGTTTGACACATGGTTTGGAGAGCCTCATGTCTTTGCCACTGTTACTGTTGAATTTGTATGCTATTCTGCCCAGCTGTGTTCTTAAAAATAGTAAGAAAAAAAAAAATAGGTACTGGAAAAGCTTCCTCAGTAACAAACCTTGAGAAAGCAAACCTTTCTGTAGGCATGTAAGGCTTTTTCTTCTAGAATGAATCTTACATGGTACAAACCTAAAGTACAGAGCCATTCTACTACAAATTAACATTTTTCTTGTCAAATGGCAGTTAAGCATCCTTACAAAATACATGTCTGTTTATTGGAAACCGACAAGCCAGCATGATGTCTCCTGACTAATTCCACATGGTCTAAAAACTTTTTTCCTCCGAAGTGTTGCCAACTTCTTTCCCCATTACTGGATCTGTGTGTGTGCGCGCCTGCATGTGCTTATGTTTTATAAGGAAGTTATGGACTATTATTTGCTGCTGTAAGTTCTCTTTCCTTTGGAGGGAGGACAAGAGAAGTGAACATTGGAAGCTGGAGTAATTCTTATTACTGTGAGAGACCAGGGCATGTGCTGAATTAAGTAGTTTACACAGCTTGCCACTCTTCAGGTTCTGCTTCATGTATATTACTGTTCTGCAAGTCCCTTCTGGCTTTGCTCTATCTTTGCTGCTCTGCCGTGCTTTGCTGCTTTCTGTTTAGGGATTTTTCAAGTTCTTTGGTCTGGTGTCAAAATCCTGTTTAGATTTCCTTGTAAAGAATAACTGTCCAGAAAACCAGCTGTGCCTCCTGGTGTTGAGCATAGCTAAATCCTGCTCCATTTTCATTATGGCAGTAAGAAATATCCTATACCTTCTACCAGAGAAGTCCAGTAGAATAGAGTTCTCTTTGCTCCTCTTTTGTGGTGGCATAACCAACAAATGATGTTATCTGCAGTTCCTGTGTAAATACACTGAACTGATCTTGGACTACTGTAGAAGCTGCCTTATGCAAATGACTGAAATGTTCCCTGACTAGTTAGGCTGGGGAACTGGTGACCCTGACATTTGCCGGATGGCTCAAGTGTAACCATAGTGCGTTTGAGGGCCAGACTTGAGAGTATCAAGCATCTGTGAAGCCATGGGAACACCCTGAACATCTGCACCCACAATTCCCTCCTGGGCACTACTGTTGTAACATAAGGGTCATCCTGCCAGTGTCCAAACTGGCTCAAATGTGATCATCATCTATTGAAACTGCACTTGTTATGGCTTGTACTTGTATTTTTTTAGTAAACCTATTTCCACAATGACTGTGGTTCTAAATCTTACCATATTAAATTGTAATCCAGTTAGCACGGTTCTGGCTTTTTCTGTCTTAGTGCATGTTCTGAAAAACATGAAGATCTGTGGGGAGCCGTGATACAAGGCTCGTGAGTAGGGTGTATGGTGCAGTCAGCAACCAGATGATGGTGGCAAAAGGGTAAAATTACTTCCCAAAAGTTCTGTTCCCAAACAGAATGTGGGGGTATCTTTTTTCTTTACGACTGTCAGCAGTTTGACAATCTAGAAGTTTGTGCCTTAAAGCTATGGGTTAAAAAAAGCATACTTTTGTACTTCAGGAGGGGTTGCTGGCATTTGAAACAGGAAGGAAGAAATCTGCCTTCTGCAGCCTTTTTAGTTTATGCTCTAGGTCTATGAATAGCTCTCAATGCTTGTCTCTTCCAATTATTATTTCCCCAAGCAGCACTATTTGTAAAACTGATGTTCTTGAGATGGCCTTTGGTTTCATGTGTCTCTTTAAGCATAAATATTATTTCTTCTTCAGGTACGAGTCTACTGATACATGGTAGATCTTCTACCTTGGGAGTTCCTTGTCCACATGTGAAATAACTTTGGTTCAGACTCTTTTTCTCCTGAGTAGTGAAAAAAAACAGTTGCCACTCATACAAAGCAAAAATCAATGAACTGCCACGTTTGCTCCAACTAATAGTGACAATTTCAGGTGTTTCTCTGTCCCTGTCAGAGCACCAGAGTAACTTGTGGGAGTAGCAGGAGCTGTGACCTAAATAGGAGAGAGATTCAAACTAGTGCTACAACATATTGTCTGCAGAGCATAATGAGTGACAGGTTTGGGACACTTTGAATTTCTCCTCTGTTTATTTTTAAAAAAGAATCTTTTTTGCTTTGATATCTTACAGGAAATGTTGCAAACAGTACTGCTTGGCTGCTTTAACTGCTGTCATACTCAGTATTTTTTTTTCTCCTCTGTTATGATAAAGTCCTTCCCTTCCTACCAAACAGACTTCATATGGTGCCTTCCATGGGGGATTATTTGATCTATATCCATTCAGAGTGGGGTCAAGTCCAGTGTTGCGATGATAATGTAGATTGTAATGCATATTGGTAGTTTTATCTTTAACTTACAGTAGAAATAACTTGATCCTTGAAGTTCATGCTTGGAAACTGTAAAACCAAGGATTACAGAGAAGGAAATGAAGAGGAATGGCAGGATGTTGAAATGCATTTTCAGTGAACAGTCGTATATGTAATAACTTGTAATCTGTGAGAACAAACCTCAATGGAACTTAGCAAACTATGAACGCTGTTGTTAACTCCCTCTGCATTAAAGCTCTTTCCCTTCTACACAGCAATTCCAGATGTTATATTTAGTTCTTTATTGTGTTTCATACCTGCTTTGATTTTATTTTTCTATCTGAAAAGGCTTTGTGTACATAGAGTAAGACATAGGATGATACTCCTTTCTCCAAAAGTAAGATAGAGGGCTTGAATATCACTAATTGTTTAAAAATGTTTGGGGTTGTTTTTGTTTTGTTTGTTTGTTTTTTAAATTAGATTATAGTGTTTGGGTTTTTTTACTTCTCCAATTTAAATTTTAGGTGTTAGAAGCCTGAAAACCAATAAGCAAGATACTCTGGACTGTTTCTCAGAGTTGAGTATGCACGAATGACTATTAGTGATACCTTTTCACCACTTGTATTCTGAGGCTTTAATGTGCATTTTGTATCCTTTAGGAAGGTTGTTGATCAACTAAACACACTAGTTCCTAGTTACTTCATATAAGTTATTAGTTTTCCCCTCTTGCTGTACTCTATACAGCTGAAGAGAACTTGGGACAGTTTCCTTTGATAAATTTTTCTACTCATTTTTTTTTCTCAAAAGAAATCCTGCCTGGGAGTGCTAGTCTGTCACAAAGGCTGTTTAAATGTTGGTTGCTTGTTATTGTACTGTATTTAAGATACAGGTCTCAAAATATTTTATTTTGTACTAGCCTGCTTTTGCCCTTCACTGAACAACTTGTGTTCAAAATATTTTTTATGATCTATTTAAGTATGTTCTGAGATTTGATAAGCTTGTTCTTGTGTAACAGTCCCCACCCCACTAGTTTCTCTTCCCCAACCTTTTTGGTTAGACTTAAATACTGTAAAAACATCAAAATCCTCCAAAAAGTAGTAGCTGTCAGATGTATAGCCAAGCGTAAGTCTGTTGTTGAAAGAGATTAGGTTTCTAGGTTCAACTTACTGCAAAAGGCAAGTGAATAAAGCAGAAGTTGATGTGTTTTGTTTTCCTTTAAGATTAGCATGTGAGAACCAGCTAACATGGGTTTTAACTGAAACTGGATTTTGTTGTTAAGCCAACCGTGTTTTGGTTTATTATGTTAGAAAACTGATGTGAAGAATAAGGTTGTGAGAGTGACCCCTTAACCTTATTCATGGCTGATTATATCACTTGTCCTTAGATAAGCATGTTCTCTGGAGCTGGTTCTTGAGTTCTTCCTTTCCAATTGACCCCTCTATGGGCACTTAGGGAACAATTATTGCTGATTGTCCTTTTCCCCGTGCAAGTAAACCAGGATCTTCTGAAGCAGCCTTTCTGTAAACCTTTCCTGTCTCTGACTCCTTTCTTGAAATGCTACAGGGGATTTTTTTTCTGCTTTTGCTTTATTCTGTCTCCTTTTACGGCTGTATTGTGTTGGTGACTGCAGTCACTTGTTTTTCTCGTCCTGCTCTGACTCTTCCAAATGATGAATTCCTCATGATGCAGTTTGATAGTATGACCCTGAGCTTTTCTATAAATGTGTCCATGATATCATTTCAATCCAGTTCTTGAGTATTCCAGCCTTCCCTTATGTGGCTGATGCCACTCAACTGTAACTAGTGAAGTGCATTAGTATAATGTACTCTCTTGGGCATTTTTTCCTCCCCCTGTAACCAGTCTTCAGATATATTGTCTGTAGATGGCCACCTCCATCTTTGTGCAGTTTTTTTGTTGTTGATTAGATCTCACTTCTGTAGGAAGTTCTCGGTATTGCTGCACTGTCTGGCAAAACTCACGTATGAAGTTTTAGCTGGTCATTGAGGTAGATAGCGTAAGATTTGAGAGCAGATTTGTGTGCCACACTTGAGGTAAATATGCCAGTGCTAGAAGAGCGGTAGTTCTCACAAAACTACCTGATCACGATGACCACTGGGTGGATGTTGAGAATATTACAGAAACAATTATTCTCTTCTGGACTTATTTTTCTATATACTTTTGTATATAGAAAGCAATACTTTTCTATATACTTTTGTATATAGAGTAAGCAATTGAGGTTCAATGCTTAGTTTGTTTTTTGTAGGCAGCTAGAATTTGCTATTAGGGTTTTTAATACAGACTATATCTTGACTTTTTATGCCAAGCACTATGTCATAGCATGGGTTTGAAGAACTAACCCTTTTCCTTATGGGATAAGGCGTGACTTCGAAGACTGGTTGTGTCATGCTGTTGTTATGGGCCCCCTTGGACTGAAGTCTGGTCATTTAGCTGCCTTGCCTATCTTGCTTATGGAAAAGTGTTTTAATCTGCTTTGATTATGTCAATAGGGTAAGTAGAATACGTTAAGAGTTGCAATTAATTGCCATGCTGAGTGGGGTATGTGATCTCAGCTCTAAGGGGCTGAAGATGTGCCAGGGCTGAGGTTTTTCTCTGGAACCATATTCTGGTTTAGATCTGTTTCTCTGGACAGCAGAAATGGGCACGTGGAAGAAAATCAAACTGGTACTAGTAATTCAGATACAGTTCAGAGGATTTTAAAAGCTTTTTCAAGTCTCCACCCAAGAAACTTCCTGTGAGTTCAGTACACATAGAAAGAAGATAAGGACGTCCTAGATTTTAGGTGGGTTAGTGCAGAAAACTCATCTTTTGAGGGGCTTTTGATGTTCAGAAAGACTTTTGAATTCAGTGTGGTATGTAAACATATTAGAGAAAATAGCTTGCTTCAAATTTGTATCTGTAATACTAGTATAAGTGATTGCTGTGGATTTTTGGTGAAACAATAAAATTGGCTTACAATAAATGCAGCTGCATTTCTGATATGAAATGAGGTTTTGTTGCTAAAATTACAAAGGTGAAGACTTGTGTGTATGTGTGGAGGGGAATTTCCATTTGAAAATGAGAATGGTTTAAGTTTGCAAGAAGCAAGGGGAATCTTTTCAGTGTTTTAGGAGAATTATCTTCAAATAGACAGTATCAAGAAGGCCTCTAAGTTTGGGGGCTTTTTGGTGTCGTGGAAGGGAGCAAGTGGCAGGATGGAGACCCAATGCCAGTGTGCAGTCCACGGGTTAAGATTTTGAATGTTTCTGGAATCCGTGTGGGGATTTCCCAGTAATCAAGTGGTCGGATGAATGAGGTTCTTACTTTACATTTTAAAGCAAAGGATTTAATAATTTTTATTTCATTAAAAATTTTCTTTATGGCAGAAGTCAATATGGTCATTTCCAGACAAGTCTAAATGAAAGAAAGTGAAGAGGAGTAAATGAGACTAAAGTTCTTTCAAATCTTGCTAGTTGCTTTCTACTAGATGCTGGGAATTGTCCAATTTTATGTGCAAGTAGAGACCAAAAAATTAGTTACTTCAACAAGCTTTTCTTTAGGTCCTGGAGTCCTTGGTGTTCTTAGTTTTTGAATAACTTCCTAATCTGATTCCTGTTTCATGTGTGTGTAGCAGAAGGAGCTGTCTTCAGATTTGCTCTTCAGAGATCAAATTAAAGGTATTGGTTTGGGGTGAAAAATACTGCTTGTATTTGGGTACCACAGGGTGATGTTAGGACTCACAGATGTTGCTGTGGTACCTGGAGGTATTGCAGCTTTTTTCTAGGTGACTTGCTGTTGTCATGGTTATAGCTTCTCTGCACTATTCCAAGTGTTGGAGATCACACCATAGATTTTGAGGTTGCTTTGCCACGTGAACACATCTGCGATGTTATGTATCTGACTTTCAGGAACATACTTTGATCAGTCATCACCTGTCTACTTTAAATATGCAATCAAATAGTTCAACTAAATATTTGCATTAACTAGCAAATAAGATGGTACCTTGGAGATTAGTTCTGTTGTAATAATGAAGTGATGGAGAACAAAACACAGCTCGTGAACAGGAGTTATTAACTCTCAAGTGCAGTAGAAGGTAGTCTGAGATTAAATATAACTTCTAGCACAAGTTATCAACAGGATAGTAGTAGATATGTCTTTCTGTGTTAAGCTTAATTTTGCTAGGTGAAAAGATGTATCTTGCTGACAATGTATTGTTCATGACAAATCTGTAATGACTAAACTAGTACTTTGACTTCTAACAGTAAAACTGCAAAAATATGAAGAGCTTATGTCTTAGCCCAGGCTTTTTGGAGTCCCGACTGCAGCAACCTTTATGACACATCAATCTAGGTAGCTTTCCATTAGTTTAAGTTGCCATACTGGTGTGGCACACTTCATCTACCTAATAGTCTTTTCTAAGCACGTTGAACTTGCAGTAAATTTTTTTTTTTTACATAACTCATTCGGTGTACTTCGAAATTACTTTTCTATCAATCTGGATGTTTGCTTAATAGTATTTCCAGTTTAACTGCTTTCACATAGGTTTGAAGAAACAGCAAAGACATTCTCGGTTCTTAAGATGGACCTGTTTCTGCTTGCTCCAGTCCCTTTTGAAGTGGCCAACACCAGGGTTCTGTGTGCTGGTAACTCCGTTTATTAATGTGGCAAGCCTGTAAACTTCAACCAAATGCCTGAGTAGTGAAGTGCTCAAATTTTCTATATAAACAGATCTAAACTAAAACCTAATTTCAATTAATATTTTATTAAATGTAACTAAAACATTTTAAAGTTAATCCTTTTGCCAGTTCATTTAATTTTTTTGATCCCAAGGATGATGGGGGGGAGCAAAAATGCAGGATACTTCAGAAACTGGGGAGGGAGAGAAGATCAGTTTCACTTTTTGCAACTTTTTGAACAAATGTGTCTTTCTCTGACCTAGACATTGCTTCTAGCTGCATGAAAGCCAGTGAATTCATCTGAACAACTTGTGTTTAATTGCATTGTGCTTAAATAATGCAAGGTATACAGGGCAATTTGACAAAGGGTATCTTTAGACTGTCAAACTTATTTCTCCTGTAGTAGGGGAAACACCCTCTGGTTTTAATTTAAAACCAGCACTAACATACTTTCATATGAATGATTCTGCAGTATCACCAAAACTTGTTCTTTAAAAATGCTTTCCCCCCCCTGCCCCCATTCACACCATCAGTTTGACAACCATTATTTTAAATGGACAAGTTGTAGCAAAGCCCCATGTATATACGAATGAGTTGGGGCTTGCTTATGTAGCACAACTATGAAGCGAGGAAGAGTATGAGTTTTAAAAGACAATAACTACTGTAGAGTAGCTGAATGCAGAGACTTAAGGCCTTTTTCTGGTTCGACCGTTTTGAGGAGTTCTTCCTCTGTAGGTACAAACCCTTAGTAATGTCCGTTTCTCTCTCAAAATGGAGGAGCATGTCATAGCATCTTGGGGCCTGCAAAAAAGGGCCATTTGCTCACATCAGTAGAATGCTTGAAAGTGAAATATCTTTAGCACACAGGTGAGTCTGTTTTCATGATGCAAAGGGATAAGATGTTGAGCTATATTTTGGAGGTTTGTTGAAAATTGCTAACTTTCAGTATTTGCAGTACCCCAGTGCTCTAGGTATCATTACATAGTTTGCATTGATCAGAAGTACAGTGTTGAAATTTTATACACAGAATTTTTTGTGTGAAACTAGAAGGCACATAGCCTATGCGGTCCCTTTTCTCATGTAAGAGGTAGGCTCGTTTGTTACAACTCAAGACCTCCATATGTGATTGCTTGGGCCACCAAATACACATTTTATGAACACAGAATTTAATAAAGAGTCTTTAAGACCAGGGCTCGAGCAAGTTAAGTCCTGCAAAGATAACTGTCCTTCTGAGAAAGGGTTTTGCAGATTCTGAGTATTCTTCAGGATAGGTTGTCGATACTGTATGAAGCTGCTTTTTTTTCTTTGTCTAGTTATATTTTAACTATCTCGGGTTTCAGTTCTGTTTTAAGCCGATCAGGATGCACTTTGGCTGTCTTTGAGACCAATGCATGTTAACAGTAAGAAGCAGGAGAACTTTGCGATCTTTGCAGCATTTGAACAAGAATACTGTGGTGTAAAATGCTTAGCAGGAGTGAAATTTTTCTGAACTTCACCTAATGCTGGACAATACCACTTCAGCTAGTGTGTTAAAACTTGTCCTTTTAAAAAGATGCACCTTATAAGGGTATTTAGATTGAAACAGTAGGTTAAAGTGATGAAGTGATATGAAGTGGTGTTATGATATACAAGTAGTATGAAAGATCTTAAATAAGATCTTATAAGGTATATGACAGGTGCCTTGTGGCTTAACTGCCATGTCCTATTTTGTAGAGTTTCAAGGTTACTTTAACTATTGTAGCGTGTGCTCAGCGTGGCAGAAATCGGATGTGCTTGAAGCACAGTCAGCATAGACCCTCACTGGAAATGCTTCATTAGTGCACAATACTAAAATTGATCCAGAGGTTGAGACACCTGATGTGCTCTAAATCTTTAAAATGTAAACTTAGTGTGTGGGTTCTTTCCTTTTCCTCCTTCCACTTTTAATTAGAGTTTTCTTTTGCATAGTAGCTTGCCTAAGCAGGTTTTTTGAGAATGTTATTCATTGTACTTGTTTTAAGAATACTTACCTGAATCAAAATATGAACTTCAAGATTTCAAAGTGATTTTATACTGCTGTAAGTGCATAGCATTCATTGTGTTAAGCATTTCAAAGTATTATTTGGATAGACTAGCCCTTGTAATTTGCACATGTTACTGTAGAACCAGAAATAACTTTAAGTTGAATTTCCAAGGCTTGTTAAAATTGCAAGGTTTTTGCTCTGGGATATGGTCTTTTAATTTTGTAAAGCTCATGTAGTTGGCACAGGAAGGTGTGTATTCAGGGCATGCAAGTGTGCAGTTGGGTTAGTAAATGGCTCTTAAGCTCGTTAAATTTAAGTACTTTGTACTTGTGTACCAAGGTGAGTAGGAATGGATTAATGGGATTTAATATGATACAGAAATACTTTGCAGTGGAGTGTGTTTAACTTCTAGACTCACCTCAAATTTATAACTAAAGAATATATACACTCTCTGTTGGAAAATACTGTCTTCGGCTATTTGTATTCTAAAATAACTGAATTCCTTCTGCTCTCCTATCTCCTAGGGAGTGGACTTCTCCTGGAGAGTTCAAATAACTGTGTGAAGAATTAAGAATTTTCTGTCTGTTACTGAGCTCAAGCTACTTTAACTGCAGAAAGCATAGGCAGTAGTTTAGTGATTCATGATCTTAAGTGGCTTGAATAAACTGGAAAGAACTGACATGATCTCCATCTTTTGAGGAGCTATTAAAATCTTGAGATCCAAACTATTTGGTTGCTGCCTTATACCTGAAAAAAACCTATTCCAAATTCAGGTTAGCTTACCTCTTCACTGTGGTGTATGAGCTCTGCAGGAGGTATCTTCTCCTTGGAAGAGAGAACAGCAGAAAATTCAGTTGTTTTAAGACAAATGAACTCCTCAAGCCAACAGAGTACTTGGATGACGTGTAATGTTTTTGTTGCATCTTGGAGTGATGCAGTCTGATTCGAAAACAATTTGGTTAAACTTTACGGTACACTTAGATCTAGTAAGAATGTCATATTCTTGACTGGTGGGGGGTGGGGCATAGGAGGAATCCTTAGGGAAAGGCATACTTGTAATACCTGAAGTATGCATCCACTTAAATCTTAACAACTAAAGACTTTGAATCCCACCTCTAGCTTGAGTAAAGTATAACACAAGCCTGTTTCAATAGCCTCCAAACACTTGTAGTGCACACAAGCCAGCATGTTCTTGTGAAAAGCACCACTTGTAGAAAATGTTGAACTGTTGGAAATGGTCAAGGAAGTTGGTGTACATGTCATGTTCCTAGCAGAAGTATTTTATCAAGGGTGATACCACTCCAAATTAGGAATTAGGCTAGTATTGATATGTTTCTTCTAACTAGCTTCAAGAGACAGTGACTTGTTTATGGCTATTTAAGGAGCACGTATTTTTTTATGTATATATAAATAAATATAAAATGGCTTTTCTGTACGTTTTCCCCTGTGCTGTGTTTTTGGAGATCTTGACATGGAAGCATGTTGCTGAATGGTGATCATCATGAGGACTGAAATAATACTGTTCACAATGCTAAGTAGTGGTTAACAAGGTTATTGAGGTTAAAAACTATCTCTGAATGACTTTAAAAAAGTCACATTCTTAGTTAAAACTACCTTGATGCTTTTGGAGCATTGTTTTTAAAATCAAGAGTTGAGGATAACCTCAGACTTCACTTACAGTTTATTAGCTATTTAACTAGGATAAATTGCAAATCTCCTAACGGCTTCTGATTTTTGCCAATATATGATTTGATACAGCTAGAACCAGATGTAGATCATTTTAACATAGGCTTGCTATGTAAAAGTACTGTCTGAGAAAGGTTTTCAGTGTTGCAGTTGTGAATCACAATTGCTTTAGACCGCTTCCAAGCACTGGGGTGGTGAGGAGAGATCACTATGGATTAGGAAATAAATGGAGTTTGTGCAGACTCTCCTGACTTGCCACATTTGCCTTTGCTGGCATCTGGCCATCTCTCAAATGTGTATGGACTTGAGAGTTAATCACAAAGTCCTTTCTTTGTGATCACTGATTTTTAAGGACAGATAACTGTCATCTTTCCATTGCCATCTGGTGTGGATGGGCATATCCTAACAAGCCTTATCCTGGCTCTTTTTGCCATCACTTTCTGCAGTTGCTTTCTGAGACTTTAATTCGTGTGTCCATATAGTCCTGTCTTAATGCATAATCATACTAAATATGCATATGTGCTAGCTAATAAGGTGTAAACTTTGTAAAAGGAGTAAGGTTACACCTTCCAAATCTGTGTAAAAGTGCATGGTTACATACAAAACTGATACTGAGTGCAGGCAAGTGAGCATCCTTGCCCACATGCAGCTTAGATACTTTGGTACAGTGCTTGCAACAAGCTGCGTTTTGAAGACTTCCAGATCCTGCAATTACATTCCTGGTTAATCACCAGTATTAATTTGTTCTCATGTTGTAACGTATTTGCAGGTTATGCAACAGCCTTAGGGAATTGAACTACAAGTTGCAAGCATAGTTCTTACTTTTAAACATACTTGGCAATAGCTCTTAAATTTACTGCGACAGTTACTGTATATGTTGGCTTTTGTCCATGTGCTTTATATGGCCACTGAAAGTACTGCAGACTTTGATTCTCTCCTTTGAACGGTTTTATTGAACTCCTCTCAGTTGAGGCAGACTGTCCTTTGAAATGCATCCTGTCAAAGTAGCCCAGATTTGGAGCTTTTTCCCCTTGAGAGGGACAGACCACTCAGCACATCAGTTGGTAGCAGGCACCAAGCTTTGTATGACAGATGGGACGCAGCGGTCGCTGCTCGGGTGTGTGGAGATGCTTCTCACCAGGAGCAGGTTTCAGCATCCTGGCCCTGATCCTGGGAATGACCTGACTCTGTATCACATACCCAAGCAGCCCTTCCATCTACCTGGCAGTTTGTTGTACTTGCTGTTACAAGTGCTGTGCCCTGTTTTGGTTTTTTGGTGGTTTGGTGTGTGTGTTTGTCCCCGCTGAAAAAAGTGGTACAGTGGAGGGAAGCATTCCAAGGGCTCGACAGTTCCTTCACACTCTAAAATTATCATGTAATGCCAGTGCCAAATGAATGTTACATTAATAATATTGATTGACTGAAAGTTTCAAAGTCCTCAGGTCTCTTTTTTTTGGAACCCATTATAATGGCTGTACGTTTCGCTTGTGCATTTGTAGAATATAATTTTGACCTGTGCTGGATGCTGGGATTTATTCTTGGTTTTTGCTGCATGTCGTCTCCTTCCCAGGAATGCTTGACTTGTGCTGCAAGCCCCAGTAAACCAGCTCACAACCTTTACTGCCACTGCCCTGCGCAAAGGGTAAGAACTCCATGAGACCATATTTTTAGAGGAGTTTTTGCTCTAAATTAAAATTTCTTAATCTGACACAATTAACAATAAAACTTTCAAATACTAGCGCTGCTATTTTGGATAAAAAGGAAACTTTTGTGACTCAGGAGGATAAGATGAATATATTGCTGCTATCAAGTGTGTTTCTGAGAACTTAATCAGTATGCAAGTACCCAAAGCCTTGCTTCACTTGGAATTCAAGGAGCCGGCAACCCCTTCGCTCCGTCTCTCTTGTCATGCTGCAGAGACCACCAGTGTCGTGTCCCATACTAAAAGCAGAATGTAAATGTAATCTTGAAGAGGTAATTTGAGGTTTGGGAGAGCTTTTGACTGGGTGGCAGCTGCAGCTTGAAACACCTCATCTCGAAGGGGCAAGGTGCCTGTAGCAGCTGCTTGTGATTCCTGTCTCCCCCTCTCACAGCAGCCTGGCCTGGCAGAATGTACTTGTGACAAAACATCTATGGGTTTAATGAGGGTGAAACTTGGCAACTGTTGCCCAGAAAAGGACTGCCAGGAGTGTGAACACTTTTCAGATGGCTTAAATGCAGTTAATGACCAGTTGTTTCTTTCCAGATAGTAACTTTCTTTATGTGAAACACATTGCCCCTTGCATTAAAAAAATCTCTTCGGTTTTATAACTGAAGACAACGTACACTGTTGCATTAGCCCAAGACGGTCCTGAGTCGGCAGTTCTCATTTCCAAAACATGATTAGGAGGATTGCCGCACAATAAATATTGAGCATGATCCTTACCTGTGCTTTGGTTTAGGCTCAGTGGATTCTTTTAAATGGGAAAAGAAGAGGGAACTGGGTAAAAGTATGCTCTTGCCTAAGCAAGGGAACAAACTAGAAAAACAGATGGTGCTAAAAATAGTTTATTACCAAGGTCTAAATATGGCTCTGTGATTTTTTTCCCTTATAAATAATGCAGCTATAAATCCTGCTAAATATCAATAAGTATTGAATTAACTCCAAACTGCTGAGTGTTACAGAACCTTCTGGCAGCTTTCCAAGCTTGGTGTTGCCCTTCATTCATAGGATCAACATTTAATTCCTTAACGGGGGAAACCTGAAGAATTCATCCTCTTTGAATGGAAACATAGATGCAGGGAGCTTGAATGAGTAGCTACAGGCTAAGGCATCCCATTGCAATGGAAGGGGAGCTGTGCTTGATGAGTTCCTGCTAGGTCGCAGCCAGGATGAATCTCCTCCTTTCTTTTCTGCAATGCATGAACAATCAAAGGCTCCTTTTTTATCTATTGTTGCCGTGGAGGGCATCCATTTAAAGTTCAAATTCCAGCAGGCTTGGGAAGAAGGAAAAGGAGATAGGAGTAGGCTGGGCTGGGAGATGATAGGCAAGCATCAAAAGTGAGCTGAAGACAAGCCAGCACTTTGTCCTGTGACAGGACAGACCAGGCTGGGGGTACTTGGTTTTGAATGGATGTCTGGAAGGTTTTTTTTTGGAGTAGTGAATGAAACGCTACTGAGGTAGCAGGCACAGAGAGCATCTGGCGTTTTGCTTTCTTTGCATCAGCACAGTGGGTCACAACATGAAATTAGGCCTGAAATGGCATTTAATGAAGTGAGCCCTTGTGCTGGAGGTTCCCTGTGCTCTGACAGCGAGGGAGTAAAGCCTTGAGGATAGCGAAGGAAAGGAAATCTCATTAAAGATAGAGGTTTCCCCCCCTCTTTTGTAAATGGCATTCTGTAACAAATGTCTTGCCAATAGCTGGAGCTTGTCAGAGCTGTTCAGTGCTGTGTGGCTTTGTCAGACTCAAAACTAGCTCTGTGTTTATGGTACTTTTCTGTAAGCAGTGTGCTAATAAGAGGAGGAGGCAGCTTAATATCTGCTGCAGATTTGCTTTTCCTTTCTGGCAAGTTCCTGTATGTACAAGTAAGTATTAGTTGTTGAAAGAGCTAATGAGTACCAGACCAGCTGCATTTGACATTGAGAAAAGGGGCCATCTATTAACTCACAAGCCAGGTTTCAGCCAGCTGTGGATATTTTCTTTTTTAATTATTACTTAGCCTGTCATAAAATTGGATTATGCTAAAATTATTGGTGATGTTGTTTGGAATACAATACAATATTGAGTTAAGAGCTATGGTTCAGTGTTATATATATAGGGTACTTAGAGTTAATGTGCCTAAGCTGTACCAGTGGGTTTAGAGAGAGGTGAGAGCACTTTTCTCAGGTTTTACCATCTGGGTTTTGGCAGGTGGCAGGGGATTAGGTTTTTTTCCCTTGCTCTAAATTGCAAGAGATGGTGGCTAGCAGAAGAGCTGAGTAGTGTTCAATCATTGACATGGGAACTTTTTTCCAGATCTCTTGGCAAAAAAAGAAATCCCAATTATTTTTTTTTTAACTTATTAGAAAATTAGTTTATACTTCTCTGAGTTTAACTTGGGGTAATTTTGAGAGAGTGCGTTCCCTTAATATTCAGCGTTCTTGTAATAACATGGTAATCAAATTACTAGATTAGTGTGTCTTCATAGTACCAGCTTGGAAGAACTCTTCATTCTGAAACTAGGCCTTTGTCTTTCATACTCCGCATATTATGTGTTATGAAACTTCCCTTGCTTTTTGACAGTCACATTCTGACTTGATTCATCATCTTCTAAGAGACCTAAACCAAATTGATTCACCTGAGGTTTCTCTCTACAGAGAGGTTTATTAAAATCGCTTTGGAAAGTCTTAAGTTTAACTGTCACTTTGTCTTTTGTTAGTCTTGCATTGCAGAGATCGGTTCCTGCTGCATGTATATAGGTGTGATAAAAGCAAAACAGATGTCTCGAGCATGTGAAAATGAACTGATTTAAATTTATCTACATCAATTAGAGATGTCAATTTGCTCTTCCATTAGGATGGGAAATATTGACTTGTTTACAAGCCTGTTTTCAAGTATATACAAACTGAAGAGATGTTGGAGGGGGTTTAAGTTGCTATTAGAAGCAACTTTTAATGCAGTACAGTTATAAGTAGATGGTTTCTGTGTGAGTAATCTGGGAGGTGATTGGTAAGGTTAGCTGCAGATAACCGAATAGCTGACCTAGTCATGTACTTGAAAATATTCAGTTTTTTATATGCTGATGATGACACGTGCTTCTGCAATAAAACTTAAGCATTACTAGAAATTGAATTTTAAATAAATGAGACTTCTGACGAGCTTCCTGATTTCAGTTTACATTAGCAGTAACCATGTGACGAAAACTTGAAAGGCTTTTATGTTATGCTAGGAAGCTTGCAAATTGTGGTAGTATAAACAAATTTGACTCTTTAAATTTAGTGTGTGTAATACTGGAATGTATAGCTTTTTCATGCAGACTGATTTTATTACAAAAGAGAAGATGACTGAAGTTGGCCATACAGAGAGAAGTGGGGCTCAGTTTTAGTGTTACCACAGTATTTTAGAATTTTGAATGTTGACTTTTAAGTATAAGCAACTTCTGTTTCTCTTTTGACTTGGTATGATGTATTTTAAAGCATGTATTGTTGTTCAGTGCTGCTGAAGAATAAAGGACCACATATGTGGTTCCCTGATGTGACTTTTTTAAAGTATATTGAACATCAACTGCTGAAGTGTTGTCAGCTTTGGTATTTGAACCAATAAATAAACTTGTCCAAATCATACCTAGCAAACAGAAGTTTTTATCACAAGTTGACTCAGCATTTTAAAAAACAAAGTCTTAACAGGTTTGCCACTTGATGTCAAGAGTATTTCCTGAGCCACCCAGTTTCAGAAACGTTCATAAGAGTCAAAAATCAGATACTAAACTAGAAAAATGCAGTGCATGTATTGGAGATTGAAGGCAAACTTTGCTAATTCTGTTCTTTCTAAACAAATGTGTTGTGTTCAACTTAACTTGTCTCTGGAAATAATTAGTGGCGAGAGTCCACCTACAGTTTGAATTAATGCTCCTACAGGAATTTATTGTTAAATTGTGGTTTTTGCATCAGGTTGAGCAAAAGATTCCTAACAGCACTCATACTTTGTCTGCATGTGTGTATACCCACGCATGCCTGTGTGCACTTGTATAATAAGATCTTAAGGCTTTGTTTTGGACACGTATTTCTGTAGTGGAAAACTGGTCTGAAGAAGGGGGAACTGTTCCCAAGCTGAGGTTGTGTTTCCCTTTCTCTCCCATCCCCCTTCCCTGGCAGAAATGAACTTTATGGCCCAATTATAGAATCCCTTAAAATGCTAGTTATGATGGAGTGCCAGCATAACCCAATAATATAGGTGAGGCTGACATCTGTCAGTAACTAATGAGGGTAGCCTTAGAATCAGGATTTGGAGTTTACTTCTCTAATTTCTTATAAATTTGACCCATCATATCAACTTAATATCTGACCTGAGGATAAAAAATGAATACACTAGAATTTTGAGAACTTGGTACATGGGTGTACTCTGCAAAAAAAAAATAATCAGTGCATGTGTGATTCAGTTGTGAAAGTAATTGTTTGCAGCTCACAGCAAAGTCATGAAGGAATAAGACCTTGGCAAAAGTGCTCAGGAATAGAAGTTCTCTATAAAAATAGATGACACACAAATGGCAGGAAATGAAGCCAATATGGTCATGTTTTGAAGCCACAAGGGTCAAATCCTGTCCCATGTTACACTGGTGCATAATCCGTCAACTTAAACCCTGTTACTTGAGAACAGGGCTTGGCATGGTAAAGTGAATTTCAAAATGACTGATTAGTAAGAGTTTTGTGGAAGCACAGCTACAGCTTTTTCTCTTCTTGTTTGAATGCATCTAGTGAGAAATCTAGAAACCTAGCAAAACTCCTAGGTTTGCAGGTAACTCTTTTGTTTAGGTTGTTTCAGAGCTGATTATGGTATTCCTCTAACAGAGGAATATATTAGAAGGCTTTGGCTACCCATGGTGGTCAAATATTGAGAGATGATATTGCAAGTGATAATAATCTTGTTAAGCAGTTTTCTTGTACTGTTGAAGGATATCAATGTTTTGAGCAGCTGTGAAGTAGGTTAGTACACGTCTATGTGAAGGGATCTGTGTGTAGCTCATGCTAGTGATGTGAGCTGCTTCATTTCCCAGTTTGAAATGCAGAAAACTGGATGCATCTCTTTAAAATCTGTATGAATTAGACATATTATTATTTAAACTAAGTCTTTATAAAGTCATTGTTTCATATTATTAATGAAGCTGGTAGTGTGCACCTTGGTTTCTTGTTTCCAGGGCCTGTGTTTCTTTTCTGAAAGGAAAGGTAGAAGTTCTTGAATTGGAAAAGATGGAACAACTCTGGCAAAACATGAATCATTTCTGTTGGGAGAGAGCACGTGATTACAGCGTTTCCCTCTGCCCTTCTACTACAAAACCAGATGTGTTCATCCTCCCTGTGTGAACACAAGCGGTGCAAGCTGTTTGGTCATCACACCATCACTCATTAATGCAGTTGGCCGATGTGAATTTGCCAGACTGAGGCCTCTCAAGCTGGTGCAGCTCAAGCACAGCAGAGGCCCAATTCCACATTGTCCAGCTCTTTGGTTTATCCATAAGGTGGATAAATCCACTATTCATATTAGAGATGTGCTTAGGGTTGAGTAGGGAAATACCTAGATGGAGGTGTGCAAAGACAGTTGTTGCCCTTACTGCTGAGCAATTGCTTTGCTGCTGCAAGAGACCCAGACCGCAGCTGCTGCCTAAGCAAGAACAGAGCTAGAACCCTTCTTCCTGGCCTTATTCTGCTATTTCAGTGCCCTTCTGAGTCTTTCCTCTGTGGTGCTTCTTTCCCTTTGAGCAAGCCTCTCTTCTAATGCATCAGTGCATTTCAGATGAACACTGCTGCTGTATCTAGTAGTTATCTTGTTTGGCTTAATCTGCTTTCTCCCTGGCCAAAGGCTTGTATGGTATTATTCAGCTGAACAATGTCAATGTCATTATGTTCCACTTTGATGCTATATTGATTATCAGCTGGGTCAGAACAGTTAAATTTACTGTGTGAGCCTCTTCAGTTTTAGTTAATGGAATAATTTGTATCATCTGTAGATATTTATTCTTGCTGGATTGGTACTAAGAGTAATTGAAACTTAATTACATGCAGGTGAAACAGGTAGGCCTGATGTTATAGAGTGTAATTCCACATTCTCATAACAGATTGCATGATTTATACTTACTGAAACAGAAAAGGTAAAAGGTTGCACTTCACAGATCCACTGAATTAGAAAATGCAAGATGCCAACATCTTAATTAAAATTCCATACTGTAAACTTATTTTAAAATGCAGTTTAATGTTGGCCTGGGTTTTATAAGAGGAAAAATTGCCCTATATGTTCACCCCCTTCATGTTAGTATTGCTGTTGAATCAGGTTCTTGACTGTAGTGCGTTAAGTACTGCATTAACTCACCTTCCAGTTTGTCTTTAAAAACAAAGAAAAAAGTTAACCCCTGTGATGAATGGGCCTGGACTTGTAGAAACTGCTAAACCCCAGCACCTGAGTTTCGTGCATGTGTATGTTAGCTCTGCACTAAACTGCCTCTGCCCAACCAAAATTTAATTTAGAAAGGAAAGAATAAAAATGGCAGTAGTGTTTTGTCTGTTTAAATTCAGTTAGAGAAACACTTTTAGACAAACTTTTTCTTTAATCTGCTTAAATTCCTTAGTTTATTTTACTTACTGTTGAAACTGAACTGCGCACATGTATACACTAAGCACATGAGGGGGTGAGCTAATAGCTCCGAGGGGGCCTGTGGATTTTCTCCTCAGTTGTTTAGATGATCTTTGCAAACCACTACAAGGAAAAGTCATGGAGAGGATATTTAGTTTGGATGTGAATTTTTTTTCATATGTGGAGTGCCTACTATGAATAATTTTTATGTCTGACTTGTTTGGGGCAAGGGGGAAGCAGGTGTTCAGGTTGAACTTAATCCGTGGTAGTTGTTTGTAATCCCAGCTGTATTTGGTATCTGCTATGCCTGTGACTTCACATGGCTATTTGGAATTTGGTGTCATAACAGTGATTTTTTAATTGGGTCTTACAAAGTTTCCTAGCTAAATGAGCAGGCTGCTGTACAGAGCTGAAAACTGCAGTGCATGGGTTCCCAGTGCAGGTGACCGATGTGTGACAGTGCTCAGGCAGAGAACTGGACCTCCATTCCCCCCCATAGTCTTTGTTTTTCTCATTTGTAGAACTTTTAACTGTTCCAGTGGTTTGTCTGTTATCTCGCTTGATGAACAGCCTTGTATTCTTGCATATGTGAGTATAATTAGACAAATTTAGCATTTCACTTAAATATTTCTGTTGCATTAAGCCATAGTATTTTTTCAACTAATGGCATTAAATAAAAAGCCAAATTGAGTCACAGGTTCTTACGGCTCACAAACAAAACTTATAAGGATACTGTGTCACAATTTAGAATGTAAACATAAAAATCTAGGCCAATAAATAGATCAACTTTCATGGTAGACTACACCAGAAAACTGCTTCTTAAATCTAGAACAGTCTGGCTAGTGGAAGATGAAAGTCTATTCCTTCCTGATGCTGTTTAGGATATGACATGAAATGAGTTGATGTCAGTTTACTTCTCTTCCTGGGCACCTACATCTAAAAAATATAAAAAAAACCTTTGAAAATACAGCAGAGACAAAGTAGTGAACAACTTTTAGATCGTCATAGCCATATTGCTGTGTGTCAGCTTGTATTGATTTTTAACTAGGTCTTTGGCTTTGCAAATAGGATTTACCTTATTTGACTACAAGAACAGCAATAATTTCATCTATGATGTAAATAATGGTTATTATAGTTAAGTGTCTAATTACATGGTAAAATTATAGCAGTTGTTTACTTTTTCATTCATATCCAGTATTCCATGCTTTTTTCTGCTTCCTAGTTATAGGTGATGAAATAAGCATTGCATTTTTTAATATAAAGATGCATGTCAAATTTCCAGGAAAATGAGGTATAACTGGAGAGCTACAAAAAATGAAGAACATGTTTGATTCCCAAAAGGAATTTGATCAGAAATCAGATTTCTCCAAGGTGTCAGGAAATTTCTAGGGATTTGATTCTCTTTCCACAAATTACATAAATAGAAATGTTTAACTGTTTTGTTTGTAGCTTAATGCAAGAAAAAGAATGACTTTTTTGATTTCAGATGCATAGTTTAAAAATCTACAATGGTTTTTGACCTGAAAAGATTTTTAGATACTTAATGTATTTCTACACCTTTGATTTCTTACTTAAGCAAGGAGGAATTCTTTCCCAGTTAACTTTGTTTTTTAGCTTTCAGAGTGTATTAACAAAGTTCAGGCATATAACATTATGAAGAATATTGTATTGTTTTCCTCCTGTCAGCACTACTTTATACCGACGAAGCTGTGTTCGTTCTCAACTGCAAGCTTCTTAAAGCTAAGGTTATCTGTGAACACTGGAGTGTTCACAAAATGCTCAGTGCTATTCAAGACAGAAAAGTCAGATGTCAAGAGCTTTACTCCACAGAAAGATTAATAGTTTCTTACATAAACATGGCATTTTTCTTGCTGTTTTTCACTTTACGCATAGTAGCAGATGCAGGGATTAAGTCTGTGATGGGATATTTTTTTAATCCATACAACCAGCTGAGATTCCAACAATTTACATTAAACACTGTGCATGTCTCCAAGTTGAATTGTCACAGGTAATGATATTAATACAAGTAATTAGATGTATGAAGTGAAAAGTCTGATTACAGGGCAGGGCACGGTTCACAACTGTTTGTGGTAAGATGTGATGTCATTCAGGTGATGGTATGTTCAGAAGGCAGTCTTTGACATGATTCAATGAGCTGTTTAGGACTAGTGTCTTGTGACAGTTTGTCCTTATTTGAAGTCCTTCCTTCAGTCTGCCTCCTAGCTTCATAACATTGAAGAGAAGAGACTTCATTTTAACAAATTCACAGCATGGTTAAACTGTAGGCTAAACTGTAACCTCTCTGGGGACAGGTTAGTCTGAGATATGGGCACATCATGTAGCATGTGGTGCTTCTGATCTCAAACTTAACTGTGGTATGAGTTACTAACAGTATAGGGATTTGGGTTTGAGCCAATCTGACTAATCTATAGGAAATAAAAGTCCAGGAAGTGAAATAAGGACCTGTGAAGCCCTCAAAGGGAAATGCAGCCCATCTACCGTGTTCCTTCCCCATCTCCATCAACGGGCTAGGTACAAGGAAGCAACAGAAAAAGCCCCATGTTGCTCCATGCTTGGGCCGCTTCTTCAGCGCTTTATACTTGGATTCGTTGCTGATATTCCAAGAAGTTCCAGGATCCTCTTATGAGGGCCACTGTATCACCCACATGTTTGATAGCCCTTGTTGAGACCTTAATAGTCAAGAAACCCTATGTGCTGCTATCTCCTAAAGCAGCATCTCTTGTGTTGTGTCATAGGCAAAAGTCTCAGGGTGGGACAGAAGGCAAGCCATATAACTAGTCTAATTTGTCTGATGAAGCTTATGGCTTCAGGGAGCAGACCACCCTGTTGTGATGCCGGGTGCTGAGAAGCAGCAGGATGGGCTTAGGGCTTCTGGTGGTTTCAGGCTCCCTCTGCTCCTTGCTTTGTGCTGGCTGCTGCAGCTGCAGCTCTTCAGAGCAGCTGTATCTTCCACCCCCATTCAAAACCGAGGGCGAAAATGGGTGGACGTGGTGTATGATGGGGGCATGGGGAAGAAGCATGAGAACTGCTGCTCCCATTATACACTAGGTTTTCATGCACATAAGTGACTTATTTTTCCCTTGACTACTGTAGCAAATGCTCTAGTTTTGTTAGTAAAACAAAAACAACCTTTTTATTGCTTCTTATATTTGCAAAGTGATGTATTACAGGTTTCTGAACTGGAGGTTTAGTAAAGAGTACAGACATTAGCTTCCTTTCAAGCTACTCTGGGCCTTTCTTATTTGCTTTGTATGGCAAGGGTCTAGAGAGATTTCTTTTATTTCCTTCACCACCATTGTTTTCAGTACAAAGTTTTTTTTCTTAATATTCAGACATTTTATCGCCTCACTTCTTCTAAAACTCTGAGTTTCTTTTTTCTTTTTTTCCCCCCCCCCCATTACACAAAAGAATACTTTTAGCTGATTGAGTTCTATCCATTGCCAACTGTGGACTCTTTTGTCTTGTTAGTCCAGCATCCTTTATAAAATGAGGACCATTGAGCAAGTACTCGCAGGCTCCCCACTGAGCACAATTGTGCTTGAAAGGTGTGGTACTGTACCAGTGTAACATGTAAAGCTGCAGTTTAGAGGGCTTGAATGCATTGCAATTTCTACCTTTTGCTTTGTGAAAGAAGTGGGATTGTGCTGTGAGATAATAAATCCACCTATTTTTAGTTCAGTGCCGTTGTGACAAGTGGGGGAACAAAGAACCAGTTGAATGCGCTTGCTGTTGTGTTGAAACCGGCTAAAAGTTCCCATTCAAGTGATTTCAGCACAGTACAGCTAACAGGCAATTTTCCATTTATGTACACAAACCTTCTAGAAAGACAGCTGTGTGGTTGGATTAATTTCTAGCAGTAAATTGAATAAAAGATATTTTGAAGGCGGACTTGGGAATTCCTTTCTAAAACATTGAAAGCAGAACTTTCAAAGCTTTATTTTATTTGATCCTTTTCCTTCCCAGTGCCTGCTATAAGATTTAAAGAACTGAAAATATTGTCCCCTGTATGGAGATACACAACAGGAAATGTGTTCTTTTTCAAAGCAATGAGATAGAATTAGGATTAAAATATCTTCTAACACTTTCTACTTCAAAAATACACTGTTTTCATTTTAGGCAAATATGAGAGAAATTCACACCTCTTAGTCATAAATAAGAGCTGAAATGTTTGTTCTTGAATAAGCTGTAAGTGAGCTATATAGAAATGTTTTGAAAACAAGACTGTATTTTTTTATCAAAACTGTTTTCATAGGGGAGTGAAATTTGGAAATAGAAAGCTTTCTGATCATGCAAGGTGGTTATATTTGATGCTAGTCAGATGCAAAATTGGATGTGAGTGTTAACCATGGCTAACACTTTGGTGAATTCCTCCTGATAGAGCTATGGTCAACTGTCTTTTTGTGTTTTCCTGAAAGTTGATCTTTGGATGCAGGTCTTGGAGTTACACAAATGAACTCCTAAATGAGGTCTTGTTTGTGTCTGTCCAAAAAAACCTAGATTATCCCTTATAGATCCTTCTGGCCTGAAACCTATAGCTGGTTAACGAACGATTTAATGTATAAGACGTGAAAGCTGTTTGACCAAGAGAAGAGCTGTGTGCAATATGAGCATAACAGACCTCTGATCACTAGTGAAAAGTGGTACACTGAAGTGTTTTCATGTGGTGCAGGCTTGGGGAATGCTGCTGCAGTCTTACCTATTGGAGAGATACCAGCCATGGTGAACCACCATCCCGCCCATCCCAATACTTCTGTTCACTTCTCAGCCTAGTTGTGCTGTGATTGAACTCCAAAACTCAAATGTCTTGCTTTTTACCTTTACTCAATCTTCCCCTCAATTAAACTTTCTATGTAGATTTGATGTAGGGGTGTCCAAGGAACTGTATGAACTCGCAGCGTAGCAGTGGGCTTATTTGCAAGATGTTCCATATGTAACATCAACCCTAAAGGCTCAGACAAATCACTTCACCTCAGTGAGGTTTCCTCATTCTCCTCTCCCTCATCCAGTTGTATACAGGCAAGGCTGACCAATTCAGATTTCTTCTGAATTTTTCAAGTTTTTTCTCAAAACCACCCAAAGATACTGGTAAGCTGCTGACGTGCAGTGGTGAAGTGGAAAGATTATCCAGTGCTCTGGAAGAGCATCTGGAATATAGCACACTGGGAATGTTGCAATGTTCCTATTTCATCTGAATACATCAACAAATAAAAAATACTTAAGAAATGACAAATTGGAGGAGGAAGCTGAAAATAATGCGAAAGTTGGTTTTGTTCCCTGTGGATCTACTTGCAATAAAACAATTGCTGTGTATATGTGGGACTGGAGTCACTTAACCAGTAAGATACTGAAAGCTAGCGTAACTTTATTCTCCTGGCTCTTACTACCTCTTGAGAGGAGCCCTGACTATCTTACCCTCCTCTCACTGCTGCTTACATGAGGCAGAATCTGCTGTCTGTATAGTTCTGTTTTTTCTTAAATGCTGCTTCTGGATTTTGGTCAAGGATCCCTTACAGTGATATGAGGAACTTAGGCATTTTATTCCTTTATCTGAGGGACAGAGGGAGCACATTTACTGAGGTTTTCTTTTCTTTTTCCTTTATTTAGACAAAGGTAAGTGTCCCTCTGTTTCTAATATACTTTTCATTTAAACAGAACTGCTCAAATTCCTGAGCTCTTGTTCAATTGGTACCCAAATGTAAGACAAATGAAGCCAACTCTGGAACAAGACGCCTCCAGTAGAAGCTTGGTTTTCTCCTGTTTTGAGGTTACCCAAATATGCCAGTTGCCTTGCAGACTCTTGCTGTCTCTGAGGTGAGGCCGAGGGCTCATTGTCTGCACGCTTGGGAAATTTGAGAAATTAATTGTTGACTAGGCTGCAGTGCAGCTGTCTGACCTAAATGCTGATGTTACCAAATGCTATGCTCTGGATTTGCCAGAAAGCTAATACATCAAACTGGGTGTCTGTAGTTCCTCATTAGCTGACTAAAGCTAGGGTTTCAGAGATTTCTGCATAAAAGAGAGGCCTGATAGGTTTGTTGTTTTTTTTTCCACAAATGGGAATCTACATAGGCAAAATATCTGTGCAAATCAGGTTGCCTAGTAAGTAAATACCGTTCTTCCTTTCTCTTCATGCCCCTCGTTGTTTCCAGATTTACTTTCAACATGTGATTCTGTAATTACGAGTACATACTCTTGATCTATTCAAGAATTCAAGGAATTTATTCTGCTCCTCCTATACAGTCATGGTTAATATATTCTTTTTTTTTAATTGCAGACTTTAAAAAATTCCAAAAGTCTTTGCTCCCTTGACTATGAAGATGATGATGATGACACACAAATGAAGACAATTGTGTCATCCCCATGTGACTCAAATGATCTTATGAACATCATCACCCCTGGTTCCAGTCCAATGAAAGAACAGCTGGATGAAGTAAGGCATCATGGCTCATGCCAAGGTAGCTTCAAAACAAGGGATTATAAGAAAGCAGCTGCAGTGTGCGAAAGCGATGAGGACACAAGCGATTGTGAGAGCACCGAAGAAGGCATTTTTCCTCTAGACTGTGGGGACTTGGACCTAGAGCAGATTGAAAACAACTGAGACTCAAAGCTGTGTGCTAGAATCAGAGTTGTTCTAAATTAAAATGATAGAGGATTACCTTTGCCATGCATAATCCATGTCCCTGAATCTCTGTATTGCCTATCTTGGGCCTGTGTTAGAAGAAATGTTTCAGGTGGGGGAAAAACGTGAACCATTGTTACCTGTTTAGTCTATTGATCAATATGTGGATGGCAACAAAAAAGTAGGAGGTTAAATGTTATTTTGAACATTAAGGAATAATTTTGATTAAAAATTTCCTAACAGATATTTTGCATTTTTATGGCTTTTACAGTTCTGGAGAAAAAGCATCTCTATTTTGAAATGAATTTTCAGAAGGGCATTCTATAAAACTAAATCTGTCTACAGTGATTCTGGTGCGGGTATACGTTGCTTTTGTTAAAGAGCTTAATGTGAAAAGTGAATTGCTTAATGAAACTGGTAATAAAACCTTCAGATAGAACTCTTGAATATCCGGTTGACAACTGGTCCAAAATATTTAACTGCCATCTTCAACAGTGTCTGGTTAAAAAAAAAAAACCTTCATTACATGTACAAATGTTCTTTTCATACATTCGGGACTTCTTGATCAAAATATGGTAGTGACCTTAAAGGTTAACATTTTCCATGATTTTACTACTTGAATTGTTTTCTAGCCTGAAGCAATGCTAATTTAGGTGGGATAAAACTGCAAGTAGCTGCCCACCTACTTGGTCATTATGTTTTCTGTGGTTCAAAAGAATGTACAACAAGAGCACTTGAACTTTTAGACAGGGACTTTGTAATGATCAATTCCCCAGGAGGTGATCCCTTCAGCAATACTAGAAGGAAAATAGTCCTTGAATTAAATAAAATGACATTTTGCTTTGCACTTGTGTCTGCTTATGATTTTTACTAGTGGAAAATGTGTAGTCTGTGGCAGATTCTGTAATGTGGTACTTATGTGCAGAATTGGATGCGGGGGAGGGCAGATTTCTGGTCATCTGAAAAAAAAAAAGTGACATTAGGTTAGTCTGGGGAATAACTCATGCTGGATCCTAAAAGGGAGTCTTGGTGATTGCATACACTGTAATCATGTCAAATATAATACTGTATTCATTGCAGACTATTGCAACACATACTTATTTTGTTAGTTTAGCTACAATAAGGATTTTCCTGAACAGGGGGAAATGACTCTCAAAATGGTTTTAAATTGAAGTGAGGAAGCTTAGATTATGGCTTCAGATTCCGTGCATCACGTTAGTCTGCTTGAATGAACCAACTCCTCCTCTAACTTGTGCCATAAAACCCAAATCCAGCAACATACTTTAAGTCAGCTAATGGAATGTGATTAAAATAAGAAGTAAATATCTTGAGGCATATGACAAAGGCTGTGGCAAGGTATGCCTCAGGCTCCAGCCTTGTGATTAGGGTCAGCCTTTTATCATAAAGAGAATTGGCCTTTAATTACTGAACCAGCTTATGTATCTGTACAAAAATTTAAAAGTTTGGGTTGCCAGTAAGAAGCTCTAAACTTTTTTCTTGCTTTTATGACTCCTACTGCATGTACAACTGTGAGTGTCAATGACCTGTGATATTGATACTGGTTTACGTGCCTAGTAAGGTGCAAGAACACTGCAAAGACTTGTTGGGTTCTTGATATGTTGATATATATATTGTGTGGGAGAAAGTGAAGCTGCTCACTGACAAAAATCATTCTCCTTTTTCTAGCTGAGTAAATAAAGGAGTTGCTGATGGAGCAAGTTCCTTCAGAAGCTCCTGTAACAGCATGCGTCTCGTCCCACAGATACTTGCTCTGGTGTAGCACAGAGCATAGATGCTGATACACACATGCACAAAACTATGTGAAATAATCTTATGCAACTGAGGATCACTGTTCTTGCTGCTACAAGAAATAGCTATGTGGAGTAGCAAGTGAGGTACAGCCAGCTCCCCTCGTGGGTAGAAAGGTGCGATGGTGCAGTGATGAGTCACGGTGGGTAACGGAACAGCCCAGCTCCCTGCTGGACTGCAGTTACTAGTTGCAGAACTACGTTTCTCTTTGTGTATTCTACTCAATTGAGCAACTGAGGTAAGTAAAATCGAATCAACTTTAATGCAAGATTATAGCAAAGGCCAATAGTACAACTGGGATCACTTAAAAGCTAATTTATCTATTTGAAAGCTCTAGTTGGAAGTGTAATGCCATGGCATGAGAAAGCTAATGTGGCAATCCATTTGGCTCTTCTTCCCCCAAGGAAGATAAGTTCATGGAAGAAGAAAATACCTCAGAGGGCATGGATAGAAGGTGGTAGGATGTGCTTTGTCAAGGGGGGAAAAACCAACCAAACAAGAAAAACCCCACAAAACCACCCAAGAACTAAAGCTATAAGGCAGTGATAAAGCAATGGCAAGAGTAGAAGACCAGATAATATTTATTCTGGCTCTGAAATATGATCAGGCTGTGATCTGAATGGATCAACTTCTCTAGCCTCTGAGGCAAAGTTCTCCACTTACCTTCTCACACCTTACTTCGTAGGTGTGCTGTTTTCAGTCAGGTCAGCACACGGCTGCGTTCCTACCCAGACGCTCTGTTAGGAAGGGGTTCCCCAGCTGAAGGTACAGATATGTTTGCTTATAGTAACACAGAACCTGGTCTCCTGGTAAGCCAGCTGTTAAAACTTTAAATAGCCCTTTCATGGAAATGAACAGGAAGGAGTGGGTTTAGATACTGAAGAACAAGTTTCATGGAAGTAGTAATTATCTGGTTTAGGCAATTAATAGTGGGTGACAGGAAAATAGCTGTGCAGCGACACTAGCAAATGCAATCTGCCGAAGGGACTCGGTGCGCTTTGTCTACAGATGCTAATGTAATCCCCCAGGAGAACCAGAGTAAAAGGAATTACCGGTTAAAACTTGCTTCAGATGGGGCAGGCTTTGTGTCACGCACAAGATCTGAAGTTCTACTCCGAAAGAAATTCACAGATGATGAGTTTGGCACTTTTGCACATGATTATAGGAAAAAATCTGTAGTGGCAGTTTGCAGAAAGGGAAAGCATGGTTTCAGATTGAATTGTATTTGGTAGTGAGCTGAGCTAGGCTGTAAGCAGCTCTGCTCTGGGAGGGGTTTCCATCCGTCTTGCACCCAGTGTCAGAACAGAAGGCTGTATTGCATGGGATTGTGGGAGTGGTTCTAGGTCACTTATCTTTCATTTTTATTAGCAACCTGGATAACAAAGTCATGCATGTTAAATTTGCAGTCAACAGGAAGCTGGACAGATGTGCAAGATAAGATAGCATTAGAATTAAAAAAAAAGTCTTGGCAACTTGTAGAAATCGTTACAACAGAGGAGATGGTAAGGAAAAACAAGATCCTTTTCAGCAAGGCACTAAATTTAGATGGGGTTAAACAACTGCACAAATTCGGAGTTGGGCCACCTAGTTAGCATTTTGCCAGATAAGGGATCTGGCAGTTTGTCCTGCTGGTGGTAGAAAAGCAAGCTTCAGGCTAAGTTTCACAAAAGGCGATGTATTTGGTGAGATTCAAGATAATCCTGTGCTTCACAGGAGCACCTGTAAGTATGCAACTCGACATGCTGCGCTTAGTACTAGAGAGTGCAGTGGAGAGTGGCGTGACTGATATGTTGAAAACGTGGGAAAATGCACTTGTGAGGAAGCACTGAAAGAATCGAGCTCAAAATCATATACTGGACTGGGCTTAAGCTGCAGCTAGGATAATGATAGTTTCTCCTAAGGCTGAATTTAAAAAAAAATGAAAGGCAGGGAATCACTGAACAGATGTGTGGAGAGATGGTAGCTCTTCCACAAACGGAGATCTGTTAAGAGCAAGCATCTGGAGCAATAGCTACGTTTCAGCTTCCTTTGGGGCAGGAGAAAAGGCTGGCTGACTTCCCACTGTCCTTTCGCATCCCGTTTTCCTTTGGATCTGTGCAACTTGCATCTCCAAGCAAGCCTAAAAGTTACAAGGTAATAACTGCTGGAGGAAGAGGAGTTGAGAATAACGTGGCAAGGAAAGCAGGCTGGAGCAGCGGTAGGAGCTCCAGCACGTGGTTCAACCGTAATCTGTAGATCCTATCTGGAGTTGCCGTTTGCCAGAATATAGGCCTCTGTGTTGTGAGCCTCTGCTGCACCGTGTTTCTGAAAAACAAATACGTATTTGACTCTATCCAAGTCCATTCCAGCGGGTTGGTGCCAAGTGAATGTATGTTTTACTTTCAAATCGTGGGTACAGGTGTTGATTATCTGCTGGTGTAAAGCTATCCTCCACGGGACCTCTGAAAACACACGGGTTTGTTGGAAAGTCCTCGGTGGTGGCTGGCAGATGCCAGAATGACTTTCCTCAATCTGTTCACTGTGTGTCTTTTGCAAAGTGCGTGGTGTTTGTTTTAAAAAGTACTAGAGTATAGATCACTGCTTGCACAGTGGGTTTCCACAGCAAGGCTCTCCCTTTCGTTAGGGATCACCCAGTGCAGCTCAGCAGATCACCTGGGATGTTTCCTTCAAGGCTTCTGCCTTGTCCCTGACAGAGGTGAGCTGGCTGGGTTGGTGGCACCTGTTGTGTGTGCTCACCCTGCAAAGAACCTGCTCCAGGAGCTGTAAGTTGCCACTTCCACCACATCTCTGTGCCTTTTCCAGAGCGTTATAAAAGGACCAACATGAAATAGTCAGGATCTGGGACCCTGCCACTATGGCTGCTTATCCTTGGACTCCTTGGTAGAGCTTGTTAGTTGTTTAACGCGCACAAAATGCGGTTTTAGAGGAGCATTGCTACCGTATGCTTAGCAGCCCGTTCTGGTGTGTTTTCAAAGTGAGTTTTGACATCAGTTGTTTTGGAGTGTGTAATTAACATCATCCAAGCTACTGCTCCCACCACCATCTGGTCAGCACCGTAGTCACTGGCACGCTGAAAGCCGGTATTTGCTAGGGGAAAACGAGGGTGCTCTCACTATCTGCAGCTTCTTGTACCTATCCAGCAGTACTGCTTTTATGGCTTTGTGCTATTGCAAAGTGACTTAGAGATCTGTGCTGTGAGTGATTTGACCTGAGGAAGTATTGCATCAACTCTGTGCAAACAAGTTTAAAACTTCCTTAAAGCAGCATTTCACTTCTTAAACTCTTAAAAACCCAGACCATGAGATCGAATGTTTCATGATGTTTCGGTTTGGACAAAGAATTGTGATGTCCTGATTCAGGTGGGTTCGTCTGACGTAAGTGACGTGAATGTAAAGTAAGGGTTATTCTGTTGAGTACTCAAAACTTGCGTCCCACTTTCCAAAACAGATTTGGCTGAGCTCCTCCCTGCAGCAGTCTGGAGCGAGAACGTATTCCCAGAGCACTCAGCTATGGACCGGCGTGATGTTCAACTGCCCCAGCTGCCTTCTCTTTTTTTTTTTTCCTTTGCTCTCCATCTTACAGCTACTCTCCATCAGGCGGGTGGTTGAGATCCTGCCTGAATGGGTTTCTGCAAGTCAGAGCTGTGGCCCATGGCGAGGTAGCTACAGCAAGAGCAAGGTCAGCGCTGTAGCCCTTACTTGTGATGTATGGGGTAATGCAATGGGATTGCTCATCAAAATGCAGGGCTGCTCACATCTCAGGGAAGCAGATATTCCTCAAAATCCGTTCTTAGATAATTCTCAGGCAGAAGAAGAGGAAGATCTTGGAAAAGAGAGACAGACGATGGCCCTCTACTGTCTGTAGCTTTTGCTTTTTTGCTGCTAATGAGGCTTCAGTCCGGCATACAATGACCTGATTTTGCTGCGTGCCCCTGTGACATCCTCCCAACGGCTCTTTCCATGCACTGAATGAGGCGTGTTCCGGTGGGAGACGGAGCACATCGTTACATGAATGGGGAATCTTGCATAATGCAGAAAAGGTGCATGAGAGTGAATTACAAGTCTGTAGGCAGCCTTGCGTCTGCTATTTGCTAATTCTGAGGGACTTTGCAATTTTCATCTCCCTTTAACACACAGTTTTAAAAACATTATGTGATCCAACTCCTCCACTGAAAAAAAAGATATGAAAACATACTAATTCTCCAGATTTGGTCATCAGTATTGTCCTGATCTTAAGACCCACACCAAAGTCATTTCACTATGTGAGTGAATGACAACAAAGTCATTCTCTACTGCCTAGTAATTTGTTTATTGTCTGATAAGATGTATCCACCAGAGGGGAAATCAGATGCATGTTTTGCAGATGTCTTCATAGCCTTTTACTTACCAAGAAAGCAATGTCCGTGCCTGGGGAGCATGGGTTTTACTCAGGATATTTTAAGTCTGGCTATTACAAGATGATCTAGTTCTGGTTTTCTCCTTGGGCTCGTTAGCATCCCTAATGCTTCCCCGTCAAGCCGTTCTGTCCCCCATGCTGCTTAGTTACATCCATCATCTTCTCTCAGTTTGGAAAATCACGTCCAGAGGTGGTTTGTTGGAAGGATTTGGGTGGTATGTGGGTTGTCCAGGCAGCAGCAGGGAGCTGGGACAGCAGACACCTGCCCAGCACATATGAAATGTTTCAAGAGTTGAGCTGCTGAAATCTGAAATCTCATAGAAGAGTTTATAAACTGGTGTGTAAAGCAAGGTCAAAACTGGATGAAATTTTACAGGAATCACAAATGCTGTGACATTAGCTTTGTGATGGTCACAGTAACCCTGACAAAGCCCCTAGAGATGCTCAGGCTTCTAGCTAGATGATTAGTGGTTTGTTGGTGGTGGTGGTGTTTTTTTTTAATTTAGCAAAGCATAGTTGTGTTCTGTTTTGTTTTGTTTTTCCTTCCTTTGTGGAACCAATTTAGCTTTTTCTTTTAACAAAAAGAAGGAATCAAGCCAGAGAAAGTACCTGACATGGAAGACCTCTAGTCTGAACATGTTTAAGCTATTGGAAACAAGTCTAAAATCACGATCTTGTAATGGAAAATGTTGGGTGACCTGATCTTAGAGCTCTTCTCCATCATGTAAGGCCGGGTAAGTGTGTCTGACTTGACCTGTCTGTCTAATGTGAATGTTCTGCTTTCAAATGTCATATATATTGGAGTCTGTCTAGGGCAAATGAGAAAATGGGGACAGAAGCAAAGAGGGGTGAAAAAGCACAGAAATCCACAGAAAGAGAGAAATTTGAATAGAAAAAAATCTAATACAGGAGATCATTATTTAAAGGCACTTCTATCAGTCTGCCTTAGTCAGGGCTGGTGGGAATGGCTGGGCTAGTCTTTAGGCACCAGCCTGTTTAACTTCTCACCAAGAAGACTTTCCTAAAACCATTGCTCTTCAGGAAAAGAATGTGATTTTAGCCCATAAGCAGGAAAGAACTGGGGTTGTGAGTCCTGTTTGTGTGTACACAAAGCTATCTAGACCTTGAACTCCTGAAGGTGTGTGTATCTTGCATAGCGAGAGCTGCTCAGAATGGTAGCAGTGACCCTAGAGGCTCTCAGACAGGAAAAGAATGACTCCTAAATGTATTTTTTTTCCCATAATTAATTTGTCTAATGCTGTATTTTCACACACTCCAGTACTCAGTTTTACACCCGTTCCTAAATCCACTTGAAAATTATAGCATCCAACTTCATTTCCACACCTTCCTTTAAACTTCCCTCGCACTGAGGGCTCTGCCCTGACTGATGTTTCCATTTCTTTTCCCGGGCACTTCTATACCCGAGAAAACCGAATTGCTGGAAGAGGGCTGAGCTGGGAGCACCCCAGCTGCCACTGCGGCTCCCCAGCACAGGAGATGCCCGGTTGGGGGAAAAGCTTGAATATGCAAGCGGAGCGAGCCAGACATGGGGACAAAAGGGTGATATAATCGATTTTGCGAATGGCCAGCTGTTCGGCTGCGGGGCTGCCCCGCTCCCCCAAAGATAGTTATGCAAATGGAGGGGGGGCTGCAGGAAGGCAGCTGGGCCACTGGCCGAAGCAAGTGCTAAGCTGGGCTTTGTAACGCAGGCTTGCTCGTTAGCCGGGCCGTTGCGTGTTCCCGCGATGCTTTGGGATGGGGCTTGACATTCACCAGCCAAAACTTTGCCTTTGACCCCACAATGGGGCATGCACAAAAGCTCCAAGTTATTTAAGGGATGGGGGCAAGGGGGGAAATGTTGGATCCCCGAGGTCAGGACAAATGGCCTTTGTAAGGGAATGTCACTCCCCCTGCCCACAGCCCTGCTCCTCCTTTCCTCCTGCCCTCATCTCTTTAGTGCAGTGAGGAAGGTTTTGTCCGAAACCGGGCACAGAGCTATAAAAAATTGTGATGTTTGGGCAAGCAGCCAGGCTCCAGCACAGCAGAGTAACTAGTACCACGTTGTTGCCCCCCATTTTAAGCCCCCTGATGATGCTCTGGGGTTCACAGGGCGGTGTACCCACCTCTCCTTTTTGCCTTGGTGTCAGATTTGCTCTGCAACAGGGTGGGAAGCTCCAGGTTCCCAACTTGTTTGGGAGAGAACTGGGTGGGTTGCGATGCAGCTGATGTTGGCTCACTTCAGCCCAGCTCCCGTGGGGGATATAGGGGTTTCCAGCATGTGGCAGCTGCATCCCACTGCTGGGCTATGAAATGGGGTCTCAGGTTTGGAGATGCATGTTGGGGAGCAAGGGCTGGGTGGCCCCAGCCAGGGAGAGGGGCAGCCCTGGGCATCGGGCACCTTTGTGGGGATGGAAGGGGACATCAGCTTGTGTGTCTGTCCTGGCTCCACGGTGCCCATGGTGGGGAGGGTTGTGGCAGAACTGCGGACTGGTATCCTACAGCATCTCTGGGGCATGGACTGATGGCCCTGGGCTGGGCTGAAACAGGGTCAGGGTGCCCCACAGACCTTTTATGAAGGGCATCTGCCCCTTCCCTTCTCCCTACCTGTTCCCGGAGCTTTCTCAGCCACACAGAGCGGAGAGGCAGCAGAGGTGACCCCGACGAAACAAGAGGGCAGGGAGGAGCACGGGTGCTGCAGTAGGAGACTGGGCAAGAGCAATGTGCCACTGCGTGCTGGCATGGGCGCCTGCAAGAGCAGCACCTGTAACCCAGCGATCATCTGGTCTCCCTTTAACCCCATCCGACGGGCTCTGGCCCTGCTGCGGGCTTGCTGGCTCTGCGCCAGTCGTTGCAGAGATGTCGGCTGAGTTTCTCATCCTTTGCCAAACACGCATTGGTGCCTGGGAGCAAAAGTTCCCTGGAGCCACGCACTGTGGGTGGATGTGCTGCACAGGCACCTCTCATTTTGCCATCACACCTGCTTGTTTGCGAAACACATGGCTCCTATAAAAGCTGTTCCTGGAAAGCACGCCATGCATCGCCGCTGCCTTCAAAACTCCCATGCGCGATGCTGTGGGTGTCCCAAGGTGGGAGGCAGGGATGCTGTGCCCTCAATGCAACTGCAGCTACAGTCACATGGATTCCCTGCATCCTTCTTTTGGGCACAGGTGGGAGCGGGGCTGGAAAAATATGAATGGCAATTCATCTGGCTGAAGGCTGAGCACTTCAGGGGCTGGGACTTCAGGCAGTGTTGAAATCCACTCCTGCAAACTTTGAACTGCAATTAGTCATGTAAATTGTCGGGCTTTTGAATGTTTAACCGCATTATTCAGAGTAGGGGAGTCAGGAGGGACCGACAGGCAGTGGAGGTTCGTGGGGGCTGGGGGAAAGCTGCTCGTCATGGTGAGATGTACGGGGGGGAGGAAGGTTGTCTTGGATGGGCAGGTTGGTATATGGGTTTCCAAAGCCAAAGGAAAACAGCAGTTCATGGATAAAATAAATGGAAGAGATCTACCCTTTAAGACATTGAGCTGTGTTTGAGCAGTGTAACCCAAGGAGGAATTTACTGCGCTTGACAGCAGTTATCGGCTGTGTGTAGCAACACTTTTAGGTGTGTGGCGAACGTTACTCTCCAATAGTCTTCCCATCCTAAATGCTTGAGTAACTTGATGCATCTTTCAGATCCTCTCTGTGCCCCGCTGGGGAGCAACCCAATGAGATGGCAGCAAAGCATCAAGAAAAATGTCACTCTCACCTGCAGGGAGGAGGTGTTTTCCCCAGAATGACCCATTTGGACTTGTCATGTGTTTGAAACCTGACTCATGCTCCATTTCTCACTCTCTCACCAGAAAATTGGTGCTTCTATTGATGTTTATTCTTGCAAATTGCTTTTACTGTCTAATTTTAATGCCTTTTGCAAGTAGTCCATCTAAATATTTAGCTGATTCCTATGGAGATAGTCCAGGCTATTGCAAAATAATGTGCCTTCCTAGGAGGTTTTTACTGTCTGGTAGTTGTTCAATGTTTTCAGTAAAATGTACTTAGAATCACAATTATTTCTCTCATTTTCTCTCCTTTGTAAGTGAAAAGGGAGGTGGAGAAATCCCACATTTCTCTAATGAGTTTAAGTGATTAGATGAAGCAAATTCATGGTGACCATAGCACGTCCTAGCCTAGACACTCCATGCAGCAGTCTGTGTTTTGCAGGCTGGGAGCAATCATGACCATCATTTTTTGCAGCAGGGATAGAAATGTCCTTATTTTACCAACAACAGGACTGCCAGGATGATTCTGTGCTATGGACGGCAAGGGAAGACTTCCTCCAAGAAGCCGTGTTCTCCTGATTACACCTGCTTAGACACTACAATACCAACACACACAATTTCCACTACTTTCTTGTGCACTCTGGGGTCTGCGCTCAAGACCTGTGCTCTATGTAATCGTTGGGTCTATACCTTAAAACCTACGAGGGAGCCTGTGGTGGAGCTGGGGTCGGACACAAGGATGCTCCAGTCTCCCTCCCGTGTTGCCCGTATGCTGCATGGTGCTGGAGAGCTGGTCCTCGGGGTTTTAACATCAGGCATGTTCTCTCGCCTGGTTTCCCCAGCAGGACCCGTATGTCAAAGCACCCTTTACGTCTTGGTTGGAGCTACTCTCCATAACTGTAACACAATACACCCCAAATGGATTTGCTGCACCGTTTTGTAGCCTGGTTAATTTTTTAAATTTTCCCGCTCCGGCTGGAGGCTGACAAGGTCTGTCTCCTTTATGCCTGCTCAGCCTCAGCCAGGCGCGGATTTCGGTTGGAGCGGTTTAACGAACGTCAGCGCTGGCCTCATTGTGCTGCATTGTTTTTGTGGGTGTCTGCACCTTTCAAGCGAGCTCCAATTAGAAGAGGCGGGGGGAGAAGAGAGGGAAAGAAAGGAAGTAAATAGAAGCAAAATGATTCAGCTTTCAGCAAATCTGCAGCCTGTTTATCAGACAGATGGAGGCACGTAGTGGATGGCTTTGCTGCAGCCTGGCCCCCGAGCAGGTGGGTATTTTGGAAACGATGAGCAGTTTGCCCCTCTAATTCGCGGCCGTGCGGCTTACACCGGACATATGTTGATTACAACTTGACTCGGCTCCTGCTGTTGCAGGAATCAGAACATGTTCACCCCCCCAACACACACTGGCTTTAAAAAGAAATTACTGGAATAAAAACAAAGAGGAAAAGTTACAGACACTTGTTGCATTGGAGTGGGAAGGACAAATGAGGGTTCAGAACCACCCGGGCATGATTTCACTTAAGTACTAATTGCTGAGTGCCTTTCATTAAGCAACTATCAAGGTTGTCCCAGCAGCGTTTTGAACGTATATGCAGATGGGCAGATGGCCCTTTGCTGTAGTACAGGCAGACACATCTAGTGTTACAGATGGATTATTATGTTGATTCACTGCTAAAAGAAAAACTTATTTCACAATAGGGCATTCGTTTGAGCACAGTTCCATCTCGAGCTTATGTTTCTCCTCAGTATTACCAGCTTTCACTCCATGAAACAAAGTTTTCAATCAGCAAGGCTAGTGTTGCCCCTTCTGTGCTGAAAAAGAGAAAAGAAAAAAGTTTAAGAGCCTGTCTAAGAGTAAAATAGTCCTTTGGGGAACCTGGAAGATGCTTTATAACTTCAACTGCTGCTGGGCAGGGAGGGCACCTTTGGTAAGTGGTGTTTACTCTTTGTCTTTCTAACCCGTGCTGAACTGCCATCATTACTAGGTCAAGTCCTCCAACATCACTGGGTTAGGAGGAAGATCTGGGACAGACACATCGTGTTGTCCTCATGGAAGAGGTATCAGTTTGAAGCTGAAGGTAACTTGCCCAGAAGATATTTTAGCCTCAAGCACTGGCGTAGCTATTGAATTGGTAGATACGGGTCAAAATGCATGCTCCACCCTTATGGTGGGATGAACGTGGTACTTCCACAATGAATACTGAGAAGATGTGTTTGCAAAGGCTGCATGGTACCTTGTCTAGTTATTTAAAAGGATATCTTGTGCAATGTGGGGCAGAGGTAACGCGAGGCCTGCCCTGTCTCACGTCCAAGAGGAACAAGACAAGGAAGCAGGTGGGTGGTTGGATTGTGGCAGATCATGGCTCTCCTTGGGCTGGTGCCAAAAGCAGCTTCTGCCTGCTCCCATGGTGGTCTTCCTGGGCTGCACGTTTTGTCTCAGTCTTGTCAAAGGCAGTTCTTTTCCCCAGGGCATCCTCCATGGGATACTGGAGCAGTGGGGAGAGAGTCAAATAACAACCTCTAGAGTCACTTGTCCCCAGCTACGTTGCAGTTGTGACAAGAACAGCACTCGTTTCACCCTGTTTCATAAAAAAAAAAAAAAAGGAGGGAGGGAAAGGAAATCTCATTTTCTGCTAGACCCTAATATCTTGATGCTGAACTTGTATCCATTAGAGAAACTCATCTCCTGCTCCTTATCTACCCAGCCTTTGTAACTTGGTGGTGTCATCCCAAGCAGAGCTCTACCAGAGGTTTGGCCAACAGGAGAAAAGTAAACAGAAGATGAACTGAGAGATATGAAATCTGGACCTACATCTGCTGCAAACAACATGATTCTAAAGCTGGGTGACATTGCATGCTTTAATAACGAAGCAGCAGCAGAAGGGCCTGACAATAAGAGCAGAAATTTCCCCACAGCTGAGAAATGTGCCACTGCAGTTGTGTCACTCTCCAGTAACAGTCTGTCCTGAGATCATACCTTCTCTCTCTTTTTATGAGGTGTGGTTTACACACCCACAGCCCAAGGGAGGTCTGGGGAGTTAAAAATCCTCTGATCAATGTTTTTTCTTCAAATAAGGGGGGAAGTCATGAGCCAAATGCTGAAAATGAGCCTGAAGTGATGGCTTACATTTGCCAGTTGTTACCTGGGCAGATGTGCCTTCCAGCCAGGCTTGATGCAGGATTTCTGTGTTTCAGATGTGTCTGAACAGTCATTAAGCATCTGAGTGTCTGGCTCACAGCTTGCCCCAGCGATAGCTGCTCGAGATTTGGGTCCAAACAGTCCCCTCCAGTACCTGTGCATGGGGCTGGGTGGGATGGGAGCTGTTGGGGACTCCAGCACGTGACAAAAGTCTGCAGATAAGGGAGATCTCCAATAAATACACAGAAAACTTGCCTGTGGTTGCAGAACAGACAACCATGGAAGTCAGCAGAATTTAGGATAGACACACATGAAATACTGGAGAAAAATGGCTGCATAATGTGAAGTTATGTTACACAACACTGGGAATGGGATTTAGTGCTTAAAACAGAAAATGACATTTTAGTTTTAGTTTCTAAATGACATTGACTGGCATTATGCAACAGTTGACTTGTCTGTAAAACAGGGGAGTTGATATTTACCTACATCCCCAGGATGTGAGTCGTCAATTAATATTTGCAAGGCAGTTGGAGGACTTTGGATGAATGGCTTTGCAGGTACAAAGATACGCGTTACAGTCTCCTCACCATCAGACGACGCAGCAGCGAGTGCCTCCATGTGTGCACACAACCATGTGTGCCCACAAATAGCTTTCCTAAAGGAACGGTGTGGTTTCAAACAGGCAAAAAGGAAAATTCATTGTTAATTAGTTAACATTACCCTAAAATGCCTTAGACCTAGGAGATTTTGTGGTCATGCTACAGATGCATTTGTCATATTCAAAAACCAAAATGGTTTCTGTACTGGCCATAGGAGGCCAGGCTGGATGACTACGGTGGATCTTCTTGGCCTCGGTTTCAGTGAATCTGTGCATCCTGGCAGAGCATGAAAAAGTATTTGCTTAAATATGCCAGCTATATCTAACAACACTAACTTCAGTGGTCCCCACCTCCTCCAGCTGTCTGATGCTACCAGTGTGACGTTATTTCCCAGGCTCCGTGGGAGGCTGTAAAGAGGAGTGATTCTGTAGACAAGGGAAGAAGCTGTTTGGGGCAAGGTTTGGTAGAAGGTCTCTGCCTTCAGCAGCTCCTGCTGTGACTTTTATGACCCGTTTTTCAAAGAGCCTCTAAGTTCTGGGGAGAAACCAGGCCATTTATTTGCCGTGTCTAAATGGGATTTGAATTAATCTTTGCAAATCTGGCCCAAATATTTCTTCTATAATTAAAAAAAGGAAAAATTCTAGTTCTTGGAGTTATAATTGTCAAGGAAATTCTAGTGTCTTTGTCATCTGAGGCATAGCCCTTGAGACTTCTCACATCTATATTTTGCTGAGAGGCAGTATCTTCCCATATGGCTCAGGAAAACAAGGCAGTCAAAGCAAAGACTGAGGCAATCGTACGACAGCAGCGATAACATCTTCTGCAGAGTTTATAGTGATCTCATTGCATTGCGCTGTGATTTAGTTGACTGTTTTTTTAAAAAGATAGAGTGAATAAATCAGGATTTGAGGGGGGAAGCAAGCAGCCCATCAGTTTGAGGAAAAAGGTAGGAAAACCAGCTCTCACTAGGAGCTTATTCAGTGCTTTCTCTGTCGGACAGAGACCCCCCGCTCTCTGCAAAGGACAGGCTTGAGCTGGGACATCTCTGCGAAGGTGGGAGAGACCATGAGCACTGGGGCTCCACTGCCTTTGAAACCACCTTTGTGTGAACAAGAACTGGAGCTTTCCTGCAAAAAAAGGTAGGTCGGTGTTTCACAGAGAGAGCTGATGAGAGCAAGTTGTTTGCAGCTAAACTAGGAGATGAGTAGGTGTCTAAATTGCCTTATACGTATCCAGGTCAGGATGCAAAAAGGGGAGATATTTTCTCCTCTGCTGCCTGTAAGATCCAGAAGCAGCATCTGCAAATCAGTGGTTATGTTCATGTTTGGTCGGGTCCCATCCACCCTGGCTGAGGTCTCTTTTTCTCTAGGTGATTCACATCATCTACGGCCTCCGTCCTCCTTTTCTCCTTGCAGAATCCCAGTTTCCAAGCTGCCGGCCCCACTGCATAAAGGAAGACGCTGGATCAGCGTGTTAAGACCATGCTGAACATTTATAGTATAGAATAAAAAAGTAAAGGTGAAATGTGCAGCCCAGGGCTCCCAGTTCTTTCTTGTGTGCTCCTGGGAATGGAATTTTTGTCCATTGGGCTCGAGCTGCTCTAAAAAGCACAGAACAAAAGCTGATCTTAAAAGTGATCCGCAAAGGAATAAATGGCAGGCTCGCTCTTTGTTATTCATGTATGGTACTCAAAGAGCTCTTGAAATGGTTGGGATTTTCTGCAGACATTTTCTTTCTTTAATTCTGCTTTGGTTTTGGGGGGTTTGTGTAATTGTTTTAGCAGTGGCCCAGGCATATGTCCCTCCTGAAAAACATTATGGCTGGCTGGGAAGCCCATACATTAATGACGTCAGCAGACGCATGTGAGTGAAACGGGCAGAAACGGGAAAAGCTGGGTGGTTGGGGGGTGATATTCTTCAAGAGGCAGCCTGGCCTTTGTCTCATACTTAATTTTATTCCTGCCCGCCCCGTGCTCTGTGCCACACAATTTACGCACTGAATCATGCTCAGCAGCCGTATTCACAAGCTGGCATAAATTTATTTTCATCTGCTGGCCAATTACACCAACTGCCTCAACTGTTGTTTATTTTCTTATGTTGCATCCTCTTGAGTTACTGTTAACAGTGTCCCTTTTGAGTAGAGATGGGCTTTTTGGCACAGGGGCCTGTCAGCCTGCCAAACTCATGGACCATATCTGTTATCTAACTAGTTGTAAAGGCTCCAGTTTCAGGACAGCTTGCAGTTGCTGTGGCCACCTGTAGTGCATTGGCAGGGGTGGAAACCACTGCCCGTGTGGGACGTGTCACCCCATCTCAAGAGTGTCCTTTGGCACCAACCTGCCCTGGGGGGAACATGTATGGGTCTTGCCTTGGAAAACAACTGCCCTTCTGTGGCTGAGAGTCTCACCTCCTGGGGGTGGGTGACATGAGTCTGGCTGTGCCAGCGGAGCCTTGCTGCCCACGAGGAGGATCAGGAGGTCCCCTGCACACAGCTGCTCTGGAGGCTGCTTCTCCGGCCAGAGAGGGACCTCATCACGGGGAGGCTACGGGAGGGAAGAGCCCTGCAAGGCAACAGCCCATGGACTCCCAGGGCTGGGGAAGCAGTTAAATTAAATGAGGAATTAAACAGCCTGAAAAGCAGAATAAGGTAAGGATGTCTTTCATGCAATGTGGCTATAACTGTCCCATTTTGAGTAGCACCTTCGGGTACCAGCAGTGCCAGCAAGGATGGGGTCCTAGCTTTGAAGGATGCTTTGGGCATGCAACACTTGCACCCTGAAGGATCTCATCCAATTTCTTCTCTTAGCTTTGTAGGATATGCTGGGTTTTGGCCAACAAAGGCTATTTTTGCCTTGCCTACATGCAAGCCTGGGGCCAACTCCACTTGAATCACCCCTGACTTGCAAAATACTCCAGCCATCTGAAAATGGCTCTGTCACGTTACTGTCTCTCTGGTCCCATTTGCTCTGTTTGCAGTTGGTTGTTTACTGTCTGCCTTGGAGACTCATCTGGGAATTGGAAAGCTGAGCCATCTCCTTTCTTTCCCGACAGCCAGGGTGTCCCGGTGCCAGCAGATATAACAGGGTGCTGGAGGACTGCAGCCTTCCTGAGCCACAGCTACAGCAAAGGGGCACTGCACTGAGACCATGTGCTGATGCTGGGACCTGGGACCTGGGAGGGGGCTTCAGACCACAGCCTGCATTTGCAGGGCTGGCATTTGGGAGGAAAATGTTGTCTTGCTGGTTGACAGAGTGCCTTTGAACTGTACTTGCTCACACATGCATTCCTTATTGTACCACGAAGATGGTTTGTGTATTCACCTTTTAGACTAGGGGCCTCAGATGGGCTTTTCCTGGGCACGGCAAAGAGCGTGTTTTAGCTGGTTTTTTGAACAGAAGAAGCTTCACCTGGAGAAAAGCCTTTGCTTCCGTCAAGAATGGCAGTGGTTGCTGAAGCAGTGGGAGTGAGGAAAGGGCTGGTCCTCAGACCCTCACCTCTCCAGGCTCCTGCAGCAGCAGCTTTGCTGGTAAGCAGGGAGATGGAGTCTGTGCCATGGTGTATTTCCATTCTCCTTAGGCAAAATCTTTTTTTTTTTTTTACCACCTTCTCCCTACCTAAGCTATTCATTCTCTTGTTCATCACCCTGAGGTCCCTGTCAAGGGACTTGCACAGGTGCAAGTTGTGCATCATCCTTTTTAGCATCATTGGTGGAGCAAATCCTGATCTGCCCCTGTAGAGAAGGAGCAGCTTTGCACTTTCTCCCAGATTTCCTCTCATACCCTGAGAGAAAGGGAGGAAAGACATAAAGTTTGGTGGCCAGGTCCTCTCCTCTCCAGAGACTCTTGGCTTTTTCCTCCCAGGTAGGCAGCCCAGGTAGGTCCTACCTTGGGCACTGATGACAGTTGTGACTGTTTCCCCACTGGCTCTGCTCAGTGCCTGGGGTTACAGTGATAGGAGACAGCAGAGCTGCCCCAAGAGGGGTTCCTTCCTGGAAGGTGGTGCCATGGCCCCTTCCTCCATGAGGGCACACAGTCCAGCCTGAGGGGGTAAATGTTACTTGAGCCCTGTGTCTTTCATGGGGCAGTGCTGCTGTGAGGATGTGGGTCTTGACGGCCGGTTGGGCTGGTATGCTCCGCGCTGGATAAAGGGAGACCACGTTCCCTGAAGGACTTCATTGTGCGAGGCATGGAGGGGAGAGCGGGGAGACATCGCAGGTGAGTGATTTGGTTAACACACGGACCTCCTTGCAGGATGCTCTAAAGTCTGCACTTGTGCTAATAAGCCAAGCCATCACAAGCAGATTTACCTGTTTTGAGGGCAGAATGGCTCTTGTGTTTCCAAAACAAGGTCTGGCTCCTATTAAAAAAAGATCTAAACCCAGGACCTTCCACACATGCCTTTACTGCAGGAACAAGGGCTCTGCAAGTGCTACACCAAATGCTACCTCCTTGCAAATGCAATCTGGAACAGGGAAAGTCTTCTCTTAACTACTTGACAGCACACCTGAGGTTTGTAGGCTAAAAGCGTTCGCACATGAGCACAACAAGCAAACTCAGCAGCCTTGAGGAGTGAGGTCTTTGTTCCCTTTCAGTCACGTTCACAAGAAACCCTGTGCAATCCCATAGCAAAAAAAACCTCATTTCTAGGTGTGCTGTTGACTCCACCAGACCGGTTCCCTGCATCTTTTTAGGTGCCATGGTTTCAGTGTGCATTTGCCTTCACTTTGAGGGCTGTGACAGAAAGCAGTGCTCTGCACGCCTCCTCCCAGAGGTTTTGCTTTCTGCTCTACAGCGAGTGGCCGGACGTGCAGGCAAAGACGGGCCTCACATTGCCAAGTTTGGAATCATTGCCTCCTCCCAAGTGCTCAAGGCTGTCTGGAGCAGAGGTTGTACTTGAGGCTCATCTGTAGCCCTCAGCAAACTTTTCATAAACAGGAAAGAGCCCTGGGGAGGATGACAAGACAGAAATCAGTCCTGCTCCGATCTTTTGTTCTTCCCCTCCCCTTTTGTCTTAAAACGAACAATGCATCGCTTGATTTGTTGCACCGAGAGCTGCCAGATGGAAGTAAAACTCCTTCCTTCAAGAGTGTGTGGCGGTCCTCAGCGAGGCCTGCGGCACGCAGCTCACTGTGCGGCCACGGCCGGACCCTGTTTGCAGCTGGGGAAATGCCACCTACCGGACCCGCTCCCTGACTGCAGCTGACGTGCTTGCAAAATTCCTCTGTAAGAGAGGAAGGTAGGTACAATCACAGCCGCTGCCTGTGAGAGGGCTCCTCCAGCCCTCCCAGGGTACAGAAGTGGTACCATGATGCTCAAGACCTCACCACAGCATGTTTAGCAGAAATTAATTAGGGGTGGCAGGTCCGAAAGATGCTAGCAAGTGACAAGGACCTTTGGCTCTTTGGCTGGGGCATGTTCTCTTTCCCAGGCTTTCCAACATGGAAGAGCATAGGGAACCCTACCTGAGGCTCAGACAGCATGCAGGACCTTGTCTCAGCCCTGTGTCACTTTTTGTTTTGTTTCCTCCCCTAATGTCACTGCTGTGAAGGGGAGGGAAACCTTTTGTTTATCAAATGTTCTCACTGCTGCTTTTCACTGCAGCCCCCCTCCGTGCTTGCTGGCAGCCTCCCCGAGTGCCAGAAGGCAGCTGAGAAATCCTCCCTTGTGCTAATGAGGCTTGTCCTGCTCTGAGGGGGCAATGGGCCAGGGGCTCCATGGCAGAAAGCAGCTCTCTCAAAGTAGATCCCTTTAAAATCAAAGAAAAGGGCTGGGCTTCTTCTGTGTGATCTGTTCCTGGCCCTTCAAGGCCACTGAAAATGTAGATGGATGAGGAAGTGTGCAATGCAGACTTTGTCCTGGAGACAGGAGACATAGTCTAACAATAAAGATACCCAACTGGAGAAAGAAGTAGGAACCAGGTCTCTGCTGAATGCCCGAATTACCAAGTCTCATTTCTCTCCACCTGATGTGTTTCTAGCCCCATGAGTCTTTCCTGTGTGGCTACCTGTTGGGCCAGCTTCAACTGGACATGCCTTGATCCAGCAGTGCCAAGTACCCCTGTGTTTAAGACACCTTCCTGCAACACGAGGATTTAAGTCTTTTCCAGGTGGAGGAGGAATGTGGTTTGTCACGTCCCAGGTGAGGTCCTGTCAGTGGGTAGTACTGCACAATGCAGCTTGAGGCACCTTTTTCAGACTGTAATGCCTCAGCTGACTTTCTGTAACTCACCTTCATCACTTGGGGCTGCACCCACAGATGATCCTGACTCCTCTTTTGCAGCTCAAGTACCATTGAAACCATCATGGGAGTTTCCTTCCAAGTCTCCTTCCTTCCACTCCTCCCCAAGATCCCAAAGGGGTATGTGAGGTTTTAGATCCATTACATGTCTGCAAGGCACTTGTCTGAAGACAGCCACATCATGAGGTTATCAGATACTGTGTGCAGCTCAGCGGGGGTGAGGTGGTTAATGACTAACTTGTAAAACTGCTCAGTGCATGGGTGAACTGAGTAGGTGTTTTCAGAAACAGCTGTGCCAATTTCCCCTGTCAGGATGGGCTTGGGTGCCGGCCAACTTTCCTGTCACACTCTCTGTTTGCAAAGCTTTTTGGGGTTGAGTTTTGGTTTCTGAAACCTGTCAGGCACAACCAAAGCTCAAAAGTGGGATTACTTGATTTTGCAGGACTCTATACCAGTCCTTTTTCATTCTGTAAGATGCTGAAGTCGAAGTACTACTGTCAAGAAGCTCCAATCTGTGACTTACTCATTGATTATACCAGGAGGAGAAGCCCAAATCGATTTGGATGATGCTTATTATACCAAGGGCTCAAGTGTCCACATATAGTGTCTGCAAAGCTGGGCTTGGGTCTGGGTGGAGCTACTAACTTGACCATTTTGGCATCCTAGCTTTTAATGTCCTACATCATGAAGGTATGAAAGTCTTTCTAGAGAGGACTGTCCACTAAATATGAATTTGTTCAGCCGTCACAAAAACATCTGGCAGTTCGGGTCCCTGCCTCTTACAACAACATGTGGCCAAGATTTGGAGAAAGCTCTTTTTGGTCCAAGGGGCAGACTGCTTTTCTCTCACTGGACTCATTAACTGGGGACAGTAACGGGCAAGTCAGATTTTATGCACTAGCTCAAATTTGGCCCATGTAATATAGTGTTCTGTCCACCGCACTTGGAGCCCAGGTCTTGTCCTCCAAGCTGTTGAACCTGTCACGTGCCCCAACGCTGATTTTTCTGGAAAGAGCAGAGACTTCTGGAGTGATTTGTTCCCTTATGAAACTGGAAATAGGAGTTTCCTCTCACTGATACTGTTCATAAGTAAAAAGCAACGGCATTAAACTGGAATTCCTGCCGTTCCTGACACCACTCAAAGACTACGTGGTTGTTACAGTCCCATCATGGGGCCTGTGGGTGTGAAAGATGCAGCTTGTTTTGAACCGTTACTCATTTATTCTTATCACACCCGAGCACCTGTGAGTCAGAGATCTTTCTCTTGCTTTCTTTCCTTCCTTAGTCTACCTCTACAGACTGAAATGGGGGGTTCTGGTAGACCTTGTCACATATATGTAATTTGGTCACCTCAGAATGAAATACCTACATGGCCTCAGACTGCTAATTGCCCTGTCCTCTACACACATTAGGGGTGGCATCTGGGTGCACCAGTATGAATTCTGAATAGTCATGTTTTTTGCAAGGAACCTAAGCCAGGACTGGGGGAAATGCAACCTACAGATGGAGCAGCCTGTTTCTGGTGCCATTGCATCTGGGGACACATCCTTCCATCAGCTCTTTTCAAGCTGAAGAGTTGATGCAGTCACTTGGTATACAGAGGCCACTCCAGGTCTCCGATCAGCGTGATCCATGTTAACTTTGTATTTTTGCTATTGGGAGATATTGACCAGGGCTATCTAAAATTTCCAAAATTTGAGGGTGTGCAATGGATTTTTTATTTTGTTCTCTGCCCTTTTCTGATAATTCCTGTCACTCTCTTTTTCAAAGCTGCCAAGCTGGAATTTTCAGACAATTATTCACAATTACTTCAGTCCTTTTTCTATGTATGGCTAGGATGATTTCTCCCACATACGTAAATCTGTGCTTATTGATGCTGAGTTTTAACTGTGGTTTCATTGCCTGGTTACTCAGTGTCATGAGATCCTCCCACAATTACTCACATTCAGACTTAGATCTGAAAGTCCTGGATAACTTTTAGCACTTGATCACCGGTCATTTCATCACTCAATCCCCTTTCCAGATCACTGTGATTGCAATAAACAGCTGAAATTCCAGCACAAGTTACAAGGTATCGGGGGACTTTCCAGAAACTCTTCTCCTATTACGTATGTCAGAATGTGTATGTATACAAAAATATACATGCATATGTACACACGTATGTGTGCACGAGTATTATTATTTAAGCCTACTTTTAGCTTCTTATGTTTAAATCTGATATGAGTTTATGATAATTCATGACAATAATTTCCTTAGAGCCTTTACCAGCTGTCAATGCTTTTCTAAACCCAAGTGCAACGAATCAGCCAAACTGCTCTGGCTGGCAATGCTTCAAAAATATCTACGAGATTTCTGAGGTATGACTTACCTTTACAAAAGCTACGTTGACTTCCATTGACTGATTGATCCATTGATCTACCTGTTTACAGAATCATAGACACACTGGTTGAAAGGGACCTCTGGAGGCTTCTAGTCCAACCTCCCATGCAAAGCAGGGCTGCTGCTAACAGTAAGTCAGGCCAGTTCAGCCTTTGTCTGCTCAAGTCTTGAAAACCTCTGAGGGTGGAGTTTCCAGCCCTCTCCAGTTACAGGACCCAGAGCTGCCAGTTTGAGCCTCCTGAGCTGCAACTTGGGAACTTCTTCTGCTACCCTTTATTACTGTCCCTTGCTCTACCCTCTACCATTGCCAAGAAAAGTTTGGTTCCATTATTTATTGCTCTTCTTCCAGTAGTATGAGTTTGGGGATTTTCCATCCTTGAAGATACTCAAAATTGGATCAGACAGCTCTGAAGCTGACCCTGTTTCGAGCAGGGGTTGGAGTAGGGGTCTCCAGAGGTCCCTTCCAACCTAAATTATTCCACAATTTTGCAATTAGGCTGGACTCTAATAGTAGGTTTCTCCTCAAGGGACATTAGTCCAAGGTGATGTATTAGGAGGTGTCATCTACTAAAGCACAATTCTGGCATCCCAGGTATTGTTTGGAAATTTTTCAGGCAGGTATATTTGACAATCCTTGGCATGATGGAACAATGAGAACAAAACAGCACAGGAAGTGTTTTTCAAGCATTTGCTCCATGTGTTTGGCTGGTGTTTCTGGGATGTGCCTGTCTTGAGAAAGAGGCTGTAAACTGTATTCTGCCAGTCTCTTATCTTGGGTTGTCAGTCCATTTTTGGATCTAGTGCTTGTTGTAATAAAATGGTGACTGGAAAACAAACCTCATGTCAGCCCTTACCAGCAGGGCATTCTCTTGAAGATAAAGAGCTGGCAGGCAGCATGGTAGGAGCAGTGAATCCTATCAGAGACAGCAGCAAAACACTTAAATGCTGAAATAATTCAGCATCTGCTCAGAGCAAGAACTAAATATATGAAAGACACTAATTTGTCATAGACTTTAAGGTTGGAAGGGATTATGATGATCTTTCGGTCTGACCTCCTACATGATTCAGACCATAAGATATCATTTTGCATCAAGCTCACAGCTTCCAAATAAGCTTGAAAAGGCATCCACTCTTGACTGTAGGACCCCATTTTTGGGAGATTATGGTAAGGTTATCCTCACAGCTGGGAAAAATACTGTCTTTATCTTAGCTTTCACCCACTGGGATTTGTGATGGTGTTTGCTCTTTTTCTCTCCCCCC
>VXBL01001075.1:142216-286644 GCA_013400195.1 Aramus guarauna
CCCCCCCGCTTTTTTTTTTTTCCCTTCTGAATTAAGCATTCTTCTACTGGCAGGGGAAGCTTGCAAGAACAATTTTGACCAACTTTTTTAACTTTTTCAGTACCTTCAGTATTACCCAGAAGAACTATTTCTGGCTGCGTTGTAGACATTTCAGATAACCTTGACCTTACCTTGTTTCTGCTAACAGTGATCCTCTGTAAAACAGAGATAATACTACTTCCCTCCCTCTCACAGGTGTTGGCTGGAAAAAAAAAAGACCATTAACATTGCTCAAATGTTATAGTGGGAGGCAAATATTAAGTCAGTCAGAGATCAGAGGCTGGATATTGCATTCCAAAATATGGTTTAATGCAGCAATCTTATCTACTGGAAACCAACTTCTCTGATATAGCTAGAAGATATGGGCTGCATTTTCATATATGGATATTGGTGTTCTGAATTAAAAGACATCATTTGAAAACATTTGTGTGCAGCAATAATTGGATACACAGGAAAGAGAGAAGGTATTTGGGGAGAGTAGGGGTTAATAGTTTCTCTTGTAAGGGACCTTGGGATAAGTCAATGTAGACCTTGTTAAGAGCATTTCTCATAGGAAAAGACTTATAAAGATGTAAAACCAGAAGCTGGTCTATCTGAGCCAGTTAATCTGTTTACTCTAGATGGGGCTTTTACTTGTAATGGAGCCAGTGGTCTCAGCTATCAGCCACACCATTTACAGTCAAAGGCTAGACCAAAATAGCTCCCAGGTCCTTCTGATTTTCTATTTTTGTCAACGATCTACTTAAATGCTGACTATATCCCATTTAGGACACTCAGATCAATCTAATTGGCTAAGCATCAGTTAGCTGCACAGTGGTGGAGGAGTGGATCACCTCTCTATATTTAAAATGAACGTATACGTGATGTCCTCGTGGTGGATGGCTACAGGCAGGCTTGGCATGGCCAACTGCAGAGTCATGGCTGAGGACTGAGAAAGGTGCTGTGCCTCAGTATGAGGCTGGTGTCTCCACACTCCTGCTCTGTGGTGCTCAAGATGGAAAGTGCTATGTAGGGATGAGTCAAGAAAGTGGATGCTCTCCTCCCACTGCCTCGCATGCTGAGGTCAGCTTGTCTGCTGAGAGGTCACCAGAGATGGATTCAGCTTTCCTGGTGATGTGGAATGACTCAGTGGTCTGGGAGTGCTCTCAAGCACGTGTCAGGGAATGGATCTCTACTCTTAGATCAGCTATGACCCTTTCCTGAGGGTCTGAGGAGGTTCTCCCTGTTGCCCACCATTTTCTGTTATTCATAAGTGATGTAAGTGGCTGTATTTATCTAGTGCCCCAAACACATGTAGTGCTGAGCTGGTGTTTGGGCTTCAGCAACAGCCCAGAAATCCATCCACGTTTTTGTACACAGGGCCTGAAAGGCTAATGCATTTGTGTCTGCCACCATGTTAACAAAGAACCATAAGCAGAGCTGTCTCCAAGTCTGTATAATCCTTTGTGGAAAAAACAGATTCTGAATCAGAAGTTTGAGTCTTCCAGATTTTTCTGGAGTGAGGGCTTCAGCCATGTGCCTTGTGTAGCTGCTCTAGATCATTTTCAGGTTTATAATGAGTGGTTCAGCATTAACCTGCTAAGCAGAATGCAGAAGAGGTTGGGTCCAGCTATCAGAGCGATTACTCTGCACACTTGTCTGTGTAGCACCAAAGAGTGCCATCTTCTGATTTTGAAATCCTGGAGAAGATTTTTGAAAATTCCCCTCACTTTGTTGTTTATGAGGCTACCTAGACTCTAAAGAAAACAAATGAAAATTTCCCCTCTTATCTATATTTAAATGTAAGCAGGTAAACCAGACAAGTCCTGGGACGGAGTCATCACCGGGCAAAGGACTGAGCCAGATGCATGTTTGGGAGCTGTTGGGCACCTCAGGGGGGTTGTGCTCAGTGGCACTGGCTGCTCACAGCCTTGGCTTTAGTTTAGAGAGCACATGCAGTCTGTACAAAGTTACTTAAAAAAAATTTAAAACAAAAACCAACATCACAGGACCAGACACGAGAAAGTCCTAGTAGTTTGGGCACAGCTTAGACGTTAGGCCATAACTGACCATGGCAAAGCTAACAAACTCTTTAATGCAGTTATGTATTACTTTAATTAATTAAACACTGGGAAACCCAAGTTATAGCCTAGGTCTCTCCGGGGGTGGTAATTACAGAAGCTGCTTTGGCAGGGTCATATGTAGTTAGAATTGGTTGATTTTTTTCTTTTATATTTTTTTTTTTCATTTTCCTTTTATAATAATTTATTCCCATTGAGAAAAGTTTTGTAAATTATTATTTCCTTTCAGAAAATTTTGAAGAAAAAATAAAAGGGCCTGGCACTTTCCCACCCACTCATCTTGGATTTCATTCAGAAATGCTGTGATCATGACAATATTTTGGCTTTGACAAATGGGAAACTTTTGGATGCCAGTGCGGGATATAGGTGTGTTTTATCTTTTCCTTCTGCTGAGGACATGCCCTGTTTTTTTGCTAATGGTGGTGTTCCTGTTTGGGCTTTTCTGATATCTTATTAGCAATATACCACAGAATGTTTTAACTAACAGCATTGGTTACAGGCAGTGTGCAGATATATTGTTTCTCAGAGTCCTAAAAGCTCTGCTTCTAGTACATGACAAAATAAATATATTAAATGGATAATAACCCCCAATCCATGCAGTATGCAAACTAAACCCCAGACACTTACTTTACAGCAGTAACTTTCCTGTTGTTACCCTATATGTCATTCCAATGGCATTAGTGCAGTTGAAAAGGAATGGAAATTTCGGTTGTATTTGCTTATATGATACAGGGAAAGCTTGTGTGGCATTGCTGGCTTGACTTTAATAGCATGGTCTTGGTTGATGGGGTGTTCCATTGCGCTTTGCTGACCTGTCATGCAGCTGAGGATGCAGGAGCTCTGAGCAGGCGGTTTCTCCATCTCTACTCTCTCAGAGAAAGGAAAATCATTTGCCAAGGTGACCTGCTCTCAGAAAAATTGCCTTTGTGAAGTTAGCCTCTCTTTGGGAACAATTTTGGTGTAAATGCAACCCTTTTTTTAGTGGCGAAGGTACGTTGCCCCATGAGAGCCGGACAACGTGCAGATCCTTATGCTTCCTAGTGGGTGCAGCACATCAGCAACTTTATTGCATTTTTCCATCCTTTCCCATGCAGTGGTGGCTGGGTGCCCCTGGCACCCCAGCTGCCCCTGAGGTCATGGGATGTTGTGGAGGGACAAGCGGTCACCAGGTGAACAGGCTGCAAATAAATAAATAAATAAATAAAGGCCTGGAGGGTGTATCAGGTTCAGGTTGCCTTGTGTAACAGGGGAGAGCATGGCATGCAGAACGGACAGGAACAGATTTTGTTTAAATTTAGAAGCAGTGTTGTGGTTGGAAAAGGCTGATGAGAACTTGGCACCTAACTCCTCACCTCGTACTGCTCCCCCAGTAGGGTTGTTGGCCTCCATACAAAGCATTGCTGGTGCATAGCCTGAGCAAGCACCCTTTAAATAACCTATTCCCTTCTGTGGACTGTTGCTGAGCCATTCTGGTTTCTTAGAGTCCACAACAGCCTTTAAGTGCCAGTGCTCCAGCATGTGGAGGGGTCTCAGTTCTGCACCAGGAGCAAGTGGGCGGTGAACTGGTGTGAACCTCCTCATCAGGCCACCATCACCTGCATTTTTGGGTCTGTGCTGTGACCCCTTTCCTGTCCTGTGGTCCAGCTAGCAGATGCATCTGCCATCTCTTGAAGTCAATACCTCCAAGTACCACAAGGCCACTCTGCAATGCTCATTAGTGGTCCCACCTTCCTTTTCTCCTGGGTCTCTCCCAGCCCTCTCCCTGCACAGGGCAAGGGGGATCTGACCTTATTGTCACCAGCTGTTCATCATCTCAGCATCACTTCTAGGCTTGTCCCTCCCATGCCAAGCATTATCATTTATCTTCTGGGATGTGATGCCTCCAAGTTGCCCTAGTGCAACCTTCCCCAAAACTAGGAGAGTGCCATGCTCATTTACAGGTCCTGCTGGGCAGCTGGGAAGCCAGCAAAGAGAAAAAATTTATGCCCTATCCATCCTTCCCAATCCAGAGAAATAGCCCTGTGCATTTTCTTATCCTGGTAGGTCACAAACACCAACGCTGTCACATTTTTCTAGTTGCATCTTGAGCCTCTGGCTTTCCAACATGAAGATGTCAGTGCTGTCCCTGTCATTGCCTTCTGATGCTGTGAACCTGCTGAACACAGCTGGTGAACCCGTCAGTGGGATGGGGACAGGGCTATCCTCTTCAGGTAGCCCTGCAGAAAACACGTGCTGGCTCCAGTGGAAACAAGCAACAGATTTCACTGGGAGGAGTGCTGCAGACTCTGCCAGCTCATCACAGCTCTTTTCAATACTGCTGTGTTTGCTTTACTTTGGGCAGCAGAGTTAATGACCCCTTAAATGAGTATTTACAGCTGCCTTTTTTCCAGCTTAATTGGAGAAAAAAAAAAAAAAAGTCTTTTCATAAAGTTAAGTGCCCCTGTTTTGTGGGGTAACAACCTGGCTTTTTCCCCCGTCCTTCAAGAATACATCCACTAGGCTCAACTGTTTTTTCTACCCTCAGGATTCAGTTACAGAGTGTGTTAAGCACCCTGAAGAAAGAACCCTCACTCAGTGTCCATGCTGCTTAGCTCAGGTCAGGAGGATTTGTAATAAAGATGGACTTTGAATGCCCTTAGTCCTGCAGGTATCTTTAGACCCTCTTCCAGGGATGGAAGGAGAAAGCTTGGTGTCTCCTTGCTGTGCTAAGATGAAATCAAAATAGTGCACTGAAAAATCCAGAGGAGCTTCTGGACAGAAGTTTTTGGAAGCCTACTGCAGAAAATATGAAATATAAGGTTTAGGCCAGTGTTTTTCTGCCCACTGCAATGGCCAGGAACTGTGTTCCCACTGAGGCTGTGTGTTATAGGGGTTGGGGGGCTGGGGATGTTGCTACACTTGCATTTTAAGGCCCTTTTCCCTATCCTCCTCCCTGCACAAGAGACTAGCCCGGGCTGCCTGGGGAAAAGACCTCTGTCAAAGCACACTCACTGACAAATGAAAGCCCCTTGCACTGAGATTAGGAGGAACTTTCTGGTCATGGGAACCATTAGACAAGGATATATGAGCCTCCCCCTCCTGCCCTGGCAGTCATCCCGGCTCCAGTCCCAGTCCTGCAGTGCGCAACCATGACCAGGGCAGCTCGTGACTCCTCTTGGCCATGGAGCTCAGAGCTCATAAAAGCAAAATGTAAGGATGGAGCTCCAGAGGCAACCTTGCCTTGTGCAGTGGGGCGATGAACATCAGGTGGACAAAGCTGCTGGAGCATCCTCATGCCATGCGTCTGTTGAGGAGCAGCATCACGGTGCGGTGCCTTGGCACAGTGGGGGATGGCGTTGAGAGCTGTTGACCACCGGGAAGGGGACAAAGAGAAAGTGACTCTCTTTCCAACATGGAGCACGTTGCAATTGCCTGTGGAGCTGCCTTGCAAAGTGATGGGGTATGTCTGTGTGGGGAAAAAAAATATCGAACATAATAGTATAATTGGCTGGCTGGCAGGCTAAAACTTCAGCAGAGGCTGTGATTATACTTGTCACTATCTGTTAACCTACAAAACAGGTGGTGTGCGTTTGAAGTGCCAAAATGGTGCTCACGCTGCAATCTGTGCGTGCGCAGACTGTGGCGATAGGAGCACGGGCTGGGGGAAGGGCCGGAGGGCTTGCCAAATGGGCACAGGCGCAGAAAAGGGATGGTCCTGGGCAGGCAATGCCTGTGACACAAATGGGCTTGGCTGGCTGTGGAAGGTGGAGTACCTCCCAGCGGTGCTGGGACCAAGCAGGACATGTCCTCAGCTGATGGCAGACGGTGCTCCAGTGAGGCCCCCAGGGAAGGGGCTCCTCGTTTGCAGGTTGATTTAACTGTTGCAGAGTTTGGGGCCAGGTTTATTAAAGTTCTCAGGTTACTGAAATTCAGCTGGAGGAACCTTGACTCCTGCCAGGATCCTGAATTTTTACTTGGTTTTAGGAATTAGGACTATAATGCTTTGTTGCACTCTCGGTCCAGCTCAGTGTCTTTCTTTAATACATTTGGGGTTTGTTTCCTTTTTATAAAAGACATAAAAACTGTTAAACTTTTGGTTTTAATAATATTTTGGGGAAAAAAATCAGAATGCAATATTTCATTGGGGAAAAAAGAAAGAAGTTTTTTCTTTTTTTTTTTTCTTCCAGGGAGTATTTATGTTATCAAACATTGTGACGACATGTGTCTTGGGGTCTTGCAAGGCTGTATTGTTAAGTAAGTCAACAAGCAATGTAACACTTGGCACGTGTGGAAGGTGAGTCAACGACGTTCAGATAGGAAGAGTAGGTAGGGATGTGAAGAATACCTAAAGAATCTGAAATAAAATGCTTTGAAGAAAAATGTGCAGGTGAAGATCAGAAGATTGGAAGGTGGTAATAATTGGCAATTGCCATCACTTGCAAAGCAAAGAGACTCAACACACTTAAAAATCTCCTCATCTTGTCTAACTAAATGTAATTAGCATTAAAATTGAAATTCAAACTGGGATAGAAATGTGCTTATGCCATATGTATGAACAAGATAATCTCATGTCTGAGTTCCACCATGAGATTGCTTTTAATTCAATCCATAAGTCAGGCTATTTGATTGCTTTTTAAAATTAGTATACACCTGTATCGTGTCCTTGTCCCAAATGAGAACAGCTGAGAAACACATCTCATCCGGATGTGCGTGACAGTCATCAAGTAGAAATAGCTCACTGTTGACACCCTAACAGGTTTTCTCTAATTGTTGATGAAACTCCCCTTAGTGTTTATTAAACAGACGGTGGTTTGGGTGTGAAGTCAGCAGGTGTGGAAAATATGTTTCTATCATCAGAGGAGGTGCTGCAGGGTAGTGTGAGAGTTTGGAATCTTTTTTTTACATATATTCTGGAATATTGCAAATCATGATGCGATAACCAAGTACCTACAAACAGTTGCTTGGCCGCATACCTTGATTATCAGAGATGTGATGCAAATGTTTCTCATACTTTAGGCATTCTCATACAGTGCACCTCTCACCCCGTTCCTGAAACAGGGGGGTTTGCACCAAAGGTTAAGGCTTAGGGTGACCTGAGCAAAATTTCTGGGCATTTCTTAGCTCTCTGCTGCAAGACAGAGATGGTTTTAATTTGGGTAACTGGGGAGGACAATCTTGGTACAAGGGATTTACACCCCCTGCAAGCCTGGCTTGGATGCAGTGTTATTTCCTGGCTGGAGCTCTCTCACACACAACATTTGGGAGAGTGCTGTCATTTTTCTTCAAAAGAGTCAACAGACACAAGTGAGGAAGAAAAAATTCTCAAAAAGAACAAAAAGCAGAGACAAACCAATGCAAAGCTTTGGTTTGTATGTGAAAACGGGCATGGTGTATGCAAAAATCTGGAGGTAGCTGCACCCTTCAGACATTATGCATTAAGAGGACAGAGCCGTGGAGAAGTTTCCATAAAGTTAAGGAACAATGAGGTCTTTGAAAGAACATTTGTTTGAAAGCCATAAGCAATGCCTTCTCTACGGTCCTGAGGAAAAAAATTATTACAGAGAGAAATGTATATTGAAATATTTCCTTGGAAAAGAGGGCTCTGTTTTCCTGCTGCAAAGCATTGGATCATTTTCTTTGAAAAAATTAGATGTTAAAGGGATTTGTGCAGGATTTAAACTGCTGATCAAAGTGGGTGTCTTCTTCGGGCAAATAACTCTCCAGTTTTCACTGACAGTGTTGACTACGTCTCCACTGACCGCAGTGACACCTTGCTATACGGTGTCACGGACAATTTTAATGCAGGTGTGATGGTGTGGAGATGGAAAGTGAGTTTAGTCTCCATAGGGTAAAAGGGCTGTTGGAAAATGCAGAAATAACTGCACAAAGCAACCAGCAACCCCAGTCATTCCCTGAACTCGGTAACCTGCCGTTGCATGCTCCATCTGGAAGGGGTGAGCATGTGCTGGGCTTATTTCAGAAAGTTCAGGACAAAAAGGGAATTTCATGTGCCTTGTTTCAGTGAAGAAATGACAGGTTTTTAAAAAGTGTTTCAGTTATTTACAGAGAACATGCTTCATGCCCATTTCTAACTTGGGTAGAAATTAGATCAGGTTGGCTGTTTTTCTTCTACTTTTTTTTTTTTTTTCACAAATACTTTATTTCTTTATGTTGGAGGTTAATCACTGAAGTGTGTGTAAAAATAGAAGGGAAAAGAGTACCTCATATCAGCTACGGGTTTCTGCAGGTGTTCTGGATCGCACTGCTTCAAAGCTTTATGCCATTGCTAAAATATGATAGTAACAAAAAACTATTACTGCATCACCACAATTAATCAAAAAAATTCCAGATTACAGCTGATAATTTTCAATGAAAAATTATATCAAATTGTACCAGCCCTAATTAGGACCTCCTCCATCCTTCTAAGTTTGATAACAAATGTTTTTTGCAAGGAACATAAGTCTAAATTTCGTGCCACTTTTCCCTAACCCCCAAATATTTCTTACCTGGGGGATAAAGTGAATATTTTGCCTCTTTTCTGGAGATGAGAACAAGCAAAAGCAATGCGTCCTATCTGTCTCTCTCTTCTGCGGTGATTATATTAGCAACTTTTAGAAGCTCCCTTTTCCATAAATTCTTGCAAAATGTTATTATTTAGAGTGCCTGCTTGAATGCTTTAGCAGTTAAATTTTGAATCAAATTTCCTGTTATTACTACTCTCAGTAAGTGTCAGGCTGACAGACTTATACTTATTTGATCATTTCCTTTACCATGTTCAAATATTGCCATAATATTTGCTTTCTCTCAAGTTTCAGCCCCTTCTGGACCTGAGTTACTAAAATGAGCATCCAGAGGAGATTCCTAACCTGCTCTGTTAGTAATCCAGGTGCAAGGTGCCTGGTTGTACTGATATTAAAAAGTTACTTTAGTAGTGGCTGTTTTACATCGGTGTTGATTATGGCTGGACTGGAAAATATTTCTCCTTTCCTTATGATATGAGCACAACATCTGATTTTCTCCTGGGCAAGGAATGGACGTATTTGTTAAACATTTCTGACTTTCTGCATTATTACTGACTATTCTGATGTTCTTACTATTCATGGGCTTATAGTATTGGTAGGGTTACTCTTAGTCCCAATGGACTCAAACATCTGCTTCTTACTGTCTTTTTGTTTGGCCATATGTTGCATCCCTTTACTTCCTTATTAATTTTATATAGCTCCAGGATGTATTTTCAGTGTTTACAACATATATCTTCTAAACATTCATCCATTCATCTTTACTATTGCTCATTTTGCATCCTTTTCTAGCATAGATTGGTTTTTGAACCATACTTTCTTACTTACACTTTTATTTTGGTTTTGTTGTTGTTTTTTGGTTCTTTTAACATCTAGCTAAAAAAAAAAAATAAACTATTCACTACAGGCATCACATTTAGTCTCCAATCCTTTCTTAAAACTGCCTTGTACTTGATTCATCTTTGTGAAACTGGTTGTCTTGAAATACCATGTGTTTTTAACTGGCTTAGACAGGAATCAAACTTAATCACTTCCACCTTAGATACCGTTAAATTTTACTTCTCGGTTAGAAAATTGTCATCCATGATTTGTAGAAATTCCAGAGAAGTTAGTACTGCTAGAAGGAGATTTTGATATATATCATCCAGAGTGAAGTTTCCCATTACATTCCTCCACCCATGGTAGATAAATAGCTTTGGAGCTGCTCCACCTAATTTTGAGGGTGGTTTAGCATCTTGGGGCAGGTGGCTATTATAACCTCATTTTGTACTTTACCCATCTGGACGTGATCCATAAGCAGTCAAAATCATTTGCTCCTGAGCCATCACTGCTACAAAAGAAATTCATGCCAGCCTTGGTCTCCTTTGCATACCTGATCCTCCCCTGGAAGGTTACAGTCACTGCCCCCACACCACTCACAAAAGTAGATGTTTTCTCTGGGTTTCATTAGCACAAACCAATCAAAAATAGCAATTTCACAATGAATATATGGGAAATACTTCACAAATGTTGATGAGAATTTTAAGTTGTTCTTCAAGAACAAAATGTTATAGGTTTGAACCTAAAGCCTGAATTTCCCTGTCCCCAAAATAACATTTTGTTCTCTCAGCAGCTTTAGTTACAATATCTACAAAATGCCTTGTCTTTTAATTTAAGTTTTCTTTTAAAAGTTGTGAATGAGAGAAGTAAAAATCCATTGCTTTCAGAAGGCTACTTTCTGAACTTGCAAACATCAGTGAAAACACATGTTGAAGAGGAAAGTAATGACAAGAACTTCAGAGGCTAAGTCATAGCTGATGTGATTTCTCTGCTCATCAGCAAAGGCAAGAAAAACCTCTCTGTAATCAGAAAAATCATATTAAGAACTTCAAGAACAAGACACATCCTTTTGCATCCTGCTTTTAGTTATTTGTAAACTCAGGTTCTCACCATCTTTTTGGGTCCAGCAGACCTCACATGGAAGAATTCCCAGCATTTCAGTGTCAGTTTTTGGCATTCAAAACTGCTGGTCCAGAAGGGGATAGACAGGAGAGCAGAGACATCCTCGGGGGTAGGAGGCTCCATGGAGACATTGGTGTCCTCAGGGTGGTATCTCCCAAGCAGCATGCCCAGCACAGGGGCTAAATGTGCCTGAAAGACAAATATTGACCTCTGACAAAGTATAAAAAAATTAATGTGGGTGTCTCCAAGACTTTATGAAATAACCAGAAATGGAGATAAGTCCTAGGCTATTTCATCAACTAGGAGACTGTTGACTGAAGCCTGGCACGGGCCAAGTACCTACATGTGCAGTGTTTCACAAAATTAATAAAGTCTTCAGATGTGGAGCCTGCTAGTTAGTTTAATTACTGTCCTTTTTAAAATTTTTTCTTTTAGTAGCTAAATTGATCCAGTGACAAGGAATCTTATTTCATTTTTTAACAGATGAAAGAGAAGCAGGCATTCTAAACAGATAATGAATTTCTTCTAACTCGTCTGGAGACTGAAGAGCCATAATTCTGATTGATCAGATATGGTCTGCTTCAGAGAGGCACCAGATGTGATCCAGATTTTAAATAGATGCTGCTACTGTCAAAATGCATTCGCTCCCTCCTGGTATAACAAAGTGAAGTCCATCTGTCTGGAGTTGTGCACTTTTTTTAGTGGTAATAACAGTTAACATCAACAATAAGCTTTGTCTCATTAGTATCACATAATCCCTACTACCAAGTCCTCAGTTTCTGGTCCCCATATTATCTGCCATGGAAAAAATAAAGACCACAGCAGGAGCTAAGAAGGTCAGTGCATTCTCAGGGTAATCAGCTGTAGTAAATTCGATTCTGACAAGACAAGGCTTGCAAATGTCTGGGGAATTAAGGGATCATCTATAATTTCATATGTTGAGTGGGAAAATATCCTTCCAAATATTTATTAATTACAGATGAGGATGCATATGGTGGTCATCCTTGGAGAGATTTCTTCTGAAGCAAAGCAAGAAAAATAGATTTAACTGTTTGCTTCTTCATCTAAAGAAAAACTACTGATCTTAGCAATTGGCCTTGTGATCATTTCAGTCAATATTCTTTCTCTCCCAGGTTTTATTACTCTGTCTTAGCAGCTGATGCCTGTCACCCTTTATGAAACTTTTTGCATAAAACTTTCCCACTGTAATCATGGAGAAGCCTTTCCTTGGCTTTAGTCTGGCTCAGTCCCATCCCTCCAGTGTTTGCAGTTCTTAAGAAGTGACAAGTAAAGAACAACAGACAGAAGATCTTTGCATTTAGAATTGAACCTTTAATTTGAAGATCTCAAAGCACTTTAGAAACCCTAATTACTCCCCACTGAAGTTTGTATTGCCCTTTCTGTTTTACAGATGTGGGAATTAAAGGACAGGGAGTTCAGAAGCTAACATTTTCCAAGTTGGGCAACTGAAGGTAAGTGCTTACATCCACACCTTTCTTCTTCAAGAGAAAGTCCTCAACACTTTCAAACTCATTTTTGCTCCCATTTTTAAAGTGTGAGCTCTAAGCTTACCTAAGAGCTTACAAAAAGTCACTAGAATTGCTGACAAGGCCATTAAATTGTCTTAAAAAAGAAGAGATTCAAAGTGTGTGGCATATTTATTTCACTTAGTGAAACCAAGGCTGATGAGGAGAAATTAACACTAAATCCATCAGGGGGCTAAATATCCAGGGAGGAAAAGAGCTATTTAAGTAAAAGAATAAACCTGCCATGAGAACAGAATGATCTCAGTTAATCACAAATAAGTATGGACTGGAAATTAGGAGGAGGTTTGTAACCATCAGAGGAGTGGCATCTGGGGACAAATGGGGGAGAGCTTGGGGGCAAATAATGTCACTTGGGTTGAGATGGAGTTGGACCAGAGTCCAGGAGGGATGAAGGGATGCTGTACCAGCACCTCCAAGGGACTGGATGGTCCAGCGTGTCATGTCATTCCCCATGTTGTGCTCACAGGATTGCAAACCAGTGTCTTTTAACCCTGGAGATACATAAATGCTGAGATAAACTGGTCTTCCTCCCTGCAGGGGCCCCTGGGCATTTCTTGTTTAGGCTTTAGGTCATTTGGGTAGGAAAAATGCTATTGCTGCCACAGGAAGAGAATGAATACCTGGTGATATCAAATACCGCTCTCCTTTTTAGACCTGCAGTGCTTCGTATGCCAGATTGCAGCTATTGTATGAAGAATTTTCAGTTCCTTTTTGTGCCTGGCGGCTGATTGAAAGTTCATATTATTTATGGCAGAAAACAGCAGTGTACTTTTGAGTCTGAGGAAGCTGGGAAAGTGCAGTGGGTGTCAATCAATTAAGCTATTCAACTTATTTATGAAACAAGACAAAACAATGTCTAGGATATGAATTCCCATCTCAATGGGATCCTCCCTGATATAAAATGTCAGAGCTGAAAAAGGGTCAGCTCATGACCCTTGAATATTCTTTTAAACTATTTGCAAATCAATACCTCTTCTCTGGGTTTGTTCAGGGACCATCATTCCCTTTTATTATAAGTCACGGGGCATGGACTGCTTATCAGCGAGTATGGAGACAGATCGCGGCACTAAAGGAGCAGCTGGCTTTGGAGACTGGGCTTGACTCTCATTTATAGATGAGGCTCAGTGCACACTAGCCTGGCAGTGCAAAGGATTTTAAAGCTAGTATAATTGTATTTTTTTGCTGACTCTCAGACTCCTTTATATCTGCTGAAAGAGCAAAGAACTCCTTTTCTGTGGGTGTGGTTAGGATTGTCTCACTCTTAACTAGTTCCTTTATCAACCATAATCATCGTGTCCCATTTTCTCTTCCATGTGCTTAGTGTCAGGAGGTCCTTCTGCATCCCTGTGTAGCTGGGTTTTGGGTTTGCAGTCCTGAATTGTCTCCCTCTCTCTCTTAAGAGTTCTGCTAGCAATGACCTGTTTGGTACAGGTAGGCCTTGAGTGGACAGATGGCCTGATCCTCAGCTGAGCATCTGGCCTATTAAGCTGTCTAAAAAGGCATCATCTTTACAAATCCCAGTCTTAATCTCATTGCCCAATGTGTGACCTGTGGGGGTTTCAGATCCGTGCCAAAGAGGGGAAGAGGAGGAGGAGGAGGGCAGCTGGAGTATGCACTGAGTCAGAAGGAGGGATGGAGGTGCCTGCAGGGCAAGTCATCTTGGCTAAGCACTGGAGATGTGCCCATTTCTCATGATGAGGAGATGGCAAACACCAGTCCCGGCTGGACCAAAGAGTCTTCCCTGAGCACTCCTGCAAGGAGGATGTACACAAAATAAATCCTTGAAATAGTTGGTCCAGGCCCTTGCATAGATTTGTCTCAGGGACCTCGCACTGGATTTCCTTGTGGCATCTTCTTTCTCCGTAAGAAAATGTGGTGTCAACCTTTCAGCAGCGCTGGGGCAAGCTCAAGTCCTGGCAGGTGAACTGAGGATAAAATGACAGAAATGCCCAGTTGTCTATTGAGTTTTATCACTAAGAAGAGAGCTTTTTGCAAAAAGGGTTATAAGGAAGATAACAGTTTGCAAGGAAGTTGGTCGTTCATGTCAGTGATCCCTCCTACTGACAGCGCATTATTCCCCAGAGGAAATCAATATACATATTTTTTGGCTAGAAGGCCAGCAATGTGGTATATCCATCAGACACCTGTGAAACAGGGATTCTTCCTTTCATTTTCCCTGTTCTAGAATGAACCTTGAGGGAGATGTTTGGTAGTGGTAATAACCTGAGTAAAAGTGAAGAATTTCCAAAAAATTAAAGCTTGCATAGTGCTGAGTGACCTGGAAATGGAATTGAATTTGCCTCTGATCCCTCCAGCTATGGACTGGTTTTGAGGTAGATCTGAATTTTAAATATTTGCCATGGACTAACCCAAAACCTCAGGCCCAAATATAAAATAATTTGGAACAGGCTTGGGTCATATTCTTTTAGAATTAAATATATTAAATTGACTATTTGAGTTCACTGAGTTTTTTCCTTGCAAAATGCAGATGAATTCTTTAAAAATAAGTAAGCACAGCTACATAAAGTTCTTTATGGTAACTAAGTATAGAGATGGTCCCCTTCTGTTTTTCAAATCTAAAATACTTTTTTTTAAAATATATTTTTAAAAGGTTTTATACCTGAAAAACTGAGTAGTTCTGATATATAGAGTTTCTGCTGCTGGAAAAAAAATACCAGTGAAAGTTACCCCCATGTCTGTAAAAGAAAACTTGGACAATGCTTCATATGCAAGTTTGTTTACACTCAGTAATTATGGTGCAGGTCTGTACTGATGTCTGCTCAGGTAGGAAATGTGAAACAGAAGCCCCCCCAAGACTCTCTCATTGTTTGGGTTTTTTACAGGGTTTTCCCTTAATTACGGAATCTTGGAAAAGTTGCTCTTTGCTTGGTTCTAGGATGTGCAATGAATTCCTACATCAACTGAAAAGAGTCCAAAAGAAAATGAATCACCTAGGCATGAGCTGGACTGTAACACAAGCTTTCTCCAGTCACTACAGAGAGCCACTCTTCCAACTTTAAGACAATGGGCCAAATATTTGGTTCAAGTCTCCCTCTAGCAAAGTTATTTAGGTACATTCTTAACTTTAAGTGTTTACTGTAAAATACGATTCAAAAGGACTATTCACGAATACAGCTTAACTCTGATATGTGTAGTGAAGTGCTACAAACATAATATTTGCCCCAAAGTAATCAATCAAAAATGTTTAGGATCAAAATAAAACCCAAGCAGCTCATAAGCTATCGATTTGCAATTAAGGTAGAGAAAGGCAATCCAAAAGTAAGAAAAAAACACCTAAGTTCTACTTATAGGCATGAAAGCAATGTATTTAATATGGCATTCACTAGAAAACTTTCTAGACAGCTCTGTCATTGAAAAGTGAAACAAAATTGGGTGAAAGCATCTCAAAGAATGGAATATGAATATTGAAAAAGGAAATTTCCAGTCAGCCTAATGTTTGTTATTAATAGACGTTTGCCACACAATACTTCTTAGAAATAGATTTGGAGTTGGAAGTTCACTGTGATGTAGCTATAAACAAAAAAAAAAAAAAAAAAAAAAAAAAGCTGATAAATCACAGTTGCTTCCCTTTAAATAAAGAGTCACTAACCAAGGAACCATCTGTCAGTGTATGATTACCAACTTTCTTTTTGTCTTTCAAAACAATCTGAGAAATCAAGGGCACTGGGACTAAAGCGGAGAGCACACACATGTTGCAGGCTCACTGGAGCCAGCCCCAGAGGATCTGATCCTATCCTTGCCTTTTTCTCTTGGTGCACCAGTTTCATACTGCTGGTTTTCATTTGGTATGGCTGAACATTTCAAATACAGGCTGACCACTAACGAGGTTATTCTGCAGTAAATGTGGCTAATTTTGGTACGGCTGAGACCTGCAAAGTAAAACTTTTCTAAGAGAGGAAAATTAAGTCCCCTCTCTGTTTGTGAAACCAACAGAATAATATTAATTCATTTTTTTTCCTCCTATTGAATAGTAAAAAGCCTGGGATACCCTGGGAAAAGATATTCTTAATGGTTTTCTTAAGGCTGAATGCCCTACTAGCAGTAAGAAAGACAAAGCAGTAAGATCTAAGGCCTCTTAGTCTCTAGAAAACTGCATAGGTTTTTATGCTGAAAAAATGAGGGATTTATTCCTTTTTTCAGTCAGATGAGTTCAGGGTCAATGTACAATTTCTCTTTTTGTTTCTATTCCAATGACCACCTATTTTGGGGTGTTTTATTCCCCCAAACTCCATCTGACTCTGATCAAACTCACCGCATCTGGCTCTTCGTTGCTGAAGGCGCTTTGCAAAGTCTGTAGCCATGTAGCTGCCGCTCACACAAAACCTGGCACCCCACAAACCCCTTTGTGAAGCAAAAGCAATGGGCACCAATAGATTTGCCAGTGAAAACCTGCTCAAGCCCTAGCCAAAATTATATTTTCTATGCTATATTTTTACAAATCCCTCACCCCTGCCCAGGACTCCATCCCTTTGCCTCTCAGCTGCTTTCCCTGCTGCATTTCTCCTTGTCCCCAGTCCTTAATCCATGCTAACCACCTCTGGCCCAGTGGCTGAAGGCAGGTGGAAAGGCAGGTGATAGTATAAATATTTATGTCAGCAAGACTGTGTCTGGAAGTGTTTCCTGATGGAGTTATCACCCTAAAAAAAAGAAAAAAACTGAAAAAATCCAATCCCCGAATGCATGTACAAATACACAAAGAGGCATCTTTCCTTTGTATGGCCACCAAAAGAAAGACTCCCTCTGTATAAACAATAGTAAACCCTACGTGCATGAAATTAAGCAGACCTGAAGTTTCCAGGATCAGGTACTTGATGTATTTCCGAAGGAGGCTACGACAGGAAGCCAGACAGCAGTTAGCTGTCCTACAACTACACAAGTAAAGCAACTGTCTGCGTGTACAACTTGTCAGTTTGATACGTTGGTTTCTGACTCTTGTCAAGTGACAATGGGAATGCTCTCACTGAAGTTTCTATTTTTTTACTTAATATACTGATTTACATGTTAGCGTTGCACCAGCCAGGGCAGCATCTAGGTGCCGGTGAATATAGGCACAGAATTAAGCAAATGAAACAATTTGCAAGCAGCTCTAATAAGCACCATCCCATTGCATGCCTGGAAATTCTTTAAGACTCATTAAGCAGTCAGCAAATAAAACACATTTGTCTCCCATTAAAGACTAAATTGGAAATACTGAAAGGAAACCTATGCGTGGCTGTGATTTGTCAGCGAACGTATTAGCAGGAACAGGCACAGTATGTTTAGCAGTTGGGTATGAGTTAAAGCAGGAACCGGAGTGAGAGGAACTATTTTAAGTCAGCTCTATTAATACTCTGAAAGTACATTTAAAAGCATCAGCAGTTACAGCCATCTTTGACTCTTCCAGGAGGAAGTTGCCATTTGTTGCAGAGCTGCTGTTGCTTTAATTTGACAGTCAATATGTGTTTTCCCCACAGTATTAGATATCTTGGGCTCTATCCAGGACACATTTGGAAATGAAATGATCCCTGTAGTTCCTATGCAACGATGAGATTTACTACTCAGGTCGATGCGTCTCTTTGGTGAGTCAAGTAAACATAAGCAGCATTAATTAGGACTGCTTGCTGAATTTAGATTGCATTCACACAACCTGATACGGGAGCTGGTGGGGCCAGGCTGGTTCACCCGAGGTTGCACGGGGTGAGATAGGCAGCGACAAGGGCCTGGATCAGCTGTGGGCTGAAAAACAAACCAGCCCTGCTGATCTCCTGCCCAGGCCCTAGGCTGACTTTGGAAAACTCCTTGGAGTTTACCTGAATTTAAAGAATAAAGACATAAAAAACCCCAACCAAACAACCTTTCCTGGATAAGGAGGGGTTTGAGATCATTTAGGGACAAGTCAGCAGGAGCGTGCTTCTGTGACATTATAACTGATGCTTTGGCACACCACAGTAGTCAGATATATATGTGAGTAAGTGAGTGTTAGAGATGTTAAAAATGCATCTTTAAAATATTTCAAAATCAGTTTTTAATCTAGAAAGTTTGTAAAAGGGGCCCGCAAGGGATGTTGATTTCTGTTCTCAGCCCTTCATTAACTACGGTCTCTAATGAAGGAGATGACACCCTCTGGAGCTGTTGCCGCCAGGTGCACTGAAATAAAATACCCTGGGCTGCTGGTTCAGAAATCACAATAGCTTTCCCTTTCCTCAGCTTCTGAGTGCCAAGTCCTTGCAATCTCAGATAGGAAGGCTATTGAGGAGGTACATGCTGGGATTAAGGTACTTCCCAAAACATGTGCTTGGCCAGTGGAGCAAGCATATATTATTGCAATTGCAAGCATTTTGTAAATTCTTTGACATCTTGTGCTGAGGATGAAAGCTACCTGTTGAGACCACGTCAAAACTTAGCATAATCACTCTTGTTTTCACCAAGCCCAAACTGGACAGAGGAAGTCTTTGATGTCTTACCTGGTCTGGGGCTGTGATCAGCTCTCTTTGGTGTTCTGCCTGGACTGGGGCTGTGATCAGCTCTTTGTCTGCATTTTTTTTTTGGAGGGAACAGGTAAAGTTGTAACTCCCTCATGTCTTTGGGAAGTCAAACATGGCTGAACCTCTCTTGCTCAGATATCACCCTTCTGCAACATGCACAGGGTCACACCTAAAGCTCCCAGTACTTCCATTTGAGTTATCCTTTCTGTGGGGCAGTGATTGCTTTTGCTTTTTGATGTCAGATGTTTTTGCCGAAGGAGATAGATGTTTTAAAGGTACAAGCATTTTTAACAGCTTCCCTTTTGCCAGCATCATGTTAATTTACTGCTGACTTTCCAGAGGTGGTTTTGGGAAGTGTCAGTTCCTGTGTGCAGCAGAGAGGAGAAGCAGAGCAAGGCAGACCTGCATCCTTTTAACCTTGCCACAGTGGATCTGCACAGGCAAATGCCCATCCCTGATGCAGAAGATGACCAAAAAAATCTCAAGCTGACACTAAGGTCTCCAGCAGACTTGAAAACTGGGGGCAGATTGCTGTGGCTTTCCCTCACAAATGGGGGGCAATTTCCATAGTGCCCTGTTCCCCTCTCTCTGGATGCTCCCTTGTCCTTTGCTGGTGGAAATGGGGCATGGGACTGAGGTCCACCATTTCCCACCTATTGCTGCCACAGCATGTCAATGACATGGGACGCAGGTGAGGGGGTTTAATCTGGCATATCCCTGGTACAGCCCAGATATGGGGCATACCCCCTGTCTGTGGGTGCTGGAAGGATTGGGGGTAATTTAGGTGCTGCGTGGTTGACAAAGACTTTCTGTTTGAGTGAGGTCCCACATCTTGGCAGGTTTGCTCAGCATGGCCAGAGGTGAGGAGCTGCAGCTTCCTTTTTGGGCAGTAAGCACTTGAGCCAGGCTACATTGTTTGTGGTAGAAGATCCACCTCTCCCCACTGCGGATAGCCAGAGGGTAGTATAAGGATTGGAAAATCCCAGAAGAATCATTTTAAAAAGGAGAATGAGGTCACATTACTGAGGATGAGATCAAGGAATAAAATAAGCATGTAGGGCAGAAAGGTTGCTGTGCTAAATGAATTACAACCACAGAGGAGTGTTAGGAAACAAGGAGAAAGGTGCTATAAATACAGTAAAGTAAGAAAAAGACAGCAGCAGGCAGAAGCCCATTACCTAATGAGCAACAAGAGAGGTACAGATGACCTACAGAAGGCTGACATATTTAATGTCTTTTTGCTTCAGTTTTCTCCAACAAAAAAAAGCACTTCACTGTGATACAAAGATGGCCAGACACAAGATAGAAGAGGAAAAGAACAGACAAGGGAGAATGTAGTTAAACGGAATATATTCACCAGAGGGTACAAAGGAAGGCGAGCAGCTTTGGGGTGCACATATAATCTCTGTCCTCAAAGAAGAGAGAAAGATGGACCTGAGGTTATATAAAGCAGTCAGCCCCAACACTGACCCAGGAAAGGCATTGGAATAAAAAAATAATCAAACTGTACATACCTGGAGATCAATGCAGTGATAAGAAACAGCCAGATGGATTTGCTGAGGAGCAAATATTGCCCAACCCATCTTGCACTTGTCTATATGAGGTTGGGTGGCTCAGAGCGCCATGCAACTGCACATCTCGATGTGTACTGGTGTGGGTGTAGTAAGGCTTTTGGTGCAATGCCATCACTGAGAAATGTCTGTCTGAAGTAGGTCTGGATGGGAACTGAGGGCACCTGAGCTTATCCAGTGGCTCTGTCACAGCTTCTCACATGGATTTGGGTAAATGCAACAACCTTATTGCTCTATGTAGAAAAAGTGGGATAATTAGCATCCCATATTACATCAGGAAACAATGAGATTTTGTCTCCTTTGACCGTAAACTGTTTGGGTGTGTTATGTGTCTGCAAACAGGACCCTCGCTGGATTTTTAGATGTCCCAAGTGCAATTAATAGGGACAGGTGTCCCCACATGCAAGGTGCTGGATGCACTCACAGGAAGGACCTTCTCATGGGGTGCTTCTAGTCTGCTGCTGTGAGCTGTATGAGGGAGGAGAGGAGGATGGTACAATTAGATATATCTTGCTTTTATGCATGGTAGGTGTCTCAAAACACTGAAAGAGTAAAAGAAGGCTGAAAGTCATTGATGATTTGCTGGGAGGGCTTTTGCTGGTAAGTTTTGGTGAGAAGAAACAAGGGAAAAGGAGACCTGTAAGGGCCTTTGAAGACAAAGGATAAGGAGATGTTTTTGATGATTCCCACTTCCTAGTACTTCTTCCAAAAGTACCTACTAATCCTACCACCAGCATTCTATTTGCAGGTTAAAAAAAGTTCAAAACATTCTCAGATTTTCATTCCAAGGGCAGAGTGCTGTTTGGGGATTATGCAACAGGAGATACACACCACAGAAAGACCAGAATCTGCACATTCAGTCCTGCGTAGGATTAACGTGTACGTGACACCCTGTGCACGTGACAGCATATATGAGTTTCATGTGTTGCAAAAGCTTTGGTGTACTGATCAGAACCTGATGTATTCAGCTTATGGGCTGGTGTTACTCTTCTATTTATGTGGTCTAAGAAAAGGAAAAGAGAGGCAAGCCTTCAGGGGCAGTGACCCTTTCTTTATTCAAACCTGAACAGAAGGAGGGTCTTTACGTCCAAGAACTCATTTTTCCTTTATTCTTGCCACATAATGAGGGCTCCAGAAGAATAGATCCTTGGAGCTAACAAGGTTGATCATCATGAAACCTCTGTGCCTTCTGAATCCTAGGGCTGTGGAAAAGATTTAGGGCTTTACTGAACCAACCTTTGGAAGCAGAAGTAATGAAAAAACAATTTAAAGGCTGATTTTAAAACTGGCTTTGCACAGACATTTTCTGCTCTTCCCCAAAACAACACAGCATGGACCTCTGTCTGCCTTCATCTCCTGAAGAGCCAAATAATGCCCAATATTTCCCATATGATTGCAGCAGATGCCTTCAGCAGTCAATAGTGGGCCCAAGGTTAATCTTTAACATTGAGGAGGGGGTAGAAATACAATGGCACTAAATTATGGTCATTATAATGGTAGGTTAAAAGCAGTGTTGCTGCAAAGAGGTCCTGCTGGGAATTCTCCTCTCAGGGGGTGTTAAGTAGAACAGCCTGCCGGAAAGGACAGCATGAAGAAATATAAATAACTGCACACAGGAGGACAGGATGTGCTTCAGAGGAAAGAGCAATGCAAGGGAAGGCTGGGCTTTGAATAATGTTAATGTGATGGTTTTATGCCCACTTCTTTTTTACACATGTAGCATGGTGTTGAGAGCAAGGAAAAGGGCTGTTGCGAGATCTGCTGGTCCCTGCTTTCAAACTTTGGGTGAAGGTGGCTATGCTGTGGCACTGACTTACTTTGTCCTGTCTTGAAAAAATAGACAAAGGTGCCAAAAACATAGATAAAAATACTCATGTGACACCATGTTCTAGTCATCAAATTCAGCTCTATGTTTTTGTATACAGTGGCTGCCTGCATGGTGCTCTTGAATGTGTTTACCAAAAAGGTAGCTCCAGCATGGCAGAGTTATCTGCTTGGACACTGGTGGAAATGCTACCAGGAGCCGAAATAAACCAGCTTAGGAAGAGTGTAGTCAAGAATGGCTTTAAATAAGTTTTCTTAAATTCTTATGTTTCTGTTTCCAGCCTAATTTCTTGCTGTTCAGGTGTGCCACTGCTGTTTGAACTGCATAGCTGGGCACTTTGTGTATCTGAAAACAGCAACCTGATCATCTGCTGCCTTGTCCTCAACTTTATGAGTGCAAATCACGAAGGAAGCAGGCCCATGGCCTCTGTCTTGAGCAGCAGTGCTGTCAAATGCGAGAGACAGTGAGTGCAAAATGCTTGATGAAGTCACTGATGTTGTTGCAAACCCCAAAAATATGTCACTGACATCCCTGGAGAGTCAACAGCATAAAATTGGTGTGAGGAGAGAATAAGTTCTGTCAAGCTTGCTGGTTGTACTTTTTTATTAGTTTTAATTTTTAAAGTTTGCCTTCTGCTGAGACCCTGACTCCTGATGATCCCACTGGAAGAAACAAGGTGAAGTTGGTTGACATCAGGCTATTGCAGTGTCCACCCTCACTACCAGTGGGCAATCACCATCACCACCACTACACCAGGATGTCAAGTATGTGCCAAGCTGTACCAAAACAATGTACCATTGGCATTAGCACATCAGGGAGGTGCCCAGGACACCAGGCACTCTCTGGTGTGAGCCATGCTTGGTGGTGGCCCACTGTGCCAGGGATGGGCCATATTTCACAAATCTCATCTTCCTCCTTCCATGCCAGCGTCTCCATCTCTGTCCCTTGGAGAGAAAGGATGGAGCTGACTTCAGGTAGGAGCCATGTCCACACTGACGCCTGGTGACCACTGACCCCAAAGGCCAAGGACAGGAGCTGAGTTTCACATACTTTTGCGCCTTTTTAACAGCACAGCTCCTCCCACAGCTGCTCACACAGAGATGAAGCAAAGCAGAGGGTCTGCAGGGGTCATCACTGCTGTGTGTAGATAGATACTAATGACATTAGATGGGCACTGAACAGCAGATTTGGTGGAGGCTGCAATAACACACACCTCCTCAGAAAGGTCAGTGGCACATGGGGCTTGACCCCACATTCCTTGTGCATCCCTGACCCCCACTGAAGTCAATCAGACCTATTCTGTGTCACCATTAACTTATAAGATTTATGTGCTTCAGGCAGTGGGAGGAGAACTTGATTTCATTTCGCACACAGTTTTTTGCTTTCCTACCCACATTCATGTTAATGATAACAGACATGAATTCAGCTCAAGTAGCCAGGGAAACAGCTCAAGCTTGACTCTGTTCCCAAGCAGATGTGAACCACTGGCTTATTATTTAACTAAGTTGTTGACAACTAATGGTCTAATTGGGGTGCAATTGATTTTTGGATGACATTTTAAAACTGCAAACTCAGCTCAACAATTTATAACCCCAGTGGTGGTTTATTGCTTTGGCAGAGTTAAGTGGATTGATTGGTCATAAACTTCCATTGGTTTCTTGTTACCATGAACCATGTTTAATGCTTTGTTATTGATCTTGATCTATCATTTTCTGAAAATTTAAGTTTTCTTCAAAAAAGAAAGCCCCTGCAGCACTGGATATTATAAAGAAAGGTGTTCTGTAGCACGGACATGCAGTTTGGTTTCAGAAAATGCTGGTTCTCATCACACCTGGCCTATTTTTGGATAATGCTCAGTTGTAATGCAGTTTATGGAGCTGGGCATGCTTCATTCTTCCTCCAGCAGGAGCAGGGGGTGTTTAGCACTGGATGAGCATGAACCTGCACTTTTAATCCAGGAATTATTTGGAGAGAGTTGAATCTGCCTGAAAGACATGAAACAAGGGTGTGAGCGTGAGAACTGAGTGTCGTGAGAGGTGCAGCTAGAAGCATCCTGGGGCAGCCTGCAGCCCATATCCCCCTTTCCTGAACCCAGGCTGATGCAAAGGCAGCCCTTCTTTTGGCTGACTTCCAATTAAGCCCTTTATTTTAGAAAAGGTGGGATCTTTGGCACCAGTAAGAGGAGCTAAAGGAGAAATCCTCTCTGTGGCTAAAGACAAGTCACCCAACTTTGCAGCCTGAGCTCTTCCCTTCTGCAAAATAAGGACAATAAAGCCCATAGGCTTCAACACGTTGTGAGGATTAATGGATTAAACAGGTCTGATCCTGCATGAATTGAAAGTTGCCAGTTGCCAAGTGTGTTGGACATGACAACTCTACGTGTTGCTAAATATCCAGTCATTAATTCTTAATTATTATTCTGAATAGTGAGGTGGTTCTAAGTATCTCCCTGGATTTACCCCACAGTCCCTGGGACTGGGCACATAAAAGGAACCAGGAGAAATGTAGTCCATCCTTTTTGCCGTGTGAAAACAGTGGCACTTAAAGCTTTGCTTATGTGAATCATCTTCACCACTCTACAGTAGCTGTAAGGTCTCTGGCAAAGGACGTTGTTGTGTCCCCTGTTTGGGAGCATCTCCTGCAGAGGTGGCCAGGTCCTTCCTCAGTGCTTCCTGGCATAACTGCAAAATGGTTGTCTGCCTAGAAAAACTTGCGTGACTCCCAGCAGGATGCAGGCAGGGAGGAAGGGTAGGTGGATCAGCACAAGGCAGCAGGGTTGTGGGTCGCACACATGGTGTGAAACTTTACACCCTGAAGCCCAAAGAAACAAAGCAAGGAGAAATGAGGTGGGCTATGAACGTACTAACTTGTTTGGTTGTGGTGAGTGAAGAAAGATTGTGAAATCTGTGCCTATCTGCACTATCTTTACTGCCTAATCCTGCTCCAACGGTGACTCCAGAAAGCTGATTTCCTGGGAGCTTTAGCTCATGTTGCAATCAGCTCTGGTGCCTGCTACAGAGCCCAAGATGAGAGCATGCACACCTACCAGAGCAAGGTGTTATCCAGAGACACACCAAATATTCACTGCAACACTAAAATCATATCAGGTGGAAAATGGCAGGCCTACTATTTTTGGAGTGACTCATATAACCTTCCAAGTTTTGGTGTATTTTAATTTTAAAGTGCTTGGCATCACTGAGGCAGGATGTTTTGGATTACCAATTATACAACTCAAGTGCAAAAGCAAAAGGGCCTGCTAAAGTAAGTGAGGGCTTTGCTTTGAAGTTTATTGGAAAAAGAGCCAAGTCTATAGGATCTAAGGATATAGTCCTGCAAAACTGGTTTAGTGTGGAGAGCACATGAGAAGAAACAGTAAAATCAATGAGGCTTTACAGAGATCTTGGCAAATCTTGTATTAACTTGTTTTAAAATGCACTTTTCTGGGGAAAAGAGAGAACATATACACAATGCTGGGTCCTTTTCTATTTTGGATATGAAGTGTAATCCCAGTCATCCTTATGTTCAGAAAGATATAGGAGAACTGGTATAAAGAAAGGCAAAAAGGACAGAGGAATGGAGCAACTTTCATGCACAGGCTGTGACCCTTTCAGCTTAGAAGTGAGATGGCTGAAGGCAGTGCAGAGAAGACACATAGAATCCTGAGCTGTGTGAAGGTGGTGAATACAACCCAAAAAGTCAAGGGCACCCAGTCAAACTATCAGGTTTTAAAATAAATTATACCAAAGCACTAATTTTTCACCCAGTGGAATTGTGGAAATCATTGGTAGGGATGATGTGGAGGCCAAAATTATAAATTAGTTCAAAAAGGCATTTTCAAGGAGGAAGAGTCCAGGAACAGTTATTAAATGCAATGTTCTTCCAGCTTGGTAAATCCCTGGATGACTGCACTTTGGGAGGGTACCTCATGGAAATACTTGACCTATATGTGCTGTGTTTCCTTTCCCTAAGGCACTGAGAGTAGTGCGGATAGGACTAGGTGGGGCATTGCCCTGACTTGGGGCCGTCTCTTTTGGTCTTATTTGACAATTTTGCCCAGAGATGTCTGTGTAGAATGAGAAATGAATGATTGTATGTATTTTAATCTAAAAATATAATGTCCTGATACTAAGTTTTGGCTACCTTAGACCAGCTTCTGCTTTACCCAGACATTCAGGATTCATTTAACATCTTTAGCAGAAGCAGGGCTCCCATGTCTCATTAGCAGTGCCCTTCTTTGTCTCCTAAAAAGACGTGCAAAATTAAAAGACCCCTTTTCTGGTATACCCTCTAGAAATAGGAGCAATTTCTTCTTTGAAAGAACTAAATGTGATTGTCAATGCATCTCCGAGCTATGACCTATAGTTATCTGGGGGATTTTCAGATGTGCTGCTCCATTCTGCTTCTCTCTCCTTGGGTTTTTAGGTCAGGGAACCCAACTCTGAACACATGCCTACCTCTTTTCTTGAAGATCTGAAACCTTTAATGAGTAGGCCAGGCCTTCATCTTGTGCAACTGGCAGAGATCCACTGCCTGCAGGAAAGCTACAGCACTTTTATAAAGTATTTCCAAGTATTACCTACATTCACAACTCTTTGCATCCACCTCAACCATTTTCTGGAGTTCCTATGTGCAAATGTAGCCAACATCTGTTGCAAAAGTGATATTAAACGGCTTTGGGTTAGCATATTTACCAATGAAAATCCGTTTTTGCATGGTGGAAGCAGTGTCCTTCAAAATTATTTTCTTCTTCTGCCAGTTATCTTAAATCTCTGGGGTGAGAGATGGCTTTTCTTCAGCTGTTTCAGACATTTTCTCTCTGACCTTTTGAAGTTACACTTCTCTCTTTTTCCCAGTGTTATATTGTCCTGGAGCTGCTTCTTTCTGCACTTGCAAAGCTTTTTCTTTCTCCTTACTTTTACTGACAAAGTCTAGATAGACTGTTGAAACCAAGCCTCTTTGAAGCTAAGGATTTAGCAAGATTCAAGTAGGAATTGGAGATTTTATACTGATAGCAAGTGCAGAGAGAACTGTAACTCTAAAGCTAACAAAACTAGAGACTTGGAAATATTCTCAGACCTCATTCTTCAGGGTTTAAGTGTTGAAGTATAAAGATTTAGGATGAAATTGTCCTGGCAGGCAGATTATCCAACAGCTGCATGAATTTTCTCTAAAGCATCTGATGCTGGCTTACATGTTAAAAAATGTCGTGCATGGATGTACATTAGGTCCGATCAAGGGTGTCCCTGTTGACTACTGCCCGATTCACTATTTTAAGCCTCTCTGTAGGAGCTCGTGGAAAATCACAGTGGGACTTTCTTATAATCTGAGACAGACCTCTCTTTTTAAGGAATTGCTTCAAGATTTTGTAGTTGGGATTTTATCTTTTTTTCATCTTTTAAGGTTAATAAAACTCTGCTAGAACAGACACCAGACAATTTATTATGGTATGATCTCAGTAAAACCCCTTTCCTACCCAGAGTCATAACAGAGCTTGCTCATCTTTTGTATAAGCCAGTACAAACTGGTCTGAGATAGTTAAAACTGAGATCCAAACACTAGATGCTGCTGGCCTGAAATGTATAGAATAAGTGACAATGTGATAGAAACATCAAACGATATTTTTTCAAGTCAGGAAACCTCCTTTGTATCCAGTTCTGCTTTAAAATGCTCACCCTTATTTTCTCATATTTCAGATGAAATGAAGATTAACAAAAGGTATTGCAGAGTCCCCATCACTGCAGATTTGGCAGAACAGCTCAGACAGACAGCCATTGGGAATGAACTAGGCAGATGGATTATCTGATTTCTACCTATAGGACTTCCAGTTCTTGGAAAAACTGGGGCCATTGCTTCCATGGAAAAGTAATGTCAAATAGAGATGCATTCCTTAAAGATATTTATTTATACATGTTATTAAAAGTTTAATAAAAAAACCAGGTGTCATGGTAAAGGCAATGGGTGTGGATGACTTGTATTTCTGATATTTTCATGAATTGGCTCTGTACTCCTCAGGAAGATCAGTCTAAATGTCTGTGCCGTACCTCCCCAGTCATCACGTGAGTGACTCCATTGACGTTTCAGTCTTCCTGGCTCTATATGGAGATATTTGTTGTGTAAAGGACTCATTGCCAAGGCATCTAGCACATGTTAAAATGGTTGTTTGGGACTTTTTATGTTAGTAATAGATTGTCTGCTTCTTTGCTAAAGCATTGACATTGATAACAGTAATTCAGAGACCATCCCAGTACAGGGAGAATTTATTGGGAAGGAAAGGAAGAAAGATAGGAAAAACACACAACTAAAAGCTCATAAAATGAGTTATCTTTACAGGTTTTCTCTTTAAAACCCCATTCCACTGTACCGTAACTACTTCCCTGTTGGAGGAGCATTGTTTGTTTCCCATTTGCAAAATTCTCCCCTGTGGCTTGATTTCACAACAAGCGTGTTGTCTCCAGCGTGTTGACCACACCACACAGCTTGGTGTCACTGGCAAACTTGGTGAGGGTGCACTCAATCCCACTGTCCAAGTCACAACAAAGATGTCCCAATCCTGACCCCTGAGGAACACCACTCACCACTGGTCTCTACCTGGATATCGAGCTGTTGACCGCAACAATTTGAGTGTGACCATACAGCTAATTCCTTATCCTTCAAGTGGTCCATCCATCGAATCCATGTGTCTCCAATTTAGGGACAAGAATGTCATGTGGGACAGTGTCAAATGCTTTGCATAAATCCAGGTAGATGACATCAGTAATTTATATAGAGCGAGCATTTCTCCCCCTACTTTCTTTAAAAACTTGGGAAGAATTTTTTTTTTTTTTTTAAATGTAGGTAAGACTTCATATTTATATGGCCATCAGCACCGGGTTATTTGCATTTTGGGTTATGTAAAGGCCTCATTCATCTTTGACTTGAAAAGTTCCTTTGCTTTCATTAACTAAATTTTTCCCGGGCAGAGATTTTTGGTCCCGTAAGACTTGGCCAGAAGTTCCCCAGTGTTGTCCCTATTTTCTACACCAGCTCGTGCACTACTCCTCACTAGTATTTCCCTTTAAAACAATTGTATATTTTTGCTGCGGAGTCTTTGCACTGAATTCTTGCTGGCCCTCTCTCCTCAGCATTAACAGCTTCCTTCTGCAGACTGCTAAAACGTTTCCTGCTCTGGGCTGACATAAGGCAAACCCACTACAGGCTCGTGCCCAAGGCCACTGCTCCGGCACTTATGCGACCGCAACATCTTTCAGCTCTCATTTAATAGGAAAAACAAGTGTCTAGCTCATGTGTTTGTAAAAAAAAGGCTTAAAATACACTCTGAATGATTTTACTGTCATTAAGTCTTGACTGTGTTTTCATCATGAGGGATAGGCTCGGTCTCAGAGTCGCAGGGCTTAGCATCTGTCCCCCTGGGACATTGCAGGGTACGGGGACCAAAGCCACCCCATGCCTCGTCATGCCTGACTGCCGCGTCCCCTCTCCTGTGCCACTCTCTCCCCTTCAGGCATAACCCCTTCTTTCCTGAGCTTTACATTAAAATCTCCACCCACTTGCTTTCATCTGAAACGCGGACCCTCATGAGGCTTCTCAGGACAATTTCCATGGGAAATATTTGTCTCACAATGGAGTCCTTTCCCATAGTTTTGGGAGCAGAGGGGCAATTTTTTTCTCATAAACTGGACTGTGCACCATTGTGCATACTGTAAACCTCTGTCAGAGGCCTGAAGAAGGACCGGTTGCCTCCAGCTAACAATACCACTGGGCTAATTGGTAGAAATAATTATCCCAAACACTGGAAAAACTCAATTAGAAGCAAAACACATTAAAATATTGTTCCCAGATACTCTATCTTCATTATAAGAGACCACCCATGTGAGTCCAGTCCTCCCACTGTTATACAGAGGTGTTATTATTTTTAAAAAGTAGCAGATTTCAGTCGGGGTAGAGAAGAAGACTAGAGGAGTCTTCGGGAGAGACACAAATCACTCTGTCATCCTGCACTGAAGAGACAGTGTTAGGGGAGTAACAAGCCATTAGTGAAAGCCAAGTGCCTAGACTTCTTTTTTTTTTTTTTTTTTTTTTTTTTTTTTTTTTTTTTTTTTTTTTTAATAATGTGTGGTCCGTAGCCATTGTATTGAATGCAAATGGAGAAGGAAATTATATTCCATATCCTCCACACTGTATTGTAGTTCTGCAGACAGCTGGTTGCAGCACACACAGCCTGAACCACCTCTCTGGCGGTACATGCCATCCTCACTGAGGTCAGTATTATTTCTTGTCCTGACAAGGATTCTCTGCTCAAAAGACTTTAATTTTTTTTGTCTGCTTCAAGCAACAGCAGGGGGTATGAGCAGGGCATTTTTCTCAAGTGATGAAGTCTGTTCCCACGGCTGCGGGAAGGAAGATGGAGGGAGAGGGAGCAGGAGGCAGGAGCAGGCAGAGGAATGGGATATGCAGAGAGATACGAACTTTGGCAGGAAGATGTAGATGAAGGCACTGAAAGTAGGTTTAAAACAAATATGTTGTTTGAGAGCCAGGAGGTAACTTCCTCTGCAATAGGTCTGCAGTCAGCAGAGTTTGCTCTGGCCTGTGCCTGAGATATGGCTGAGGAATTATTTCTCCAATATTCCTAAATCTTCATGCCCATATGGAAGCAAGGAGACACAATGAAAACCTGCCTTGTCCTCCTTTTGTTGGGTCAGCAGCATCCGCGACTCTGGCTGCTCTGTAAATATCATCAGGAGAGATATTTGGGAGCCCTGATGTGCATGGAGTGAGCTAGAGAAGAGGCAGGGCTGCTGCCTGCCCTAACCGCTCACCACCGCTAATCATTCGCATTATTGTTGTGCCCGGAGGCCCTGACTGGGATCAGGGCTCATGCTGTGCGCTCTTATCTGCAAAGCTGCAGCCAGATGAAATCCCTGCCGAAGTGGTTAACTAGCCCGGACAGTCCAGGCGTGGGAGAAAGGAAATGTTGTTCCTACTTTATAAAGGGGGAATTTGTGGCACAGAGGTTTTCCTGATGTCAGGAGGGACGGTGTGGCACAGCTGGGAGGAACATCCAGGTCACTGCGTGCTCATGTTTGGTTAGTAGGACACCTTGACTTTGTCCACTGGGCTGGTCTCAGTGATATGGCTGCATTTCTTCATCCCACATAGTTATACCCGGCAGCAGAATCACCTGGAGATGTTACTGGTTCTCACATTGCAGGGGATGAGGATGCTCTGCTCCCAGGAGCCCGCTTGCCGCGAAAATCCACATTCTGACCTCCAGGAGAAGAAGCATCCATGTGTGGTAGGGTGGTTGCGTTCTCTGCTCCTACCAGACTCAATCAGGAATGGGCAAAAGGATGTTTCTGATAATGCCTCCTGCCCTGATCTCAAACTCCAGGTTAACTTCCAACATTGCCATCTCTGAGTGCAGCTTCCTCTTCCTGTCCCGTACCTCCCTCATCAGATATGTCTGACAACCAAAGCTGCAAATAGCACTGCCCTTAGATAGTGGATAACATCTGACCACTCCTCCTTGCTCTCAAGGGACAGCAAAGTTACTTGTTTGTGAAACACTCCTCTTTTTCTTCTCTTCCTGCAATGTGCAGCCTCAAAATACATCTTGCCTGTGGGATCACCAGTCAAATCCCTGGTCAAAAGCCTGGTAAGATAAAGTTGTGGTCATATATATTCAGGAATTTGTGCATAGCTGGAAGTGAAAGAGGTAGCAAAAAGGGGCTTTTTTTGACATACAAGTGGGATTTTAAGAAGAAAACATTCATTCCTCCTGCTTAAATTTGAGATGGATCCACATTTTGGGTCCCCATGTTTGCTGATAGAGTTGCTGTAGTCGTGTAATTGCCTCGCTCTGTGACCATTAATGATATACTATATTGCAGTAAAGAACAGAGGTCTTGAAAGACATTTCACACCTTAGAAATGGAAAAATTCTCCCCTCTTCCTCCACCCATATATGGCATAACGTGAGCAAATATGGCAAAGTGCAACTATGTGGCACATGTTGAAACTGAAATCTGCCTGGTCTTCTCCCCTAGGACTGAATTTGACAAGTCCTTACTATTTCAGGAGTGCTAAAAGAAACCAGTAATATACTACTGAGTTTCATCCAAACCCAATTTTATTATATGAACTACTTTCATCTACTGCCTGTGCCTCTTTCCATCCAAATATGGACAGAATAAACAAAGCAAACCCACAAACTTCGCTGCTCTGCTCAGAGCATACAGCAGCTATCCAGTACACTCATGAAAAAATTAAGATATCTCTCCTCTGTATAGGTATTTTTATCTGTAGTTCTCAGCTTGCTTTATAAAGGAGAGAAGAGCAGTGTCTTTGTTTTACTGATGTGGAAGTAGAAGTAAACCCAAATTCTCTGGGAGGTTGAATCTTGACTCCAGAATGGGAGATGTAAGTGTCTACAGGGAGAACATAAAGATATACTTATAGATTCAAATATGAACAGTGCTGGGAATCTTTAATAGACATGGCCCAGCCTCTTACTGTGCGGAGACGCTGCAATTTCACATTTCCCAGCTCTGGGGAGAAAAGTGCCTGTTCACTAAGAAGCTGGGAATTTTGTTTTAGTAAGGCTGGTAGGAATGCCAATGGGGTTCAAAAACATCCCCAACCTTGCTGAATTCAGTGGGAGTCCTTCTAACCGGATCAGGCCTTAGTTGTAAAACAATTCCTAGGTTACTTCAGAGAGAATGATCAAAAAGCTCCCAGTTTAGGGATTTCTAGATCTCCTCCTTCTTTTATGACCCTTCCGTGGGACAGGTCTCCCGAGACCCGTGTGGAGAGCAGCCAGCTGAGCTGGTGGCTTTACAGCAAAAGGACAAATATGCTCACAAACAAGTTCCAATAGCGCCTGACGAGTAGTATAAATAAATAGGATGCAACTAACAGCAATATTATGCAGGCATGCGTTGTAGTCATTTTAGCTGGATGAGCTCATTCAGTACCATGAAACAAAGTTTTATAATTGCCTGGAGTACATAGTGGGTGCCTTTAAGGGGCAAATGATATTAATGATGTTATTCAAAAAGATTAATGCCATCGTATCACAGAGTCCCCCATGACTCCAAAGAGCACGTATATTAATGAACTTACTTATGATGAAAACATGCTGAGTGAAACAATAGTTAATTGAGCAATGGAAAAAAAATTACAAGGGAAGATTTTATCTTTTATGAAAGCAGATTTATACAATTTAGCCTGTGACTAAAATTGCCTTTGAGGTGCGTAGGATCATGTTTGCAATCAGTGAATGTCATCGCCTGTTGGACAGGACACAGGAACTGGCCACTGTGGGTTTCTTGCCATCCCATATTAACCACTGCACATCTGGCATGGAAGAGCTTCACCACTTTCTTCCATGTTACTCTTGCAATATCCACATCTGCTTGGACAGGCTCACCAACGGCTACTGAAGCAAAAGGTCTGAGACAAAGCATATGAATATCAAATGTCTGCAGTTTTAGATAACGCCCACAGTGAGAAATCCAGGGAGTGGTTAGGTGAAGGCAAGTCAGGGTGTTGCAGGGCATTTGCTGAGCATAATAACTGCTTGTGTCCCTGCTCCTGCTCCATGGGGGAGGCTGCTAGCATTGGCCATGCCAAAGAGCGTATCTGCAGACCCCAGCTGCAGGGACTGATTGCAGAAGGAGCTCAGGGATGGGACCCTTGGTCTTGCAGAGGGATCTGCTGCAGGGTTGACATGAGGTGTCTGAGGTGGGGAAAGGGACCTTGCAGGCAAGGTCCTTGCCAGTGTCCCCTTGACAGCAGACACAAGAGGAGCGTGACTCTTGAGGCCCATCATAAGGGACACACATTTCCAGCTGCACTTGTACTCCTGGATCGAAGGGCTTGGGGAGTCCTTGAAGCTATTTGAGTCCCAGTCCATTATGCATTTTTCTTGCATACATATGGTGTTATGTGTGTAAAGGGTACAGCTGAGAGTAAGTCAAGGACTTACTCCTCAACAGGCAGTTGAAGCTGTGAAGATGTTGGATGACCTGAGTTTATGCAACCTGCTTTTCTAGGCAAGACCTTTTTCTGGGATCTTTCAACTCTTCTTATGGGTAACAGCCTGGCAAGATCTCCACTTCAACAAGCTACCTCAAGGAGCAATTGAAGATTTTACTAAAAAAATTCTGAAATCTCCAGACCTGTCCTAACCTTCAGCTTCTCAAGTGGTTTCTATTATTTCAAGAGCCGTGTGGCTGTACTGAAGGCTTGCTTTCACTTCCTCAGGCTTAATTCCAAAAAGTCATCAGAGACACCTTGATCAAAGCATGGCTGTGGCCCTCTGGTCTTTGGGAACCCACTGCCAGAGTATGCTGCCCTCTGCCTTGCTCAGCCCCAGGGCCTGAGGTGGGATGTCCACATCTCGGGGTGTCCGTCCCTGCAGAGGCAATGGTGTTTCTTGGGAGTGGAGCAGAGACATCGGTCCCTGAGCCTCCCGCTGGCTCCAGTCCTGGCCATCTGCCATGCTCTCAGCTGGAGGTTGCCCCTTCTCCATGCCATCAGCTGGATGAAGCATTTACCCACATCTCAGCTGCTTTGATGCAAACTCCTCCATCTTCACTTGAGCACTTGGGGCTCCCTGTTCTCCTTTATAAGCAAACAGCTGCAGTTCATTTTCTATCTTACATCCTCTTTTCCCTTACAGGTCTCACTATACATGGCTTTTCCTTTAAAAAAGATACCGCCACCCCCTCCCCGCACGCACATATCCCTCTGTCCATCCCCTGTACGTGCCAAACTCTGCATGTGCTCGGTGTGCTTGCCGAGCCCTGCCTTGGCACCGCGGTGGGGCTCCTTGTTCTGGGGCAGCCGGTGTGATCTCACCCTGGACACAGGCATTTTCCTCCTGCTGGAAAAAGAACATTTGGGCTATTAGCAGAGAGGAAGCTCGCAGTGTCATGCAAGTTTATATCAAACAATTGTTGTACCAAAGGAGCTGGAAAAACAATTTTTTTAAGCACCACTGTATCATTTCCCATTTTTTTTAAACAAAACCTCAAATATTTCAGCTATAAAAAAGTGGACAATGTATTAACTCTTTATGTTGCTTACATATAAACAAAAAATAACTGGACATTTAAGCCCAGAGTGCTGTATCTCTAATCCTTCATGCTGGATCCTTATCTTAAAGTTGTGATTCAAAATAAGCTCTAATAAAAATCATGCACCAGCCAAGGCAGGAAATACAATACTTGCCCTACCCTTTCTATCTTGTTCCCCATGATTACAGACCTATTGAGTGTAAGGAAACACACAATAGAATGAGATCAAATAATAAATGGAAGCAATACATCAGCCATATAGTCCTTTAGCCCAAAACAACTTTCACCTCCAATTTCAGTCCATAAGGCCATGAACAGAACAGCACGTATTACCCTTTATGGGTAAAAGGCATATTACGGGTAAAGGAAAAAATGCCAGTTGATTTTGCTGGTGATCACATAACGGAGTCTCCCAAAGGAAACCTAAAGCTGAAAAGATGTGGATTCAATTTATGTATCACAATGTTGAATTCTATTTAGTAATTTACTTCAGAAGATAGGTATTTTACTGATTTCTGTGAACTTTTGTTAATTGGGGATGTGAAAAGCTGTGGTACCCTGAACCAAGTGCGTTTTCTCATCTCTAGGGACACTTAAGTCTCTACCAAGTATTTGCACCAAATTCTCTCAGAATTGGAAAGAAACAAAACATCCTTCCATCTTTTTCATCATGGCTAAGCTTTGATGAGCTTAGTTTAGAGCAGTCTGTGCTCTGTACTGGTTCCCCAAACTACAAGAATTGCTCTAACTTGCTACACGAAGTCTGGGTTAACCCAAAATTGTGAGATGAAAGACCAGTGATTTTATCATGAGTATATTTGCTGTAATTCAGTGACATGTTATCTGTTGTTCATAAAACTTAACAGGGAACTGAATTACATGGCTTAAACCAAGTTACCCTATATGCTCACGTTAAACAAATTATGTCTTACAATGAAATTTTTTTTTTGTGATGAATGACTCAAAAAAGTTACAGAAGGCTGTCTCTATGAAATTATTTATCTATTTGTAAAGCTTCAGTATTGTAATGCAACTTTAGCATTCATAATGCAATTTTACTGCTAAAACCTTATTAGATTTTGCAACCTAAATGTAGACAGGGTGAAACACCATTTTGTCTGTAAAAGGTCTAGCAAAGGCTATATCTCCTTAAATTACACTCATGGCAGTATAAATGTTTTGAGTTCTTTTGCAATCACAATTTTGTTAAGCAGCAGAATTACTTTTGTTGAACTTGTAAACTTTCCAGTAAAAACTTGCTTTTGTTGACAGTATGTTTTTTGTAGCATTTTCAAGATAAAAAACTATTTTGATGATCATAAGAACCTGGCACTTACTTATAAGAAAAATAGGAACAAATGCTGACATTATTTTTTGTTCTATTGTGGTAGGCACTTGCAGCGGATAAAAATCCATTAATGCATGAGGCTGATGAGACATAATGTTAATAAGAATGATGTAAATACATAAGTAGATAATTGTCTGGGCAGTTGCATGGGGTTAAGAGTTTTAATCAATTATCTGTGTTTGCTGACTGGTCCATAAGCATCTGAGTCTGCTGCTTCATGAGCATTACCAGCTAGGAGAGATGAAAAGCTGCTGAGAAACTGTGATGCAGGGGATTTCTGAAAGCTGTGAACCAGGGACTCATCCTGGGCTGACAAATGGGTGTTTCAGTGAGTTCTGACTTTAAATTAGGGCTGGGGTAACCCTGCTGGGTTGCAAGGGGAGGACCTGGTTGACTTAGTTTCCAGTCATGCCCTTACTCTGAAACATTATGAACCAAAACTCTTGCTATCACCCTCGTTTAGCAAAAGCCATCTTAGTCCGCCTTCTTGTTTGCAAAGGGGATGCGGACGCAGCTGCTGGGGCATGTAACAGTTGGTAGCCCTTTGCTGTGTATGTTGGAGAGGATGAACTAAATGGTCACAGCCTGTGTGCAGGAGGAGAAAATGACACTAATGCATGTGGAAAAACAAAAGGAGGCAAGCAGGAAATAAATGAAAAAAAAAAAATCCATGAGAAAATGGATTTTGTGGTGTATTTAACCATGGCTGGGAGGAGGGGGTGCCTATTAAATGAGAAAGTTTGCTTGCTTGCCTGTGGGGTTTATTTGTTTTTTAAAGTTTGCTTTAAAAAGAGCAGGAAAAATCGAGCAAAAAGTCAAGTTTCTCATCATCTGGTGACTCAGACAGCTCAAGCTGCGAGCAGCTCTGCGATTTCTCACTAAGCAGCATGTGGTTCTCTCAGCCTTGGTGCAGAGACCCCCTTGAAAAACCCATTTGGACGAGCTGCAATTTATGCTGGTGTCTAAAGCTAGGCAAGCAGATGGATTTTTATTGGAAGAAGAATGCGCTGAATGAAAGCAGGACTAGCTTTGTGGAAAATCACCTGTGCTAAATACTAGTTTGGGCCAGTGACTGATTTAGTGGTAGCGGATGGAAGAAGCCAAACATCTGTTTCCCTCGATCTTTTTTAAATGTTTCCCTCATCCTTTCATAGCACCAGGCCTACAAGTATTTCAAGATCAAAGGGTTCAGCTTCCTGAGCGTTTCCTATATTTAGCAAATACCTGAATGAAGCAATGACCTTTCTCAATAAGAGATGAGCTGGCAACTGAACTGTGATTCCTACATGTGTGCACAGCTTTCTTCCCTGTACCCAGCCTGGTCATGAGTGCCACGGTTACAGGTCCCTGCAGCGTTAAGCTCATCTAGCATAAAGCCTTGCATCTGTTGATTAATGATGGGCAGCACTAGGACCTCCTTTACTAAAGATACCATTGATCTGGGATGTGTAAGATTACAGGAGGGCACGACTTGGGTTTCCATCGCATGTAATTTGCCAAAATTTTGACATTCTTTGACTTGAATTCCTCCTTTAGCATTTAATGCAGACCACCAGAAATCTTCTACTTTGATAATTTCTAAGCGTTTTATTTAGGAGTCATGCTACTATTAATTTGCTATATATTTTATACATACATATCGTAGAATACATATGCATGTATCAATATGCACTGAATTTTTTCTTTCATTGAAAAGGTTAAAATGGGACATTCTGACAATCCTGAATCTGAAATACTTTCCAAAACATATTTTTTTCCACTTTCTCTGGAGAACTTCCCACCAGTTCTATAATGAAGCCATTCAAAATAGACTAAACAGGCAAAGTATTTAAATGACAATATTCCAAATGGCAGACACTTCAGAGAGAGGCATTGGTACATGCTATGTGTTTTTCGACACATCTTGGTTCTTCGGTACAGTATGTATTAAAAAACATTTCTGTTTTTTCCACAATATTCTTTGAGGAGAGTGTGCTCCTTGGAACAAACTTGCTATCCAAATGCATTCAGGATGATGGCTATTACAGTTGAACAAGCTGTATAACTGGCCTTTTCTTAATTAATGGCAATATACCATGCATTTTTCAATAGTTATGTTATGGGTTGTGGATATTTTTCTAACTTTATTTTTTATTACTGAGGCTTTGATTATTTTCTTAAAGAATAAGAAAGTTGAAAGTATCTGCACCCATGTGCAGCTTCTAGGAGAGCTTAGATAGGTTGAAAAAGCATTTCCAAGAGCTGCCTGAATTGGATAATTTTTGTTTTCCAGATTTTTTCTTTCTTTTCCGTGTCTCATCCATACTGACATGACTAATTTTATTTACATAATATTGCACTTTTTCAAATTGCATTTCCCTGTTGCTGATGGAATAGCAGTTCTCCCATCAAGATGCATGAAAGTGTATACAGTTGTGGGTGGGGGAAGGAATTTAATATATTTTTATGCAGAACTCATCTATACTCCAAAAATGAGCCAATTTCCATGTGGAAACAGATTTGGCCTCCTTTAAAAACTGGCTGACTTCCCTGGAAAATGTATCCATTTCGGCCAACAACTCTCTAAACTAACAGAACTTTCTTTGTGAACATTTTGAACCCAAGATGCAGTACAGAAAACTTTTCAGGATGAGTTTGTTTGCTGTTTTATACTTCTTCAGTTGTCACCCAGCTATGAAATTGGCTTGGTCTCATGGTGAGCAGCCTCAGTCTTTCCAGAAGTACAAAACAGCAGCTACATCCACAAGCAATTGAAAACCTGAGTTTATCTTTTCATATGGAGCGTGGTATCAGCCACAGCGTAGAGCTCCCTGGTGCCACACTGGGATATTCATTTTGCATTCATGGAGAGGGATGGCCAGCCCAAGGTGATCCCCTGAAACAACCTAGACCCAATCGTACGTCAGGGTCTGAAACATCATGATAAACCATCCAGGCACACTGAAAATAGAGAAGAATGTATCCTATTGCTGTTGTTATGAAGCTGTGTGTGAGTGAATTCCTGGACATCCATACTAAGGCTTTACTTTAGAGTTTGGCTTGTGCCAAGGATGGGTTTTGATACACGACTGTAGACTTGCTGAGTGCCTTGCCTCTGCCTCTAGAAATGTCCAGCCCGCTGGGGGATGAATACAGCTTTGCACAGTGTCCTCAGGGCTCATAGAAACAGATGAGGTAGGAGCAGCAGTAAGAAAAAGGGCATTTCTTCACTTTGAGAAAAGCTATTCTGTTAGTGGAAGGTGGGGGAATGAGCAGCCTAATACCTGACATTTGTCTTATTTTTTAAATCATTAATTATCTTTCCTTCTTGCCTATCATCCCAGTCCTGTCAAATCTCTCTCTGTGTAATTGACTTTTGATGGCTGGTATCTATTTTGCGCATCCCAACCTGCACAAACTGGGCATGGTGGGGTGTCTACAAGGTTCTGAGCTGGAGGATGCTGTTGTGACAGCATCAGTGCCCCATCCCTGTCAGCTGGCCCACTGAAGCTCCCCCCCTGCTGTGACCCACTACTCCACCAGAAGGGGACACAATGACATCCTCTGGGTCACAAACCAAGCTAAAGTATGCAGCTTTTTGGACTGATGATGACAGCGATGAGGTTAAAGTGGTTTGCTGTAGGTCGCACAGCAAGTGAATGGGAGAACCTGTTTTACAACAAGTTCCTCTCAGCTTTAAAGAATACAGTTCAAAACCTGCTCACTAGCTGCTTAAAAAGGTAAAGAAAATACTCTGAGGATTTCTGCCTTCGTGGTGGGTTTTAACATGCAATCATATCTTTCCCTTTTGAGAATGTATGTTAAAAACTCCAACATCATTTATTTTCTTGCCAGTGTCAATGTAATAGGTTGATAATATGCTATTCTGGGTTGTCATAGCAATAACATGATTATTCTTTTCAATTTTTATTTAGGAATTGTCTTTAAGCTTCAGATTTAAACTGAATTAACTGATTTTCTCAAGCGATAGGTGTCATACTTCGGACAAGAAGACACTTAAATGGAAAAGAATGGCCAGTTCAGGTACTCTTTCATCTTTCTGATAATTTTACATCTCTTCTTGACTTTACTGTCCTTAATAGAGGCATCCTGAAGCCGGTTCAGCTAATCAATATATTTATGCAACAGTCAGGAGCTGCCATATGGTGACATTCTCCTCTGAGCCTGTTCCCGACTCCTGGCTGGGTCTATTCCTGGATTTACTGAGAATCCTCTGAGAATAACAGCTGGGTGTAAAACGATAGCCCGAGGGTGCTGTCCAACACACACTTCAGATTTCGGATTATTTATATATTTAGGCAGATAGTGATAAAGTGGAGTTTGCTCTCCTTATGGTTTCTGATTATAGAAAACAGGTTTTTGTACAGGCCCGCCAAATGGCCTGTGACTGAGGGAGTGTGACAGCTTCCTAAAGGAACGTGGTCTTGGTATAGGCACATCTACAAAATGAACCTACTGAAACACATAATTGTGGGTTTAAGAAGATGGTTTTCTTTGGTGCTGGTTGCTATCGTAAATGCTGAGACTGCTGGAAAGCCCTGAAGTTTTGTGCCCTTGAAGCTCTTGAAGTCTTGAAGCCATGTGCACTTGCAGCCTGTTCAGGACTATGGTCAAAGGCAGCTGAAGTCTTTCCCAGTGCAGATTTTCCCCTCTCAATCTGTGCGATGGTACATTTCATGGAAGTGAACTGGTTTGCAGCTCACTCTAGATGCAACTCAGCCTGTGGGGTTTGTTCCCACCCTGTGTGCATTTCCACAGCATGTCCAGTCTTAGTGCTGGAGGTCCACAGCACATATGAACCAACAGTCCTAAATATTTGTCTTTGGTCTGGAAAAGGTTTGGCTGAATGAGAGGAGCTGCTTGCAACTTATTCTGCAAAAGGCTTCAAAAAACCCCAAATTACTCACCTTTGGAAAACCTACAATTTATGCCAGTCATTTTTTAAGTGGATGGCCAGTATGAGGTATGAGGCCATGAAGTAATGGGAAGGAGGAGGAATCAGGTTTTACAGATAGCATAGTACTTTACTGTAGATGATAGGCCACCACAAATTACTTGGTCCTTGGTGACTGAATGGCTCACACCTCTTCTATGAGGATGCAAACTGCTATGGGGCAGTTAGTATGAGGCGGTGCCGGCAGGGCTGGATTTCTGCCCCCTGATGAGTGTGTGCCTGGCACAGTGACCATCACTTGATGTGCTTCGTTTTAGTTACACACTAGCCTCATTTCAGTCCAGGACCTTCTCACACTTGTAATTGTTTTCAGGATTGAAGCTGTAGGCACCACCCATAAATGATTCACATTTCTAGAGGCAATTGTTCCCATAAAAGAATGAGTTATATTTTGTACATAGGAGTGAATGACCCTGTGGAGAGTAGAATATTTTCCTAGCCAGCTTATTTCTATGCTGGAAAACACTACCTTAAGAACAACTCATCCAAGGATTTCCATATACAACTTCCAATTGATTTTAAAAGTAAGATGGATTTTCCAGGCAGACAGAGGCCAAAGAATATTTTTACCTGACTGGACATTGGTAACAGAGAGATGTGCATGAACTGATTAGAAAATAGCCTTTGCTATGTCATGATGGGACCTCATAGTTCAGTACTGTGCTCTACCATTAGTGGAAATAAATGCCTAAAGTTCAGTAACATCTACTGCCATTTCCCTGTCTTAGTGCACAAGACAGAAAGAGAGAGGAGCCAGTTTTAAACACAGTTTCATGCAGACCTTTGAAGATTTATGCTGGAAAGTGTTTTGACATTTATAAGGCACATTTAATCACCACAGGTGGTGTAGGGTAGATAGATACTGCTGACACTGAGAAATTGCAGGAAGTATTTCAATGTGGTCATGGTATAATGGGAGGTGTTGGTATCTCTTGAGTCTATGCAGTGCAGATAGTAGTTCATGGATGTATTCCTGGTATTATTCATGCAACAGAGACATGGGGTTTGAGCTAGGTATTTTATTTTAGCCTTCTGTCTCCATTGCTTCCTGGAATCCAATTGCTGCCTTGACTTGCATGTTGTCTCCTGTCCCTGCAAATAACACGGCCATAAGGGAGTGCAGGTCAGGGCCAGACTGAACATCTGGAGAATATTGTGATCATTGTTCCCAGAGAATGTTACGCTCTATACGTTATTCACCTGTATGACCTAGAAATTATGCTTCCTACACATGTAAATTAGCAAACAGAAAAAAAATCAGCAGCATGCAGTTGGTTCAGATCTCATGAATGGGGTCAGTCAAGACGTCAGCCCCATTCCTATCTCTCAGGAAAGGACTGAGCCCAGCCTCTGCCTGTCTTCCCTCAAGCCACTGAATTATCCCTCTTCAAGGCAGTTTCTGAATAGAGATTCCTTCCTGCTCTGTCCTTCAGTGATACAGTGGCAAGAGAACAAAAAACATTAAAAATGTAATTTTAAATATTTGATTCCTATTTTAGGTACCATCATATAAACCCGGAAAACATTAAATATCTTGAACAACCAACGCCTGCCCATACTTGGAATGAAATAGGTACCTTGGGGCCTAAGGGAGACAAAGGCCCACCCAAGGGTCCAGTTAGGAGCAAAAGGAGATGGGGCTGATGACAGGACTACCCTACCTAACTGAGGCTGGTACTTATGGCCTCAGGCTGAGCTGAAGTGGGGTCCTGGGCCATGAGTAAGGATGTGTATGGGGGTCTCAGGGGAAGATGGGCAGGGACATTAACACCTACTGATGCCCTCAGTGCCTGGATGCTCTCTACTATTTCCTTCACATTTCTTAAACTGTCTTCACAGGACCAAAGGATAGGGAGCAGCAGCTTGGCAAGGTAAGCAGGAATGTGCATTCAGAGGTGTCAGCTTGTTAAAGACTTCTCTGAGCTTAGCAGCCCTTGGGGGGGTGGAGGGGTGAACCAAGAAAGTTGAACCGAACCAGTGTCCGAGGAGCTCCCTGCTATGCACAGCACTTTATGGGCCTCAAGTAGCCTCGAAGAAAGTAACCTGTAAGTTCTGTAATTGATTTCAGCAATAGTAAGGTTAAGGCTGTATGTTTAGAGACTTCTGTTAGGAAAAAGATTTTGCAATTCCCTTTGAAAACAGCAATTCGGTGTGATGAGGACTTTCATCGTTGCTGGATGTTTATTCAGAACAAGAACAACAGTTACATACTATATGAGTATGGTTGACCACATAAGAGGGTCTGTCCCTAGCTGTTTCATGGCTGAAATCCAAATATAGCTTCATCCCATATATATGCCCATATAAACACAAGCACCTTGCTAACATGTGTGAGTTAGGAATGAATTTGCCATAGGCTCTTTTTATAATAAATGGAGGTAGAGACAAATCTATGACTCAGATCTCGGTGAGCTAAACTAATATCTGGAAGGAGAAAAAGGCTTCGCTTTGCTAAGACTGCTGCTTTTTTTATGGGGACAGGCAGACCGACATCTATGTATTTCCTACATCTAAACCAAGGTCAGATGAATCCAGGCTAGAGAGCTGGTCCTTCTTATTTTCGTCCCCCCACCTATTAAGCCACACGTATTGTGATCTTCTCCATGCAGCCAGCTCCTATCCTGGGAGGATAATTCCTGGGAGGACTTGATTAATGCCCAAATACCTGTGCTGTTCTTCTGTTCTGCCCATGGGGCCAGCACGTGGCACCTATGGGTTTAAGTTAGTTTACTACTTTAAAATGGAATCCTAACCCCATATGGGTGGTGAGGAAAGTGTGTCTTAACTTTATCTAAAACAGTTCATCCCCTTCCTAGGACATTTACTGGGGCAGCCACTGTTTGCGAAGGAACATGTGCCTTGGAAACATTAACTGTATATATTAAAAGACATCACGTGACAGAGGCTTTTAAAAGGCTGGTTTAACTTCCTATTAGTGAATACTAGACCTTAATAAACCAAACAAAAGGTGATCTTAGGGCCAGGAGGATCAACATAGCATTAATTTATTTTCTGTTTGCCCATTCATAGCACATTTCCAGGAAATCCCTTAGAGCCCAACTATTTTATTGCCTAGAGGGTTTTAATTTGGGGATGGTTAAGGGCCCTCCAGGCCACAGACTGCAGCAACTGGCTCTCCTGATGGGACTGCATTAATAGCACTGATGGGAGAACACTAATCCGGGAGAAATGTGAGCTGTGGGTGGGAGATCCAAGCCAGAGCCCTATAGTTGGTATAAGTGTAGGTGTTCAGCCCAGACAAAAATGTAGAAGTGTGTCTGTGCTGCCCTTGGATATAGGGCCCTGGTGTGGAGTCCTAAGTGAAACACCATGTACCTTTGCTCAGCGTCTAGCTAAGTCTGTTACAGCGTCTAAGTCCGTTACTACACTTTGAAAATAATGAGACAAAAATATTCTTCCCCCAAAAAAGGTGTGTTTTGTTTTCTGACAGTTAACGCAGTGAAGAAAATTTCCCAACTGGCAACAAAATGAGATGCTGTAATTTCCGAAGTGTTCAGGCAGTTTCGAGGGCTTGGCAGACAGTGGAAACTTTTTCAAGAGCTGGAGGCCAAAAAGTTGCTTGGCTGCATAAAAGTCTTCCCCTGCACCCCCATGTGCCCCCCAAATCTGACCTTGCCCCCAGGGAAGCTGGTGGAGGTCTAGTCCTTGTCCTCATGGGGAAAAATTGCAGCCAGAAGTGGAAAAACACCTGCACTGAGCCCAGCCAGCCAGAGCTGCCAGTCTGAATGAGTCCAGTTCGTAAGTGAAAGTCCCAGGTGAGACCCTGTACTTCCAAGAATACTTCTTTTTAGTCAGACTCTTCATATGAGCTTCATTTGGTCTACTAATTTCCATCAAGATGCTGTGTGGGTACTTACTTTGCTATGCATTTCTGTGAATGAAAAACCTGCATTGGGTCTACGACTTTTCCACCAGCATGCTGCCTGGGTGCTTGCTTTGATATACACTTCTGTGAATGAAATCTCAGCAGAATGCTGATTCTAGCATTCCTGAATATTGGCACTGCTTATTTCTTGTATCTGAATTTAGTCCCAGTCTAGACCTGGCACGTCACCTTTGCCTTGAACAAAAACACAGATCCAAGCACTTTTTGTTCTTGCAGTGTTGGATTGCTCGACCCAGGCTTCTTAGCTCACAGGTTCCTTTTTCTTCTTTTCTTTCTCTTTCTGTTCTTGCTTTCTTTTTTTTCTCCCTCTGAGTTACATGGGGCTTATTTCTCATTTATGATGATGTAACTTACAGATGAGAAGCAAAGGCAGTCTCAGCTGTTAGATGCCCTCCTTGTTATGTACTTGGTTTCAGATTTTATGGTCTAGCTTTGCCATAGTATCCCCAATATTGTTCAGGAAAGGTAATGAAATAAATCAAGCCATATAGCCGAAGACTTCCTAACACATTTACTATCAAATATTTTGCCACTGCTATGACTGGTACAAGTAATGACAGTATTAGTCTGTTATCGGTTGTCTGAAATCAGCACTGATTTTTCAAAGAGCAATACTGATGGGTAATCCATGAACCTGAAAGCAGCCTTCATCTGCCTGATCTTCTTCAGCACTGATAGGCTGTTTAGACTATCTCTGGGCTGGCATGTAGTTGGAAAGCAAGTAATTATCTAATTGCAGTCATCCATCTTTGGTCAGAGTTGAATCTCGTACTATAGACAAAGCTGTACTTGAAAGTGGAGGAATCTGTAGTCTACCAAACAGCCACTGAGAAACTGTTATGTGCAAAAAGAAGAAAAAAGGGTCCCAGTAGCCTCTATTTCACTAGGAAGGGGTCTGCTGGGTCACTTCTGCCATGTCCTTTCCTGAGTGCCACTGGGAGCAATGGTGCACTTTGCCAAGGTGTCGTTACTGGGAAACGTTTGGCATGGGGTGGCATGCAGATGTGTGATCACTTTTTTTTTTTTTTACTTCTCATTCTGAGTTCTCCACCTGGATCAGCATAGTTCGTTTGAAGTCAACTGATCAGAAGTCAACGAAGCTGCACAGACTTCTGTCAACTAAAGATATGGTAAGTAGTTTCTTCTGCCAACTGGAAGCAAATGCAGCAATCTTATACTCATGTTGGGCTTCCCAGTGTGGAAGCTGTTGAAACCCTCGCTGCTCCCTTCAGTTCAGTATGATATTTCTGTTCCCTTGTGCATAGTGTGCTAGCAGAGTATCTGCTGCCTGAGCAAATGCGAGTAATCCAGTGCTCGTGTGGGACCCTTGAGGAGATTCAGACTAGATTACGTCTTAAAAATGCAAAAAAAATGAATCACTAAATAGCACAGCCTTTATTTGGTAATTAATCAGTAGACAAAATGCCTCAAGGAAAGAAATCAACCACACTATGTGTGTACATGTATATATATATGCACATCTTTCCCTCTCATTATACATATGTACAGTTATTTTAGTCATATCAGCCATATATACAGCTAAATTTATCTTTCTATGAGTCTGATTTGCTCCCCAAGCAGACAGAAGGTCTCAGATTGTGGAGGACTGTAACCTCATTTCCTCGGTGCTTTGCCAGGTGGCCTGGGGTAAACAGACACAGCTCAGAGGCTTTTCATACCCAAGGAAAAGCGGGTCCCAGACACCTAAAAGCTGCGGTGAAGCAGAACGTTTCCAGAACCACCTCCCCAGTAAGGCTTTTTAGGGACTCCATAAGAGGATGACAGCATTGGTGCTAATGTTGTCAGCCTTTCCCAGAGGAGAACCCACACACAGGGAGTGAAACACCAACCATGGACTGTGCAAAGGAGCACAATGGCACGGCAAACCGTGGGTTACTTTAATGTAACTCAGTAATGTAATCTTTACAGAAAGGAAGGACTATATAGAACATATTTTTTCACGGAATGGTACAGGTCCTACTGTGAAGGTATGCACTATGACATTTTGCAAGGATTTTAAAAATACATGAAATGGATATGGATAAATAGACAAAAATTACAAGGAAAAGTGTGTTAAAAATTCCAAAAGCCTTAGTTTTTGTTCATGCTTAACCAATCAGTCTTTACAGTCAGATCACTGAGTTGGGCAATGTGTTTGTAATATCCAACAGAATTGTTAATATATTTCTTTGACACTCTCCTGAGGACCAGGCTGAGGATCCCAGTTTCTGCTGGGATCACTGAGAGTTATGGGCACGCAGTAGTCAGTGCACTTTATAGAGTATAAGAACCATCTCACGCTGACAGCTCCCCAAAAGCTGTTGTCGGTGGGGGATTATTGAACAGCGGTGTTTCTGGAAGTAAGACATAGCAATAGAAACCATGTGAGTATTTGTCAGGATTTGTATGAGTGAAATGGAAAAAAAAAATATTGCTGATAATATTTGGGGAAAACTCTGAAATTGGTAGTGTAGCCAGGAATAAGAACTGGATGATCAACCAGAAGCAGAAATGTCTTGATAAAATATACTGTAATGCAGTCAAATGCAGTACATAGAGGAACAAAGAGAGAAAAAATTAATTCAGAATTATCCAGGGGACATTGTGGAAAAACTAAGCAGCCTGAGTCCTGTGGTCATGGTTTATCCAAGGGAATGGTATGGACCAAGAAATGCTGTGAGTTTAGTATGGAGATAATTTGGCCTAAACAATAAAAAGCAATACTCAGTTTCAGTGCCTATACTTGACACAAACACTACTACAATGATTTGAATACTAAAGAAAATGCTTTCGCAGGCAAAACATTTGGGACTTACAGAGTTCTACGTGTGCAGCCAGCCCAAAGGAAGTGAAATAGTTGAATTGGTTACAACATCTACATACCTCCACATGGAGAAAGTACCAGCTTTTAAAAAGTACTTTCAGCTTGCGGAGAACATTATAATGAAGGTCTAAGTGCTGAAGCCAGACAGTTTCAAGCTCACAATGAAGCATGAGTTTTAACAGTGATGATCATTAACCTTTGAAACAAAAACTGGCAAGAGAAACAGCCATTTCTCCATGTCCTATTGTCTTCAGATCAAGATTGGTGGCCTTTCTAGAGAGAGTAATGTACTTTAGTATTGCACAAGTGACAATTCTTATCCCAGTATCAGATAACTGGGAGAAATGTAGTGCCCTGTGAGAAAAGAAAAGTTATGCAAATTGATTCAAAAGTCCTTTTTTTTCCTTAAAAACCTATGAGCAAGATTGCACATTAGGCTATTTCAGGCTGAACTTTTTAAGCTCTCTGAATATTTGGGGCTAACAAGTTTTCCCAAATTGCATCATCTGGACAGCAACTGTGAAGGAATCTAAGGGCACATCTACATCTTCAGGTACAGACAGCTATGAAATGTTGATTTGGTGTCTGGCACTGGCACACCAAGCACAATGTAACTGGAAACTGCATCTACCCATTGGATGCATTGCAGGTATCTCAGTTCCCCACGTCCCCAGAGTAATCACTAGCAATATCCAGTATAAACTGCTAATCAAGCCACTACTAATCAAATGCAATTAGGGTAACCCATTAATCAAGCTCCAGATTTCACAGATCTGGAAGAGATGTGAGAGGTTACAGAGTAGCCTTCATGAGGGCAGTAAGGGAAAGTGCAATGGAAAATTAATGTACATATATTCATTTTCTGGTTCCTGATTGGACTATTTCAGCCCAATTTTCCATTTAAGTTTCAAAACAGGTTATTGGCATGTAATGTTTTGACACTGTGTTTTACCAGCTAATGAGAAGTCAGTCTGCCTGTTGCAAATTTTCTGTGTCATCAGTGAAGAGTTTGGACAACTTATTTTAGACGTTGGGCTCAAGTCAAAGGTGACCTCTCACTGCTTTCAAGCAGGATTCATCTTCTGGCTGACCAGTCAGCCTGAGGTGGCCAGCAAAGCATCATGTGCTTCTCCTGGCTCAGCAACAAGTAAAACAATACTGGGATATTGCAGAAGGTGATGGGACACAGGAGATGAAAGATGGGGTGGTGGTGCCGGGGGTATCCTGGGGGGAGAGACAGCGAGCGTGCAGTCTGCAGTGGGAAGAGGTGGGAGCGAGATAAGGGACGCGGTGGAGCTGCTGGTTTTGGAGTGGGGTAGTCGTAAGGGACAAGGCAGACATAACCGTAGTATCTGCTGTGCACTGAGATCAGGCTGAGGCTGCAAGGCAATGCTTCAAATGAGGGCAGTGAGCATTTAGCACCTTCCCTTGCCGAGGCCCTCACTGCTGATCCTTGAATATCTTTTCTACCCAGCCAAGTCAGCTTGTGCTTGGGAGAGATTTAATATCAAACGCAGTGTGAAATTCAATCTCTCCTGTTAGACGAGCTCTGACAATGGAGCTGCCATGTGCTTGGTGGGTCATGTCAGCATTAATTTACTGCCCCTGGGTGCTGTGGAAATGTCTCAAGACTGTCACACTCCCACTCTGCTGAGCTCCTGGCTTGTACACAGTGCCCAGGCAGAAGGTAATCACAGAGATGAGGCCTTTTAGAGGGGAGAAAAAGCATTCAAAATCAGCCACAGACACCCTCCAGTATTATTAGACCTGTTTAAATTTATGTGGACTGGAACATTACTGACAACACAGAAAGCCACCAACTGACAAAAATCAGACTTGGTGAAAGAGGAATGCATGGGACATTCAACCAAAAAAAGTGGGAGGGAAGAAGCATTATATTTAATTTACAATCAGGGGAGACTGAGAGTTAGAAAAGTGTCAGATGAGCACCCCCCTCAAGTGTCAAATCCACTTAGACTGCAACGGAGGAGGTTAACTTCTTTTGCCACACATAAAGTATACACAAAACTTCAATGTGTTTTGGTGGGAATAATAATAAAAAAGGGAAATAGTCAATAGCATCTTTCAGCTGAGCCAGCTTCAATGTCTTTCTCATGCATTATTGCTGCTGTTTGGTTCAGGCTGCTCTTCCCACAATCTACAGAGTTACAGAACATAGGAGGTTAATTCTGAAATTTTAGTTCCATTTCCCACTGAATATTTTTTTCTTGCATTTCAAACAGCGCAAGCAAAGAGACATTGTTTTACTTATAGAAACCGAGCATAAAGAAATCAGAACTGAAATAGCAGGACACCCTCATTAAAGATGAAATATAGGTACTGTGCGGTGCGGTTCAATCGGCAGGCTGTGCAGAGTTAAACTCTGTCACGCTCTGTAAGCTCAAGGGCCCAAGCGGATTTGCCTGTCCCCACACTGCCCCACTCTGCAATTCACAGATACCTTGTTTTGTGCTCAGTTCTTTGGCATTGCATGAAAGTCCATGTACGCCTTTATCTCGGATTAGTGGTCTGAATGGGAAGTCAGGTTTAAATAGTTTAAAAACAAAGGAAATCTTTCTTTCTAAATAAATATCACAAAGGCCAAATGCTCATTAAAATACTGTTTGTGTAGGAGAGAAGCCAGTAAAATCATGCATAAAGGTGACGAGCCACACTCATCAAGTTTATTGATTTGTCTGAGCTAGACCCCTCTGATGTAGCTTGTGAAGGCTTCCTCAGCAACAGCCAGCAGGTCCTTCTTCAGCAGGTTTGGGGAATGAAACTGTAGTTTTTGTGATGGATAGCCCAGATGGGTCTGCCAGAAATCCAGCTTTCATTCTCTGCTGTTAATCAAGGTAGTAAGGTTTGGCTCAAAGGGGATCTGGTTGGTACACTGTGAGGATCCCTCTCACCCCTGCTGCCAGGGCTTGAATGCAAAGTAAGTAAGTGGCCCCTTGGACACAGGTTTTCTGTCCTCTGTCCCAGAGCAATACCCTAACTAACCCCACTGCTACCGGATCGCTCTGGCCACGTGAATTTTGTGGTCCCTTATTACATACTAGCACAAGGTCAGTGGAAGACATGGTGGGTCTGAAAAGCAGCTGTGCCTATGGCTCTCCAACGATGTGAGATCTGAACTGCCTCAAGCAGAGCTGAGAATTGAACACAAGACTCCCACAATTTGTTTCCCAAGTAAAAACACAATGTTACTCCCTCTGGAAATGACAGGGATATGTCCTGTAAAGAATGGGGTGAGTCACTACACCCTTGAGGAGCATGTGCTGCTGTGTCTCAGAGGAGTAGCAGTACTCTTCAGCTCACTGATGGTAACTCTGTACTACAAGTTAAGCCTATGTGATTGTGAGACTATCTGTTGCCTTCCTAAAAATGGCAATAAAGTGACTTTCCCAAGGTTGTAAGCAAAACCTGTGGCCCTGCAGGCTCCACTTTGGGGTGGAGTAAGCCTCTAGTTTGCTTGAGACCTCATAAAAAATGATGTAGTGCCCTGATCGGTCGTGGCATGAAGTTATACTGGTACAACCTCAGTTTGGAAATTATCTCACTGGCCTTTATCTATCTAAACATTTGCCCTTCAACCTAACCGGTCCTGCTATGGCCAGTGAAGATAGACACCTCCAGATGGCAAATCATCCTGTACTAAGAGAAACGTCTAAGCTGCTACCTGCCTTTCCCCATGGTTTACAGACAGACTGGATGACTGGTGCAGGCTACATGGCTAAGGATGAATAAATTGAATCCCAGCTTAAGCCACATAGTCTTCATAGAAAAGCTGCTTTGGCTAGGTGAAAATGACATTTTCTCTAATGCACATGCTCACGGCTGCTCTCTGGGTAGCCCTGAGACACGCTTCTGGCTTCTTTGAGCTGGAGCAACCTTTAGATGTAAAGGTTATATTCAAAGCTGCTTTGCAACTTTCCATTTCTGCCACAAACAGGGCTGTACAGTGTTGAGAGGCTGTACTTTTTGTTACGAGATGGCATCATTCTTGTTTTATGGGCTCCATTACTGGGGCAAAGGTTTATGGAAGAGGTGTGCCTATCGCTCATTTGGCACCTGGTGCTGTCAGACTTGGGAACCCTCTGATCTTTATTATCAAAGTGTTCCCTGGCCTCACGAATTACCGGGTAAAATCCTATAGCTTATGAAGAAAGTCATACTAAACAATCATAATGGTCCCTTCTGGCTGTTCAAGAACTTTTTCCTCCTTATATTAGCTTTACACCTGTTTGATCCCTCTAACTCTATGTAATTTCAAAGGAGAATTGGACCTTCTGAAATTGTGCCTTTAAAATTGTCTCTAAGGTGGCTGTGCAAAAACTAGGAGTCACTTCTGATGAGGGTTTACTCACACGATCAAGGTGCAATGTGTACAAGTTCTTCCTGTACAGGAGCAAGAAAGTTATAGAAAAATTAACATAAATCCTAAATCTATCAGGGATCATCGTGCCTTGCACTGTGTGTAAAACCACTTCCCCATGCAAGTGCCATGGCCCTCTGATTTTCCACTGATCTTATACACACTTTTTTTTCCCCTGATTTTGTTGTTGCCGTCATTCAAATCCCACCGCTCTATGGGGCACTTTCTAAGTGTGTAATTCACAGTGAGGTGAAGCCACAATACTAATCATGGAGAGTTGACTCACAAACGTCTCTGCATCTCTCCAAACATGTTCTCCCTCTTCCTCTCCCCTCCTGGCTTGCAGTGCATGGAAAGGTTTTGTCATGGAGGACATTCATGGGCAGGAAGGAAGCGAGGACAGTGGGCTGGGAGCCATTGCGGCCACCTGCTTGGATGTTCACCTCAAAGGGCAACCAACCAACAACCCCAATGTGCAGCCAACCAAGCTGAGCATATCCGCATACAGTTTGCCCACTCTTTAGGGCTGGGGGGTACAAGACATTTGCCTGGGTTGTGTCCAACCCGGGAGCCTCAGACAACAGCAGCAATAGGATGGTGTCAGCGAGAGCTGAGCCAACATTGTGCTGGATGTGCTCTGTGCTGCATTACGTCTGAGGCATGCCATTCTTCCCACATACATTGCTGTATCCACCCAATTATGAAAGAGGCGTTGGCTGCCTGCCCTGCTGCTCCAACATTTGCATCTTTATCCTGAATTAAACTCCAATCCAAGCTCTGCTAATATACCTTTCCATTATTGCTGTTTGGAAGAAGAGGACTCTAATGGTTTAACACCCTGGAAAGACTCCTAGGCAAGTGTCAGCACAGCAAGAGGGAGGTGGGCTGCTTGTTCCTGGTTTAGTCTAGCTTGTGCAGGTTAGGACCAGCAATGAAAATGCTGCTAGAGAGACATTCAGTGATGATAACAACCACACTAATAAGCCAGGCTCTCTGAAAGATTTTTTTTCTGGCTACATCCATATGCTGATGTCCAGGCCATCCATTTCATGGTGCAAAATCATATTGTCTCAAGAGAAGGGTCACTTGCAAGGAGGAGGGAGGAAAGGCTGCTTGTGGGGAAGTGCAATAGCAAAGGGGTGGAGGATACTGGGTCTTCCCAGGGAAACAGCAAAGGGGTCCCTGTCTCTCCTGGGGAAAGGCAGGATGACTTGACCTCCTAAGGTTAAACTAGCAGCCAGGTGCTGGCGTGTGCTGGTCAAACCTTCCTTTACCACACATATATTTTTTCTTTGTGGCTGATTTCTTTGCAGTTGCTCTTATTGTCTCTGCACAAAGTGTGTAACCTAACTCTGGGACCTAGCTCAACATCCTTTCTGTCTGGGGGCCATTTAGATACAGCTTAGCAATTTACTGCATGAGAAATACCAGAAAAATGGCCAATATGAATGGACTATTGTACCTGGTGCCTTTATGGACATGACTTCACATGGATCTACACTGGATCTGTATCATTAAGTGAAAGCAGTAAGAAAACAAGAAATGGCAAACAAAAAACCCTCTGTAAATGTTAGCTCCTGCACATGTTCAAAAAACAGGAGAAAGATGGCTGCTATCAGCTCTTTGTATGCATTTATTCTAAATAGGGCCAAATGACTGAAAATGTCAGTTCTTTGTATTTTTTTTACTGGAGAGGCTTGTTCTAACACCAAGGTTAGGTAATATATTTCTGGGATACCCTCTCCTAGGATGTGTTGAAGTGTTATTCGTTACAGTAACTGCTGCTTACTGTCTAGAGTGCCAGAAGCAGGTGACAGAGGTGCATAAAACAGACATGACCTTTTCTCAATATATTTGGAAACAAAATTTATTCAAAACGGAAGTAAGGTGCTGAGGAGGACCTGTATGCTACCCCAGGGGCTGGTGAACGCCACATGAAGAGAGGGTGAAGAGCCCTGCATGTGAAAGGAGAGCATCATGAATTTGTGAGAGCCTGTTTGTATTAGCTGGGTGTGTTTGAGTTACAAGATGCAGCATTTGGCTCTGGATCTAAAGGTAATTGTTTATGGTATATTTTATGACTGTTTACAAAAGCGCTTTGAAGAAAATAACAGAATACGTAACACATTGTCTTTCCCCAGGTCTTTAGTCCATTAACTTCGTATTACTTTAAGTGGCTAGACTAGAAATTTAAGTCATTGTTATTTATATTAGAGATGCAGCTAAGGATTCAGCTGAGCTCCAGGCTGCACTATGAGAGTTGCTGTGTCAGGGTTTGAGAATGGGGCAGGTGTTGTCTTGATCTGAAATACAAAAGGATCAGGACAGGTTGGTTAATCCTGTGATTACAACTTCTCATAAGCCTTGTAAGAACAGGCCTCCACTCCTGGTCCTCATGCAAATTCCTTGTGTGGCTATGGTTAGCCTTTTAGGATTAATTTTTTGAATGTATTTATGCTAAAAAAAAGTATAGCCATTTAAGACCTAGATTCCCTGGTAGATTTAAATGCCATAATGCTGAGATTAATTTAAGATATTTTCTACCATATATAGTGTACCACTATGAAAAGACGCTCAGGAGTTCACTTAGGTCAGCCTGAGCCTCCATCCCTTGTCAGTTCAGGTAGCCCTACACAGCACTGCCTTGTGTGGGGTAAACTTCAGCAATTCCCACCTGCTGAGATCTGCAGTCTTCAGTTAGTTCATGGTGAGAGATTGAGCCCAGGTCTGTAATGACCAAAGGATATTGTTTCATTGATGTTCAATGGCTTATTTGATAACTATTGCTACTGAAACATCATACATGTTAGCAAAAACAGAAAGGAGAGATGTTTGTATTTAAGGAACAAGAGAGGGATGCAGAAATTCTGGACGTTTCTCCCAGCTGTCCTGCAGACTTGCTGCATGATTGGGAAGGAGTCTGCTAATCTCTTGGTATGTCAATTCACCACTTAATAATAATCCTTCCTTCTTCCTACTCTTTGTGCTGTCTATTTAGCTTGTCAAGTCTCCAAGGCAGGAAACATCCTTGTGATGTGCCTTGGCTGGCATCACAAGGCCATTGTCAGTTGAGGAACTTTTAGGGGCGAGTGTGTTGGAATAGCTCACATACACGATAACCAGAAACAAAACCTTTGTTGAGCAGAGAGAAGAGGCACCAAAGCTGAAATGGGCAGGAAGACTAAACTCATCATGCTGAGAAGTGCTGCCCTAAGGCAAGATGGGGGAATTGTAGAAGAGTTTGCCTTGCCAATGCTCACACTCTACCTGTTCATAGAAGATTTTATACCATGCTCTAGGGCTGGCAAGCCAGGACGTATCTGCTTAAGAACAAATTCTGATAGAGACTGGATGCCATTTCTATGCCTAAGGCTGCTGTAAGCTATCCTCCTTCGGCAGCAATTCTCATAGGATCTAAATCCAAGGTAGGGTTCTAGCTATCCTGAAATGTAGGATCCATTGCAAAATCTGCAGGGAACGGCGCTGGCAACTAGGAGTTGCCTCTGGGCCTGGCATGTGCTTAAAATACTCATGAGCTATCTGGGCTCCTCAGCTTGATTTCCATCCTTGTTTGACTCATATTTTATTTCAAGGATTGTTTGCATTTTTATGCCTCTGAGACTAGGTCCCGTGGGAATCCTTCCCAAACTCTGTACATTGACCTCCTGTACTTCCAGCATATAACCCCTTCTCAGAAGAGGTCATTTGATGCTCCACCATAAATACATGAATCAACACCTTATGTTTTTATGGGATGTTTCCTGAGTTTGCTAGTTTCCCAGCACTTCTGAAAAGTTCATTTTGATCATGAAAGACTCCCAAGACAACCTTACTTTCCTTGTAGGACTATGCAAGGGTCACAGCACGGAATGATTTGCCTATTCACAAGGGACTTACTGTGAGCAAGTTGAGTTCAGTAACCAGTCAATTGGCTTCTCTTGGTACTGCAAGATTCCTCCAGGCTGCTAGGCTAACACCAAGAGATATGTTGTATATCAGATCACTGTGCTATAGTGAGGTTAGAGGGAAGAGATCAGAGGAGTATTTTGAGAAAGCTTAACCAACTCTCCAGTTAAATCATCAAGCAGTTAGTTACAGGTGTTAGCTTAGCCTCAGCCAGTTAATTAGCTCAACACCCATTATCTAAAAGCCATCTCATCTAACCAAGTAGTCTACAGAGGTGGATACCACCCCAGAGGTGGGTAACAGGATGGGGTGAAGGTACTGCTATAGTTCTCTTCTGGCCCTGTGGGGATGCCAGACCTCTCGTTATGTTTGTTTATTTAAATAAACATGTATCATGTTTATTTGCACATGACTGAAATGAGTTCAGTCCCACCCTAACTATGGAGGGCAGTCTGTGAAAGCCATGCCTATGTATTCTTAGAAGACTGCCCATGAATAAAAAAAAAAAAATCATATATGCATAGGTATCCACCAAAGCTCATTTTGACTTATCTGAGGTTTCAAAATAGACAATACATTTGTGTGTGTGTACTTGCACTAGTAACCAGACCTAGTTTTTCAATAGGAACCCATAATTGCACAGGCTGTTCAGTGGAAAGGTCAGTGCAAGTTGCTGACAGTCTTAATTCATTACACTTTCTATGTAGATGTTACTTCCTATGGCTATGGACCAGGGCAGAGTTAGCAATACCATAGATGCATAACTAATTCACAGATATTAAAGGCCTTTTGCTTGTATGTGGTCCACTAGTTGTCTGTATGATGATATGTCTGGTCATGTACCTGATATTACCTAGTTAATTATCAAAAAAATATGTACCCCTGAAAATAACCTGAAGAAATTATGCCTCCACTAAAAGGAGATGGATGTGCTGGCCAGAGTACTCCTCCTGTGCCTCTGATCCATGCCACAAGGACCTTAATCTGTGAAATACATAAAAGAATACACACAATGCTGGGATAATGGGCAGGTAAACTAAGAAAAGGTTTGCAAAGATAGATGGAAAACCCTCCAGGGTGGTGAAAGATAAGTCGCTGGGGAGGTCTGGAGCCAAATGTCTGTGCTGGCCCTTCCTGCTCCCTCCCTGCTCCACGAGCTGCTGGGCACGTACATCTGCCTCNTGGGGGAATTGTAGAAGAGTTTGCCTTGCCAATGCTCACACTCTACCTGTTCATAGAAGATTTTATACCATGCTCTAGGGCTGGCAAGCCAGGACGTATCTGCTTAAGAACAAATTCTGATAGAGACTGGATGCCATTTCTATGCCTAAGGCTGCTGTAAGCTATCCTCCTTCGGCAGCAATTCTCATAGGATCTAAATCCAAGGTAGGGTTCTAGCTATCCTGAAATGTAGGATCCATTGCAAAATCTGCAGGGAACGGCGCTGGCAACTAGGAGTTGCCTCTGGGCCTGGCATGTGCTTAAAATACTCATGAGCTATCTGGGCTCCTCAGCTTGATTTCCATCCTTGTTTGACTCATATTTTATTTCAAGGATTGTTTGCATTTTTATGCCTCTGAGACTAGGTCCCGTGGGAATCCTTCCCAAACTCTGTACATTGACCTCCTGTACTTCCAGCATATAACCCCTTCTCAGAAGAGGTCATTTGATGCTCCACCATAAATACATGAATCAACACCTTATGTTTTTATGGGATGTTTCCTGAGTTTGCTAGTTTCCCAGCACTTCTGAAAAGTTCATTTTGATCATGAAAGACTCCCAAGACAACCTTACTTTCCTTGTACGACTATGCAAGGGTCACAGCACGGAATGATTTGCCTATTCACAAGGGACTTACTGTGAACAAGTTGAGTTCAGTAACCAGTCAATCGGCTTCTCTTGGTACTGCAAGATTCCTCCAGGCTGCTAGGCTAACACCAAGAGATATGTTGTATATCAGATCACTGTGCTATAGTGAGGTTAGAGGGAAGAGATCAGAGGAGTATTTTGAGAAAGCTTAACCAACTCTCCAGTTAAATCATCAAGCAGTTAGTTACAGGTGTTAGCTTAGCCTCAGCCAGTTAATTAGCTCAACACCCATTATCTAAAAGCCATCTCATCTAACCAAGTAGTCTACAGAGGTGGATACCACCCCAGAGGTGGGTAACAGGATGGGGTGAAGGTACTGCTATAGTTCTCTTCTGGCCCTGTGGGGATGCCAGACCTCTCGTTATGTTTGTTTATTTAAATAAACATGTATCATGTCTATTTGCACATGACTGAAATGAGTTCAGTCCCACCCTAACTATGGAGGGCAGTCTGTGAAAGCCATGCCTATGTATTCTTAGAAGACTGCCCATGAATAAAAAAAAAAAAATCATATATGCATAGGTATCCACCAAAGCTCATTTTGACTTATCTGAGGTTTCAAAATAGACAATACTTGTGTGTGTGTGTACTTGCACTAGTAACCAGACCTAGTTTTTCAATAGGAACCCATAATTGCACAGGCTGTTCAGTGGAAAGGTCAGTGCAAGTTGCTGACAGTCTTAATTCATTACACTTTCTATGTAGATGTTACTTCCTATGGCTATGGACCAGGGCAGAGTTAGCAGTACCATAGATGCATAACTATGCTAATTCACAGATATTAAAGGTCTTTTGCTTGTATGTGGTCCACTAGTTGTCTGTATGATGATATGTCTGGTCATGTACCTGATATTACCTAGTTAATTATCAAAAAAATATGTACCCCTGAAAATAACCTGAAGAAATTATGCCTCCACTAAAAGGAGATGGATGTGCTGGCCAGAGTACTCCTCCTGTGCCTCTGATCCATGCCACAAGGACCTTAATCTGTGAAATACATAAAAGAATACACACAATACTGGGATAATGGGCAGGTAAACTAAGAAAAGGTTTGCAAAGATAGATGGAAAACCCTCCAGGGTGGTGAAAGATAAGTCGCTGGGGAGGTCTGGAGCCAAATGTCTGTGCTGGCCCTTCCTGCTCCCTCCCTGCTCCACGAGCTGCTGGGCACGTACATCTGCCTCACAGCAGGGAGAAAGAGGAGGCTCAGGAAGGACCCTTGGGCACCAGCCCCAGCCTTTCACACGTTTCAGTGCTCTGTGGCTTCAGGAGTAGAATGGCTCTGGTGGGAAAGGATGGCTGCTGAATGGATGGGGCAACACCTCCCAGCTCCTTGGCTAAAACTGGAGTGTCTCATGCACCTCTCTGATGTGGTTTGCACTTCACCAGAAATGTTGCAGCTGCCGGACCCAAAGAACAGAAAGCTCTAGATGTTAGGGCAAGAAAACAGCACTGAGTCTTGCTGATTTGCAATAATGTTGCTCCATCCTGGGTGTTATCCTGAGAAACTTAAATTCCTCAGTCCCTTAGGGCTTGTGGTAAAGTGAATGGCAAAGCCTCAATCACTTCAAGAGCAACAAAATTGGGCTTTTATTCAGGTAGGTGGTTTTTTCCCCTCCCAGAAATGCTATGAGGCCATATCCTCTACTCTAACCAAACAGTACTTCTACTTGTCAATCACAATTTCCCTGCCCCTGCTCGAGTACGCAAACCAACACACATGTACATGCATGGAGTCCAATTAAAAAAATAAAAAACCTTTCTCATTTTGGCCAGACTCCTTTTATTTAATAGGAAAGTTGTGATACAGTGCAACAATACATCATGCATGCCAGAACAAGAAGAATGCCACTTTTGTGTAGGTAGGGAAATAGTTGTGATGTACAAAAGAGATATTGTTTTTCCATCACTTTGGCCAAACTTTACACTTAGCTTCTCATGTCGGGAGAGGGTGTGACAGTAGATAGGATGTAGCCTTTGAAACTGTATCTCCACAGAGAAAAGACAGATGGAATCCAGCTGGCGGATATCACACACGTTTTCTGTTCTCCTCGATATTGCAGATCTGATAAACACGGAAGAATAACAAGCTGTTATAGAATGCAGATGAACAGAGGAGCCTAGCTGTATGTAAAAGAGAAGGGCCTCAGCTGGCTGAATACTTATTTCTGTTAAATGAAAGTTAACTCTCACGATCTCATACAGTGAGAATCTACCTGTCCGAGGCACATATTTGATCATATACCATACGAATTTATTGACCTCCCACGGCTGTTGTTATCCTGATCTCATTTGACATCATGTCATGTCAGACTCATATTGATAGCAAGGAAAAGCAACGCAGGGGGAGGATGTTCAGGGGGAGTTCACCAGGTTGCGTGAATTTTTGTCTCGGAGAGCATGATTGGTAGTCTGTGATCATCCAAAGTCTGCACTCTGGCTTTTAAAATAAAATCTTAGAAACCTGGGAATAATGTGCTAAGACAAGTGTTGTCTAGTGATGGGAACGAGGAAATGGTAGCTGAGAATACCTGAGTGCGAATGACTCATCCAGTGACCTCCTTTGGCTTTGCTGTGTCCTCCTGTAACCTCCTCATCTTTCCTGCTTCAGACGGAGCTGCAAGGCTTTGTTACCCAGATGATTTTGTGATGTGATTTTGTGCTCCTCAGCAAAACTGCTGCAATTAATAAAAGAAGAGACCTAAATTAGGATCTGTTGTTGCACAGGCTATTACTGTTGGTTTCACCTGTACAGATATTGGGTCATATTTTAAAATGTTTTTGATAAATACAGGGTGAATTTTGATCTCCTTTTACCCAGTAAGACAGCAGTGTCTTAAAGGACAGTGAACACATGACAGAAGGTGGTCTTATGTTTGTCTAGATTTCCTCCCTATCCAAAGGAGCTGATGCTGACATGAGTTCCACAAAGAGGTAAATTTTAAGTGTATGTTTATTTAACTCACCCCTGTACTGGGGTGGTATTCACACACCTTCTTTCTATTTTTCTCCTGTATCAGTAACAGTGAAGTGTTCCCTTCCCACCCTGCAGTTCCCTTATGGATGAAGGAATTGGTGTCACACAAAGTAAATCCCAGTGGACAGACCCTCTATTAGTATCAGCAGAAAGCCTAAATCACATCTTAGATGTCAGCTCTCAGCTTGCCACACTGCTTGCATTTAAATCTATTTATAATTTGTGAGGTCATAGCCATAAGTGTTTCTTTTATTTCTCCTCAAAGGGAGCAGTGAAACCTATTTTCAAGAGGTTGGATTCTTGAAAGACACACTGAAAACATATGAGATCACAGGTTGTTAAAGAAATGTAGATTATTGGACCTTAAACTCCTGTCTCCAACAGTGGCTACATCTGCTGCTCCAGAGCACATTGCAATTTTCTCTTACCCCAGAATCCTATGGAGCCCCTTTGATTTTGGCTGCTGGATTTCAAACCAAGAAAATAAACCCACAGTAATGAGGTACCTAAAACCAGAGACACTTTTAAGAAGATTTACACAAAGCCATTTGTACCGAGTAGGCAAAATCTACTCATGACTTTCACTGAATGACTCTACTTACTCCTCATGTATTTTTTACCTCAGCCCTTCAAACTGAAATCCTGGTTTTGTACAACCCTAGTTCCTGTGCCTGCAGAGAGGTACTTATATCTACGTGCATTTTGAAGCACATGAGTAGTCTTCCTGAAGTCAAAATTTTGCTTGAAGTTAAGCATATGATGCATCTTGTTGAATCTAAGCCCAAGTCCCCAGTGCCTTTGCCTCCTGTGCACTCTGCTGCACACTGGAAACACCTCCTCAGTTCCAGCTCTGGTTTTCCTATTCAAGGCAGCAGGCATCTGCTATATTTTCCACCTGATGTCTGAAAAACACAAATCAGGAGAGAACTGCTTCTCCCTTGAAGAATAAACAGGTCTTTGCAGATGATAGGTTTCATCTGTCTGATAACAAGATAACCACAGAAGCAGAAATTGGATTAGAAATGCATTTTTAGGAGAAGTGTTTCCTGTATCCTTTAAATTTTGTTTTGTGTATCCTGAAGTCAGTACAGTCTCTTTCCTAATATTATTTCCCTATTCTCAGCCAATAAAAATCACATTGGTTATAGCGTTAGTAGATAATACAATATACTAAGGGCTTTGGGAATCTTATGGAGCTATGGATGCTTTCATTGTTTTCCTACTGAGTTTTCACGGGTGCTTGGTTTACCTGCCCTTTTACCTCTTACTTTTACCCAAGCTTGATTTCCATTTAAAAGGTTCTGGGAAAGAAAAGCAAACAGGCCCCCATGAATAATGTCTCTTAATGCATGGAATGGTTTTCCACCAACACATGCTCTATAGAGGATTTTCTGGTTTGTTGCCTTAAATAGATGTCATGTATCATTTGGGAAGCTTGAATTCTAAATTTCCTTTCTAGATAAGTACATAGTGTGGAAAAAAGGAAAACCTAACCTAAGCCTGTAAGAAGTGAATTTGGTATTTAAGAAGAACAAAGGCTGAGTGGTGACAAGTTTTGTCATAGTCATATACAACAGAGAAGCTCTTCTTATGCAATGGAGTAGAGGTTTATCAGTTCCTAAGCTAACTGATTTGGGAATTTTATTAGATCATGTTTCATAAAGTACCAAGTTCAAGTACTGACACTTTCAGTTTGAAATTACAAAGGCAATGCCACACTGCTGCAGCCAATAATTGTGCTTTTTCCCTGAGGAAACAAGGGGTTGAAGTTTTGTTTTCCAGCCTGCTTCCTCTGGGATTCACTTTTTGCACGTGCAGCTGTAACGCAGATTAGGTATCTTCTGAGAAACCTGCCCTGCAATCTGAATTTTGTCCCAGACTCAAAACTGCCATGAACATGCACCCCTTGCCGCAACCTGCGAACAGCAAAGAGATCAAAAAGTGCAGCAAGATGAAAATGAAACACATTGAAGTCCTGAGCAGCTGCAAAAAAATTTGCCTTGTTCTTGTGCAGCGCACAAGGTTGTAGACTCACCATTCATGTCACCTTGAACTATAATGGTTGTTGACAGTGAAAATAACAGGCTCTACCACAAACAGCTGAGAAGAATAAACAAGGAAATGAGTGAAAACAAAGAAACTTCACCTCCTACATTTCATCCCATTCTCTCTGTAGACTTTGTGTCCTTCCATTGCTGCTGGGTAGCTGCTGTTCTGTCCTTCAGCTTGGTCCCAGCAGGGCTATATTGGGCTGAATCAAAGACTCGACAAACCAGAGCTGATCCGTTGGGGTCAGTGAGTTGGTGGATGCTGGGAAGAGTTGTGTTCATGCAGTGGGATGTGCAGGCTGGAAATGCACTGTTAGCAAAGACTAATGATAACTGATATTTCTGCTTCTTAAACAAGGTGGAAAACATGAGCCTTATGAAAAATGGCTCTTAAGGTTTGGCTGAAGAAAATAGGGGCATTTCAGTTTCATGAAAGCTATAGGTGTGAGCTATTTTCTGAACAGAGTAGGAGGCCTTAGACTCTACAGACACAAACCACAGACTATCACCTCAATGGAGATAACATCCATGAGGGAAGATGGGTCCTTTTAATGCCCTGGCCACATGTACTTTATAAACAAAGATACAATTTATAATTCAGTTCCTACATTTTTTCACCTTCATGGATCTTCCCAGGCATTTTCCCAACTATGTGTTTCATGTCATTCCAATACCACCTATCTGGTGTCCGCCAAGCCCACAAGAAAACACTGGTCACGTTATATCAGTGGTATACTGTCAAGTCTAGGCTTCGGTAAATGGGAAAAGGACAAGATCTGTGGTACTGGGACTTTCTTCTTATCAGAAATAGTCCACAGCATATTCTGTGCCCCAGACTGAGAAGCCTCGTTGCAACACTGGCTTGTCAAACCAGGACTGGAGTCCCACATAATCACTCTCCAGTAGCAGATACTCTGCTGGTATTCCCATTTCATGTAAGGTAGCTCCCCGCAGCAATACCTAACAGAAGCAAATTGCAGATGCTATCACTCAAAATATGAATGAGAGCAGAATTTAGCATCAGTGCTGTCAATTCTCTTGCTTTGGTTACATGTTCCTCTCTGCACCTGGAAGAAGAGTAAAGAATATTGCTTTCTGACTTCCTTCATACTCCCCCTCTCAGTTTTCTTTAGAGCTTTCTATTTATTACATTATGAAAAAGCAGGGAAAATACCAAAGATAGGCACAAGGTGAAAGAAAAACATCCCCAGGATTCAGCAGCAAGTGACTTGTCAACCTGACTGCTTTTCCAGACACATGAAAAAATTGTGAAGAGGAGAGGAAGAAAACACAGATAGTGAAGGGCCCTTTAATCTAGCGGGAAAGAAGCATCACAGGAACTAAATTAAAGCCAGACTCATTCATATGAAAAATAAGTTAGCAGCAAAGATGATTAACCATTGGAACAGAGTGCAGAGGGAAGTTGTAAAATTATTCCCTATGTCCTGGTGTCTTCAAATCAAGACTGTAGTCTATCCTGTAAAATATGCCTTGATCAAAGAAATTCTTGGACTTGGCACAGAGGAGGTCAGACTAGATAAGGTGATTATTCCTCTGACCTTGAAGCTTTACAAATATGTACCTTCAGAGAGAAAGGCCAGACTGTGGTTGCAGTCTGGCATAGGGACAACCAGAAATTTCGGTTCAAGGCCTGGCTATGTTACAAATTTCCAGAATAACCACAAGCAAGTTGTGTAGTTTATCTGTGCCTCTGTTCACCATCTGTAAGGTCTGGAGAATAATCCTTCTCCTGTTTAGCTTGTTAGCTATTTGGGGTATGGAAAGCAAGTTATTAGGTATTGGTACAGACCTTTCCTAAGGTCTGCAAAGGAAAGTCTGTAAACATCACTGCAAAGCATGTGTATCCATAAGGAAACCTTGATGATGCAGAAGGAAAATACATTGGTAGGGAGGTAAGGAAATGCTTTGCTTTCATCAGTAGCCTCCTGAGTGCAGTTAAAAGACAACACATCATAGCACAGAGATGGTCACTCAGCCAGAGAGTTATGATTTCATCTCAGGATGCTTCTGGATACAAATAGCATCCAAGGCCTCCTCACGAGGGAGCCTCTCACTTCCTCCAGAGGCATTTGCAACATTGCAGTCATTTATGTTCTCAACAACAATAATCAAATGACCAGTGTCTGTCTCTATCCATGCACAATGAAGACTTGTGCTCTCTGTGCTTGGCTGAGAAACTTTGTGAGCTCCTGCCAAGAAGTGAAAGATCATTTTGAATGGCTGGAACAAATTCAAACCATGTTCCAGAGAGCTGGAAGGCTCACAGGCTTGTCCACTGCCCAGCTGCTCCTCCCTTCCTTACATCTTCATTGTGTCTATCAGTCTATATCGCTGCTGGAGCTAAATTAGCTCACTGCTCCACCTGGTAGCTGGACACGCTTCTAGCTTTGCCCTTTGCCTGTCACCAGGGTTGAAATGTGAATGGCCTTTCATGGCACGTAGAAGTAGGTTTTAGGAAATGAGCTGAGCATGAGCTGGGCTTCTACTCCGTCAGGGAGAAAAGGACTGAATCCCAGCTGGAACCTCAGAGCAACATCTCAATGGGTCCTTATGTGAGCTGCTGTTATTTACATCCGCTCCAGGGAGAATGGGAGCTTATGCAGCAGTCTTCTGCAAACCTTGGAGGTACACACAAGATGATCTTTGCTCCAGAAACTTCTGGTTCAGTCCCTGATGGTGACCAGCATGGACTTGCATATATAATAGCATATATATATATATGTATCTATAAAACCCATGTCATTTATATAACATACATAACAACAGCACTTCACATATAAAAGCAAAAGCACTGATTTTTTTATCTATGAAGATAACTACTTCAGCAGTGAGTTACAGTTCTACCAAGGCATCTTCTTTAAAGAGAGAAACAGAGCTAACAACAAAAAGCAATAGCCACCAACACACAGATTTTCTAGGGCTACTCTAAGTGTTGCAAGGAGAATAATAGGGACCATTGTTTCCAGTTCCCCACTACTCCTAACAAACTTCATCAAGCTACAAGCGTGACCAGTGTCAGAATAAGGCACTGAAAGATATACGAAGGGTTGGAGAAGGAAAGGAAAAGACAGCTGTTGGGATGAGTGGAGAACCATATCAGAAATACAGTAAGACACAGCTCCACAGAGCTAAAAGATGCACTCATGTTATCCTGCCAATCCCCCCTTGGCACAATGTCTCTGTATGTGATCCTCTTAGTCTATCACTGGTTCTCTGTGATATGTGTCTATCTGGTTTCTCATGGCTGCAATAAACCCTTCTACTGCACTAATCTCATTTAACAGTTCCACTGACTTGAAAAGAACCTGAGTAAAATTGCTGTGCATTATTATGGCTGTATCACTTGTCAGCTTTCATAAACAAGATAAATATAGTTAAACTTAAAGCATCAGATATGAAGAAATTTGGCATGTTCGAGCAGCCCATCAGAAATATTTTTTGACAGGTACCTTATTAAAAAGGAAACAAGAGGATGCCAGAGAGGATAATAACTGCAAGTTTTTCTTTTGCAAAATTCTTTTGCCCAAGGAGGCTGCAAGAACTTAATGTTCGCTACGCCACCTTTTCAGCACCATTAGTCAGTCCTGTACCTGGACTGCCTCCCTGAGAGCAGTGAGTTTTGGTATCAGTCTCAGCATCTTACAGAGCCTCTCATCTTGGAGTGCATCACTGGAATTCAGCTACCTGGAGGCTGGAGGATAAAAGGCAGAACGGCAGGAGGCATGCAAAGCTGGAAGGGAAGGGGGAAAATGTTCCTGATAGGGCACAGGGAAAACCCCTACGCACAATTGATTTCTAACGTGTTTGCACAGCAAGAGGACATCCCATCTGAAGGGCCTGTGTGAAAGATCATCTCCCACTCTTCCCCACACAAGCGGCTGGTTTGTGCCTGCAGCTACTCTGTGCTCCAAAGGAGACAAGAATCTCCCCTCTAGCACCTGCATGAAAAGACCAAGCCCAACAAATCTCCTCCCCACACCCAGGAAGTACCCACGCTCCCTTATCACCTCCGGGAGCAAGTTCATGGAGAGGCGGGATGGGGGAAGGTAAGCTCGCAACCCCACATCGTGCTGACCAGGGAGGATGAACAGACACACCAGCGGCACGGTGCACCGAGGTGTGCCGCAGCAAGGCTCATGGGGAATTACATGCTCAAGGGCAGTCCATGGGGTAAGTCTGGGTCCCCCCTTGCCGTGGAGCCCCAATCCCTCTCAGACCACGCAGAGGTCAGACCACCGACAAAAAACATGAGTCAGCCGTGCTGAGACCTGTGCCCATGGCTCCAGGAAAAATAGGTGCTTCCTAAGCTGAGGTCAGGACATCTTCTGGAAGAGATTCGGAGATCACAGGAGAGACTGCATTAGCTCCTAGCTAAAGAGGAAAAAACAGCCCTAAAAATAACTGAATTATAAAGGCCAGTGACAGAGGTCAAGCCATTGATGCTCAGAAGATAAAGTGGCTAGTTTCTACCATTGCCTGAGTGCTATACAGTCAATAAAGAACTCCAGTAATGATACACAGCTCTTGTCTCTTGTGCAACTGTACAATATAATGGAATAGATTTTCAGCATTAGGAGAGTTTAGAACATTTATGACGTCACCTTAATTTTTTTTTTTAGCACACAGAAATATTGGACATCAAAGTCTTGACAGAGATGCTTGTGGGGAGACGTGTTGTGATTTGAGGGTGACAGACTGGGCAGACAGATCAGGATGGTATGATCAAATAAAGAGCTCTTTGCGTTATGACATCTTGCTTTTGAGGAAAAAAAATTCCAATCTCTCCACACTTCTGGAGAGAGAGTGTTTTAGAATTATATCTCCTATTGCGATGAAAAGTGAAAAACATGCAATATTTCTGATGGAGGCTGATGGGAAAATATTTTCCCATATTTTCCTGCCTAAGATTAAGGTAAAGAAGCTGATTATGTTGTCTTCAAAAATTTCAATTTCCCTGAAAGTAATAAAGATTCCCACAAGAGTTGTGTCTAAACAGTTTGACACATACGAATTTGAGCCTCATTCTGGACTCATGCTGAAGGTCACATCCAGTTGATCCACATGTAATTAGGTATCTTCTCCTTCAAGATAGGAAGAAGATACAGGCAGTCAAGGGTGATGCTGGCTTCTTTCTGGGCTGCAGGCTATGAAGCCTGTGCACCTCACGCACTGCAGATCTTGCCATGTCGGCTCCAGAAAAGCTTTGGGCAAAGAAACATCTGCAGTCTCAAATGAGTCAGGACACATACAGTTCTGGCACCCCAAATTATCTGATGCCCAGGAGCAGTCAGGGAAAGTGAGAAACTTCTAGCTGAAATGAGCTCACCAGTCGTGCTATCACCTTGGCTGTAGCAGGCTCCCTACTGACTCCCTACCAGATCTTCTCACTGTGACTTTAATGGGTGACATATGTATGCAGAGAGAGTATTTTCTCACTGACTAGTTGTGTTAATTTCTGGAAACACCAATAAATAGTCTGGAAAATATGCGTGCTAGTACATTTGCGTGTGAAGACAGCTATGACCTGTCATATATCAGCCAGCCATTATTGATTGGAATATTATTTTTTTAAGTTTATGTAGTTTCCAAACATTTACAGCCTTCTTTCAGCTAATTAGAAGTCACTATTGATAATAGACAATAATTTACTTCATAGAAAATTTAGTCCTGGGAACGCTGGTGAGTAAATGGCCTCAATCTATCCATGTTTATGTAGAGAGATTTCCAGAACTTTAAGGACTATAAAAATGAAACTAACTAATTGAGTGTGTGTCTTGGAAGGATAAGAAAACTCTCTCATTTATCTTAGACCATTATAAAAGTCATATGCCAAACACCTTGTCACTGAAGGAGAAAAAGAAGAAGAACTTGTACAATTCTCCTAGGAGAACAACATTCACTACTTTCTCATACACCACCTTGGGTCTTAGCAATGATCTTATTAACATGACTGCGGCTGCTGTTCAGAATTGTCCCGAGGCCATTGAACTGGAGCCATGGAGAGCAAACTGGATTTAAACCAGTTCTTCTTTCCTCAGCCTCTGACCTCCCATGTGGATCACAGCTGGGCTGGACCTGAGCTGGCTCTGGTGGGAGAGCTTCAGCTGCTGCTGAAGTTATTGCAAAGTCCGTGACAAACTGATTGTGTGTGTGAGAGAGAATGCAAGTTGGGGAATGTTGTATCAAAAATATATTAAAAAGTACAAATAGAGGTGGGTGGATAAGGAAATACTTTCACTGCCATTCCACTTTAGGCCCTGACTACAACAATAAGCAGTGTCTCCCCTTTTTTTCTCATCTCATGGTGCAGGAGCCCTGGTAGTCATTTTGTCCATGGTTATCAGAACAGCTCCTGAGCTGCGTAGGATCCTGCTCATTCTGGTTTTCACCACCTGCAGCAAGTGGACGTGAACCCACAACATCCTTAACTGCATTCCAATCCAACCAAAACACAAGCGCTAATCATACGGTTAGAAAGTCCTTCAGCTGCCTCAGACGGAAAGATTTATGTCCTCAAAGACTTGGCTAGCCCATTATTGCTCATTCATTGTGTTTGCCTACAAGTTATGACTGCTCTTTCCATTTAATTTTTAATGCAGCTGTAGCTTTGCCTCACTAAGCTCCAGGAAAGCTGTTAAAGGCACTGGCTGTTACTATGAACTTATAATCTCTTGGCAAAAGCAGCGCGTGCAAGCAGAGTCTCTCCTCATCGCATGACAGTTCACGATACCCTACTCTGACTTTTATGCAAGAACCATGTTTTTCTTCAAAGCAAGTGTGCAGTTTAAATTTGCTTCAGTCAGAGGTTTGAGCCAGAGAAAAGAGTAAAATTTCCCAGATGAGGCATATGAATTCAGTGAACATGTCTGAATCACACATTATGGGTCTAGATGTGGTTTACTGCTATTCATAAAGCTCATTGCTGTTCTTATCTAGTGTTTCTCTTCTGTTTCATTTTTGCTGAGTGCTCATCATCTCGCTATCAGTAGTCTAGGTCCTGAGGGGAACTTTAATATTTCTATTCCTTAGATTTTAACCCAAATCAGATTATAATACTGTGATACTGAATTTAGTGACTCAAGATGTTTTCCATTCCAGTTGCTTCTATTTAGGTAACAGACCCCAAATTATCTCTTCTTTCTAGCTTTCAAAACACTTAGCCCCTCTATGCAGGCGTATCAAAAGTGTGAAGCCTGATGCCAAGTATCAGCAAACCACCTGCACAGCAACCACCATCCAACCACTGACAAAACTTTCATATATAGGCAGGAGATGATCTGTCGACTGCCGTTGGTACAGTGTGCTGGTATGGCGTGTAGATGCCTGCACAGACCACCAGAGTTTGTCCCTCATAGCCCAGGTTATTCACCCAAAATGCAGGAGATTCCTCTGAACCACCAATGATTTCCAGAAGGAATCAGAGGCTCTCGACAATGCCTATGATAAGGCAAGAATGGACAGACGCTATTGCATTCAATTTCCTTCTTTCCCAAACAGCTGCTTTAGGCCTAGCAGCTGCAGCATTTCTGGTAAAGTGCAAACCACATCAGAGAGGATCATCAGACACCCGGTTTTAGCCAAGGAGCTGGGAGGTGATGCCTCACCATCCATTAGTTCCCCAGCAAGCAGCCCCAGCAGCCGTTCTTTCCCACTGAGGCCACTGTCTGGTGGCCCCCTCAAGTCAAATGCCAAACCAGGCAATTCAGCTGACCACACCGTGAGTGAGCTGCACAGCAAGAGAGTCCTTTGCCAAGGCACCTGGATCTCACACCATTTAATATTGCATGGGGACCACACCTTGCTGCTGTTACAATTGGCGTTGCTCCATGGCAGACCATCCCTTGCTGGCTGCAAGGCACCATGGGGTTCCCCAAAGCCCTCCCAGATACTGAGGGCTATGTCCTGCCCAAGTGCACGTCTGAAGCAGAGGGAACCCCAACGTCCCCCTGCTGCACCTCCGTTCCCATGTGAAGGAGCCACGGAGTGGGTGACTCAGGCACTCAAGGGATCCCTGTCGCGGGTGAGTCATCACAGGGAGGGGAGAAGCTGCGGCAGATCCAGCACCAGTCACCCCTGGCAGAGTGGCAGCGGAGGAGAAAGCCCGGGTGCTGCAGCTAATGAATCGTTCCTGGTGGCTGAGGGACTGGTGGCTCCATGAGCAAGGGAGTGCAAAAGTGGCCTAAATCCGTCATTCCTCCTCCGTCACCCAGCAGCACTATGCTGAGTGCACGGTGACAGATACCATTCTCCTGCTTTATGTGTTTGTGGTCACAGTTTTTGAGGCCAGGAAAGGCTGTTGCAATCACCTAGTCTGACACCTCGTTTCACAGAGCCTGTAAAACTTTAGCCAATATTTTCTGCATCAAGCCTTAACTTGTGTTTCGTGCAGCAGCATACCTTGCATGACCCACAGGATCCATAGGCATCATCTGGGGTTTTGTAGATATTCAAAGTTCAGTTGGACCTAACAGGCTTCAACATTTCGCTTCTTACTTTCTGTTCTCAGTCTCTCACCATGGGCAGCAAACCAACTGAAGACTAATTACGACAATTAACTTTGACCAGGTAATAGGAAAAAAGAAAAAAAACAGATGGGGTTTGTGGTTGGTAATGTGGAGGTCATAGAGAAAAATCAATGTACCCAGTAAAAATGAAAGCACATTCCTCTGTTTATCAAACAAATTAGTAAGGGCTTTATGCATCAAAGAGTATGCACTATGACATAAACTAGAAATTAACTGAATTTAAATAGCCTGGCTCTGTCCACATAGTGGTGGTGAAGGTTGTCATTCATTCTTCACTACCTCTTACAAATGATTAGCGTGGCAGAAAAATTTCCGTTGAAATTCTTTTCAGAGCTAGAAAGACTTTTTTGGGGGGGTTAAAATTATTTCCTCATGACAACTGTGTATTTTTTGGAGGGAAAAATCACCTTTGTGTCAAAAATCAACCCATTGAAGATGTAGGTTATAGCTAAGGCTAATGTTTCAAACCTGAGTGTCCAAAACTAGGCCTCTAGACAGAAAAATGGAAAACAGCCTAAATTAAGGGTCTAACAATTTATCTCAAATGTATGTATTTGTTTATTAAAAGGAGCCTGTGCATTAAATCTGTGGATGAGAAGGCATAAGGCAGATGATCTTTCAAAGTGCTGAGTGCTCCCAGTGTTTGCTTAGACAAACTGAAGCTGTAGGTACTCCAGACCTGTGAAACTAATTCACTTCTGCATAACTACTTAACTTCAGGTTTGGAAATTTTTAAGATTGGTAAAGTTTGAAATACTTAGCTGAGAGAAAAAAAAAAAGAATCATGGGAACAAAAATGGCCCAAGGCTTTTCTCTAGCTCGGCAAGTCCAAGCTGCTGTGTTTGGCAGACCCTCGTGTCATAATCCCATGGCCATGCAAGGCGGTCTTGTTGGGACACAGACCTTGCAAGCCCCTGGTTAGGTGGAGCTTGGTGTCTTTCAGACTTTGCCTTGCCTGGGCTGTCTCTAGATGAAATTCACTTGCTGCACTGATGGTGGATCAGGAATAGCTGCAGAAGACATAACCCAAGGTGTCAGAGCAAGTCCCCAAGGGCAATAAATCAGAAGGACTGTCTATTAGCAAGTTGTAAGCTCTCCACCAGCCATCCAAAAGCAGTCACATGGGTGAAGGGTGGGAAGGAGGCAGAGTGAGTCATGCTTGCAGCTGGTTAAGAGACGTATTGACGTCATCAGATAGACTTAATACTATTGCTGTCCAGAAAACCTAAAACTTTTTAGTGTTTTTGCAAACTGTTTCTCAATATATGCTGGCCTCTGTGGCATCATTATGCTTCCTCAGTGAGAAATTATTACGGAACAAATTAAATTCAAAGAGATAATTTTGCCTCTAGGTTGGTTATATCCTGGGCATTAATCCTCTAAAACTGCTGTGAACATACTAATTGACAATGCACTGCTCATGAAAAATAAAGGCTGCTATACACTTATGTATTTATTTCCATCTTTTAGATTATAACATCGCGATAACAGCTTCAGCAGAGGATGTTTCCTAAGTGACAGGCAGAGGTTAATGGCTTTGACTTTGCCTCTGGCCATACAAGCTCCTCCCAGCTAGTCATTAACTCCCAAGAAATATCCAGTCTTGAGTGTTATTGGTTTAAGTCTACTTTTAATTCCATGCCAGCCACTGGGAGTGGTGCCTCTTGTATCACAAAGACAATCTCTTAAGTAATAGCTTTACGCACTCCCACTTTATCTGGTACTTGTATCTTGTCCCAAAAGTCAGAGCGTGGATTTGCTGTGGCAATAATTTGATAATGAATATGGCTGTAAGGGGAATAGAAGAAAGTTGGGAACCCAAAGCTGCTACACCATGAGAAGGTACACCCAGAAGCTGAAACGGAGTGGAAATTGCAAACACAGAAAGGAGCACAAACTCTTCACGCTGCTCCCCAGCCCCTCCTGCAGCTCCTGGCACACAGTTGGCAGTGCCACTTCAGTGCAGTGGATAAGGGATTAGACAGGGAGAAGGTCTCAGCTCTGTTTGCAGCTATTCAGCTAGCTCGCTCAGGGCAAATTGTTAGGCGTATTCCTCAACTTCCTCCAATTTACAGCCTAATGCAGAATCTGATCAATCAGGCTAAAGCAGAATAACTTGCTGAATGATGGTATGTTTGACAGTCAGATGTGCTGATCCAACAGTACAAAAGCATAGGAGATCACTGTTCAGGCTGTGCATTGGAGAACAAGTCTGAAGAAGCTGAAGTACACGGTGCTTTCAGATGTCTGTTGGATACAGCATTGAGTGTGCTATGTGGAGAACCAGAGCAAACCGCATTTATTTCTAATTATACATATTTCTTTCCTGAGCCATAGGTTTTGTTGTTGTTGACGATGATTATACATCAAATAGAATTTGTATCCTCATTCAGATTACCATTTTAAACACCTTTATATGGAGCTCTCTTTCAGCCACTCATTCCCAAAAAACAATAGTTAGCATTTTCTAAAAATAACTGGGCTTTACAAATGCTTCCCTCGCTGCGTAATGCTGATGCACAACTGCATCAGGAGTCAAACAGTGCCTGTACTATGATGGTCAGAACAAGGTGACTTGTAAACGAGGTACACTTTGTAACTAAATGTGTCATCAAAACATAATGGAGCACTTTGCATCTCTTTCTATATCCTCTGATCACAGCCCTCAAAGCCATTTTGTCAGCTTTGATGACCAGATGGGAAAGGATGCCTATGTGTTATAGTGAAATGATCCAGCAAGGAAATGCCTGATGGAATGAAAGAAGACTGCTTTGTTGGGTGAATTAAGAACAGTTATGACTAGTACCATAGTAGAAGATGTTGCTGGATGCAAAGTCCATGCTGATTGAATTTTGGATTTTTAAGTTCAAGTTAAATGCTGCATCTGGATCTTCTGAATATTAAACAAACAAACAAACAAACAACAAACAAAAAAAACCCAAACCAAAACACAAACAAACAAACAAACAAAACCACCAACCCCCCAAAAACCCCAATCAACAAACTACCTCTCAGCAAGAACTGGGAATAGCAGAAGTATCAATATATTACAGAACTAAACCCAAATCCTAACTTGGATTTTTAGGTTGCAGAATCACTCTGAATAAAAGTTTATCTTTTTATATATGGGACCTGATACGTATCTTGGGTACTGTAAGGATGGGGGAGAAGAATCTTGGTTTAATTATACTGTATTTATAGACAGATACATATTTGTCACTGCTTTGAGGAATAGGATGGCTACAGAAAAATTGTCTTGACAAAACCTTCCAGGGATACTCACTAAACAGCTAATTTCCCCATTTTCAGCAAGAAAATACATGCATGGCTACACTGTAAGTCAGCTAATGCATATTGTTATCACTTGTACTACAGTAGCAACCAAAGCTCTCAGTCACAATCAAAGACTTGTTCAAGATCATGTAAAAACCTGCTAGAAAACACGATCCTTTGCCTGCTTCCCCTGAGCCTTTTTCTTCTGCTTTCCATCTTTCCACCGGAGTGTTTCTAACTTTGATGTTAGAAACTAAGTGTAATACTTTTGAGTGGATACCAAATGGCTCCCCCCAAAGAGACGCTATTCAGGTGGGGAGGGCAAGGGTAGAGGAAGAGGGGTTCCTAACAAATGACACTGCTAACCTGTATCAGTCTTTCTGTAGCTGGGAGAGCTGTAGCAGCCAATTAACCTCTGTAATGTGGGTTTTTCATGAAATGGGAATGATGAGATCACTGCCAAAGATGGACGTAGGCACTGTCATGAGGTGCTGTGCAGGAGGGGCAGTTCCAGCTGTGGAGAAAATAGCAGCAGTGACTTCTGGTCTTAAAGAGGGAAGTGGGACGCAGGACAAGAAAACACCTACATTGAATATTTCTATTAAAAGCAACTGTCAGACAATTCATTACAAATGCTGAAATTTAGAGTATATCAGCTTTGTCATGTGTTTTGCTCACCAGAAAGGTAGAAGTGTAGGAATCAGGAGAAAGACAATTATCTTATTTGAGATTTGTATGTATAACTTTTTTTTTTTTTTTAATATCTATCTATCTATCTATCTATCTAGTTATAGCTGTGATGTGAGCAGGTGGGAAGGTTCAGCTTAGGGAAAGGGGACCTTAAATATTTGGTGCTGAGCCAGTAACATCTTTCTGGAGTAGCTGGGATAGCTACTGAGACCTTGGAGTGAATAAGTGTTTTGGAACTGAAGTCTGAGAATGCAGATCTGAGAGGTCCCATTCAAGCCCAGACTCAGACATACACATCCTGGTTTAAACCACCCACTCCAGCCAAAAATCAAATGGTGTCTGCTGACTCCATGTCAAAGATATTGCCCTTATTTCTGCTGAGCCATGAGGTTATTTACACATTGCTCCATGAGAAATTCCACTGGAACCAATGAGGCTTTTCACACCCAGTGAAGCCAGCCCATCATGATTCTCTAAAACAAATGCAAGATTTCTAAAAAACATCAGTGACAGCTAGATGTGAAGATTGCTGTCATCTTCTGGCGACACTTCTATCAGTGCTAACTATGACCAATCTTTGCTTTTTCTTATAGCGGTTACCATGAATCAGCACCAACCCTCCATCCAATCTCCCCTCCTTGACTGCGGTCTAGGCAGAGTCCACATGCATTACATAGGAAAGCATCAGTCCTCTCACGCTGAAAAAGACTAAATAACTTTTTATGGTTCCTACAGAACCAAGATAATCATCACCTCCCCTTCTGAACCCAAAGATTTCTAAATCTACTTGAATTCAGTGACTAAACAGCATTCCTATGCAAGTCCATAAGAGTAAAGTAATTGACCCAGTATTAATCTAGTGGCTAGTAAAATATGAGTGTACTGCCTGATAGCAACACTGTCATGTAGAGATATGGAACAGGGTATTTTGCTTTACTTCTGCGGTATTTTCTTACAGATACTTAACCATTTACTTAGCTTTTGCCAGTAGAAATGTCCCTTTTGGTGTAATTGTATCAAGTGACATGTCTATATCTCTTGACACATTTACATTGTTTAATACCCTTAGCATTAATTTGTTTTGAAACATTGTTTCCAGCTGTCTTTAGAGTGATTACCTCGAATGACAAGAGCAGTGTTAATTCATGAAAATTTGTTATTTCAGCTTGTAGAAATTTCTGTTGAAAGGTTGTGTTGAATGTTGAATAGATTCATGGTAAGAATCTGTTGCAAGTATATGGCTAATCTTTCTCTTTTCTTTCCCTTTAGAAGCTCTCTGTAGTGGGACCTCGTTGTTCCCATAAGAGTCTTGAACCCTCTGTTGGTCTGCTTTTGGGTAGAAGAGCACTGCTTCCTCTTACACTTTTTGTCTGTTACCTGTCCCACCACCTCTAAAGAGAACAAACCTTGCACATATCATAGGAGTTATGGACCAATACAACAAAGACTTCTGAGTTTGTCTCTGAGGCTTTTCAACTTTACTCAGTAATGCTTGCTGTGGAAGGAGTTATTGTGCACTGTGTATAAGCCACATATTTTCGGTGCTTGTAGATATCTCCCAGAAGAAACTGTGACTGTTTTATCTTATGAAACACTCAGAAACAGCAAAAGTTGCCAAGATTCAGGGTAACAACATTTAGACTTTGTACAGAAGGCCAGAAAAATCTTTATGCCATAGAAGGTCATCATAGACCAAACATGTAAATCCTAAGAACAGCATTTCCTTTAGCATTTTATTACTTGCTTTTCAAAGTGCAGATGAAACCAAGAACGAGAAAGTGTGAAATTATGAACTTCTTTTACCTTCAGCTGGAGTTTTACTTTGACTTTCTGGGAGAGACAAGCCCCAAAAGAGCTTTCCAGACTAGAAATGAGTTGAGTGTTCTGCTCACGCTGAGTCACTTTATGCTTGAGGAAGCCTTCCCCCCTCCCAGACATACAAAGAACTTGCTCCTGGGTCTCCAAAGTCATTGTGGAAGAGCAGAGTCACAGACCTGGCTATGGCACTGGAAGGTGACAGTTTGTCCTGGGTATTGGCAGAAAGACTTTCCCCACAACTGCATTGACCAAAGGGCCCCAACTCAGATTCTGCAGTAGATTTTACCAGCTTGCTCTACCAATGGATACCTATGGATATATATGCATTGCTCCTGCTCAATCTCCATACACTGCCTGACAGTAATGGCTTTTTGTCACATGTGTAAATCACAGGAGGTATTTCCATGGCACCTGATAATGTAGGTAAGGATTTACTGAGGGAATAATGCCAGTTTACTTCACTTTGGATTTCTGTGCTTACGGATGTGAAATTAGAAGGATATCCTTGAATTAGTTGCATTAATAATCATCGTTTTGCGTGCTCTAGTTTATGAAAAAAGAATTTTAAACAAATTTTATGTTGCGCCTTACCCCAGCTATCTGAAGTCCTAACAATGTCCTGACTCTGCTGGGAAAATATTAAAAATGTTTAGCCCCATTTTTGTATATAAATAGTAATATCAACAACATAAAATCTACTTATGGACCAATTCAGCAGCCAGAGCTCTTGTTCTTTCTGGTTGTCACTTTGATAATGCAATACAATCACATGGACTTGCAGCCCTGTCTGCTTGGTGTGCCATCATTTATAACACATTATCAGAGTGACAGCTGGCAGTAACAAGAGGCCAAGTGCCAGATACGCACAGTGCATCTTACTGAAAAATATTTCCCTTTTAAAACACAGATAGGTTGATTAAGAAGTGAGGGAATTCCTCCCCCTTCCCCCAGACGGCTGCGATGATTCTTTGGAAACTAACCCAGACGTAGCTTCACAGTGCACTGGCAAAATTCCATGCTCCACCTTCCCTCCTCTATTCAGGTTATATCCCATGGGATTCATCAGGAGAATTTTCCCTGACAAGGATTGAAAACAGTGATCTATAAGCAATGAGCAACATCACCATTTGCTTTAATTAGGCAGGACAAAACACTAGCTCAAGGATGCTTTTTATGCAGTGCAAGGGTATACCCTGAAGAGTATCTTGTTTACACTCCACTTGCTTTGTGTTTGACCAGCCTGCTTCCACTGCAGCCCCCCTTGAATTCAGGCCCAAACAATGTGTTCTCAGAGCTTTCCAGTCACCATAAATCCGTGCCTCCTTCTTCACTGAGACTCCTTCTCAGGCACCATCTGAAGGCATCCTAACTACTCTCCCCTGATCCAGCCTGACCTGTTAATTGGTATTATTGAAGAGTTACTCCTTTGAAATGTAGGAAGTAATCTGGTGTATTAAGTCCTCCTTTTAGTTTCACTAAATAGTCCTGTGACCTCCCTAAAAACCCCTCAAAAGGCAGCAAAGGATTTGTGTCCCCCAGCACAGGGTGCTAATTGGGAAACTACAATGAGTTAAAGGAATAACAGCATTAGAGAAGACAACTTTATGAAGAAGTGATAGAGTTAACTGGTTGCTATTTCATTATTATGCCAGCTGACTGCACAGGACTCCACAATGTTCTCAGGGATGTGGGGAGCGGTGTGTGTTCCCTGGCAGAGACCCAAGATCTAGATTAAAATCTCCCAGAGTTAATTTAGGAAAACAATAATATTTAAAGTTGGAAGGGGATTTTTTTTTTAGGCTATATCCCACCATGAAATACGTGATCCCTGGGCCTATTTCTTGTCCACATAGACCTCTCCTTGCGAATTATTGTGAATACCCAGCCCCACATTTTCAAATGAGAGAACCTAACAGGAAGTACATAAATTAATATTTTTATATTCAAATAAATATTATGAGTTTTCAAGAAATGTTGAACAACTGTGGCCCCAGTGAAATAACTGTAACAACCCTCAATGCTTAATAAACTGATTATCACTAGTTAATCACTTTGTACAGTAAGTCCAGTGTTGACACTAGCTTGGCTGAAGTTTTGCAGCTTTTTGTATTTTTCTTATAACTGTTCTCCTGAGATAGTTTTTCTCACACTTCTAGCATCTACTCCCAGGTCAGAAAATGGAAGGACAACTTGCAAAGTGCTATGGGACCTGAACACTTGTAAAAACTATTGCTCAGATCTCAAAACCATACAGCTGCCATCCTCTTCCAAACCACCACAGCAGGATGGTGTCAGCCATGCTCCCTGCTGAATATCCATGTTTCATAGCCAGACTGATGGCCCATGCTGAGGAAAACACCTCTTCAGGTCCAGCTCTGCCCTAGAGAATACCATCTTGGTGCAACACAACCACAGAGGCATAAGATAACTAGACGGTTTTTCCCAGGTGTTGTGTTTGTGGTCAGGGCTATAACAGAGCCCTAGGTTGTAGGGTTTCCCATTGTATGCCATGGTTCCCATCTGCATCTCTGCTTCTCCATGTGTTGTTCAGTAAATACTTAAAGTTTTTCTATCTCTCTTGTCCTTTGAACTTTTTGCACCCCTTGGCATGTTGCTGTGTGCTAAGAAAATATGTTTCCATTGCCTGATCTTCATATATCTTAGCTTTTCTACCCCTGTAGGAGGTAGAAGAAGTGAGGGGATAAACCAGTTTGGGAAGGCAGAGAAGAGGACTATCAGGAACCTTAATTTCAATGTGTGTACCTCCGTGTTTGAACCATGAATGTAGCATGTGAAAGATAAGAAGCCACCCATCCTAACCCATTACAATGCAGCTTTGTTCGAATATCACCACTGTTGCTGACCAGGTGTTTTTCTCACCTCAACTCTGTCATATACACTGTGGCTAGTTGAGAGAATGATAGGTATGTTTCAGGGGGAAAAGCTGAGCATCTTTATCCACTGTGACTGACAGAGTTGTTCAAATCCCCTATTTTGTGAACACTATTTCTTTTCAGGTGCTTTCCTTTGTATTGCAATCTTCATTCTGGAGTGCACCCTCTGTACTGAAAGACATTTAGAAGGTCACTACTGGATACATGCTACAGCACCCCTGGGAATCCCATCTGGCGATATGTATCTTTAGGCACCTAAAACCTGCCTCTGATCTCCATTTTCAAAAACAGTTTTCAGTGGGGTAGATGTCTGCTCTACACAAAGGCTTGTTATAGTGGCATCAGTTTCAGGAAACTTTAATTTTGTTTTCTACTCAGCAAAGTGCATCCTACAGAGCAAGTAAATTTATACTACTCTAAAAATGTGAACCACATCTAGTTTTCCTTCCTTAAGCAAAACTGAGCTGGCAGCATTGTGAAAGCATGCAAAATTGGGTGTACACTGGTTTATCTATTTGCAAAACTTTAGTGTGTAGAAAAGGCCTTAACAGACACTTAAGTGTCCCAATCACCTCTGAAATTGACACTTCAGAGGTGCTTCAAGAAATTCACCTAAAGAACTTAATCAGCAAAAAACTCTCAAAAAAAGAAGGCAAAGGTTTCTTGCCACTGGAAGCTTCACTTTGAAAAGTAGCTTTTTACAAAAATACAATCATGTTAAGATAGCTGGAGCTGCCTCTCTGAGCTGTAAAAAAAGGCATTTTTGTGATGCCATCACTCTTAAACCTTCCCTTTTAGCAGCTACTAAAGCATTTAGCAAATCCCCATTTGCATTCTGGCTTTGCAGTAGAAGTATCAAAGTGATTTGAAACATTCTACTCCTCTCTAATTAAATCAGCACAATTAAAATGACCTCACTGCTCAAGGCAGACATTCATGAATACTCTGAGCACTATGGCCAGTAGATGTTGATCAGGAACCATGATGATACATATTATCTGCAGAATGCAAAACCTGCCATACAGTTTTGAACTTTTAAATGCAAAAACATTGTTTAAATGCATTCGTCCATTGTATTCTTCCTTTAAAAATTATTACTGGTTTGAAAGTCCACTGATTTAACTGTATTTTAGGCCCAGATCGCTAATATTGTAGTGGATTAAAATCAACATATTTTTTTTAACTTTATAAATTCTTATCTCCTCCTGTTAAGAGCAACTAGCCAAATTTTGTGGGTTTTGCTGGGTTGCTTCCAAGGCAAATTCACCATATCCTTCTGTTGAATATGGTTATGTAAATCAGGAAGAGCTCCAATGAAGTCCATTAAAAATACATCAATGAAATATTAGTGTGAGAAGAGATTCAAGCTTATTGATTTCATCTGGATTTTGCACAAATGAAGAAAGAATAAAGAAATTAACCATCCTTTTTGCCTTGGATTTTCTGTCAGAAACCTTAATTCCAAAGAAATGTGCTTGAAATAATTTCCAGTGAATAATTACGTAGATTATTTAACTAATTAAAATGAAAATGAAAAGGTCTGGAGACACGATTTGCTGAAAACCAGCTAGATTTTGAGTTGGCAATTCGCAACAAAAATTAAAGTCTTTGCTGAACATTTGAGCCAGCATGTAAGGCCATACTTTTAACAGGTAAAAACGGTGCATTACCACAGACTGCAAGCAGTGATGTGCTCTGACTGCGTGGCCCATGCCACCTAATTGATGCAGGGGTCTAATTGTCAGAGTAAAGTATTAGAAGAAGAATAGACTAGACTAGACTAGACTAGACTAGAATTATGAAAATAGAATTAAATAGAAAAGATGATGAGACAGAAGAAGAACTGTTAGACACTATTTCTAATAGCATGAAAAGATGATCTCCAGAGGTCCCTTCCAACCCCTACCATTCTGTGATTCTCTGAAAAAATACAATTAGGAGTACAGAACTCAAAAGAAAACCAATGCAGGATGAAGACTTGAAAGCAGACCTAGAACAGCCTTGTGGCAGAGGCAGAGAAACTCTGTGACATCTTCTGTCCCAAGATTCATCTCCTTCATAACATTCTGCTTCTCCTTGCCGTAGCTGGAAGGAGTTGTGGTTGGGGAATGGGTTGAAAGCAACGGCAGTTAGCAAATCAGACCTCGAATCATGAAGGTATTTCTATGTCTAATTCTTAGTGAAATCAGTGGAAGTTAAATTCCAAAAGTAACTTTAAATTTTGGGCCATGGCCCCTGTCCAGCTTTATTTAGGTCAGTGTGGATATGTTAGCTTCCAACTTGTGCCCATTTTGAACAATTGCTATTGTATATTTTTTTCTTGCTGCGTCAATATTTATTCTAGCTTATGGCCCTTTGAAACAGTGCTCGGATAGACATGGGCTTCTTTGTAACGTCTTCTCTAGTCCTAACATGCTTTTCTTTCCAGTCTTTGAACTGGAACTGCAAGGATGGGTTCACCAGTTATTGTCTTCCACGGAGAAAAATATAACCTAATCTATTTGCTATATAGGCACTGAACGGAAATGTTTAATAATACCATTATTTGCTTGGCTATTTGTGTTCTGTGGATTTTTCAGTTGTTCACTTATTTGGTGTTAAATTACACTCTCCCATTTTTTTATTATTATTATATTCTGTTGTTTCATCTTTGGAAAAAAACCCCAACATTAACAACCCGTAACATGTAGTAGGAGCTTACTTAAAAGCATTTAGAAATAACTGCCTGTCAATTGATCACTGAAGAAGAAAAAGTGACCCTGAAAGAAGAATTTATTAAGAGGGTGAATAAATAATTTCTCTCTCTCATTGTCATGACATTTTCTTTACCATTTGGCATTCACTGCATTTGGAAATTCCTCCAAGCCTTTGTGTTCCTGAGCTCTGAGATTTCAGAAAACAGTCCCTTGGCCCCCACTCCCTGCCAAGGTTGCTACTTTCATACTCCTTTTCCTGTGGATTACAAAACAGGATATTATTGTAAAAACAAACAGAAATTGCTGTTCACTGCTGCTAATCTTGAAGAGAACCATAGGGGAATGAAAACTCTGCAATTCTTCCTTTTTTAAGGGGCTCAGACTGAGGACAGCCTCTGTTCTGCTACTGTCAGGTGAAGATCAAACACTTTTCATTGCTAATCACCAAAGGTCACAGTAGATAACTCTGCAATTTTCTGTCCTTCCTTTGAACTTTTAGTGATTGAGAGGTGACTTTAAGTTTTAAACTTTCCCAGTATGTTTCATGGTAAAGCAGAGATCATTTATAAAACTAAGGCAGTTTATAATAGAAACTTAAGTAATGATATTTTTCCATTCTGTACATTGCTGCAGGCTGTTTCAGCGCTGGGCGGAAAGGTTGCTGTATGTTGTTTTCTTGCCTTTTTTCTGTGAGTGATGTAAAAGGTGTTAAAAGACTTGGATTTGCCCCTTCTGTAACTGTGAACCAGGAATATCCTATCTGTTTGCTTTAAAATAAGAAAAATATGATGCCACAAACCAGAAGTCATGTGTTGATCATGTAACTCAGGAATGGGAGTCCAAGGCGATGTCTGTGGAAGAGACACAGACCTGAGAACAAGTCTATATATATTTTTTCCAAGTTATTTAGTCTTGTCCCCATGGCATCTGATACCACTCCATCATGAAAGGATTTTTTCTCCAGAGATCTCTTGCAGGATTGGGAAGTATGAGCTATACTTTTGACAGATGGAAAATGGAATAAATGCAGTTTTGCTGCAGCTTTTGCAGGAAGAGTCTGAGTTGGGATTAGAGGTTGGGACTTGTGCTTTGTAGCTATAATATATGGCTCCAAATTTAAAGTTTCTTTTCACCCTCCTGTCTTTGGGCATGAGGACAATGTGCTAAATTATTAATAGTGTGTGGAGCCCCCAGTCATGCTCATTAGGCTTCCACCATGTGACAAAGTAGGTCCTTTAGCTTCAGTGAGGCCACACTTGCACGTTGCCATGACATGGAGTCAGAGGGGGTGCTTCTGAGGACAACATCGGATCAGCTCCTAAACAGCATCATGGACTGTGTTTGAAGCCTGTTGACTACCAGCTGCTTGTTTCCAAACCTGAATTAGCCCCATTTTCCATTTCCACAGCCAGCTCCCACTGTTTTCACTTGCAAGGTTCACTCCAGAGGGTATCTCTCCATTCAGCATCTCTAGGCAGTCCCCTGGAGATATGTGAGCTGCCCTGGGGTGTCCCAAGAGGGCATAGGTCTCCTACCAGTCCTATTCTAGGCACGTGGCCACCTCAGGTAGCTCAAGGTGTCTTGGATTTTGTTTAGGCTGAAAGGAGCTAAACATACATCTGCATTCCTCCATGAGGGCACTCCCTTCATTGGAAGACTAGAAAGCAAACTGAGCTTGAAAAAAGCAAACAAACCAAGACCCAAGTGTAGTGAGTTCTTGGGAGAGGCACTCAGGGTGTGGGTAATGAGCAAGTGGGTGCTTGAGGGCTTTCAGGAATAGGATCATCTCTCTGATAACACAGCAGTGGTTCCCAGGCTCAGGCAATAGATGCACTCTGGTGGATGTTTAAATAGCAGATATGCGTAAATTTGGATCATTCAATGGGTTTACTAATGCTCAGGACTGCTGTGTGCTCAAACTACATGAGATATGGTGGCTTGTGTGGTGACTTTCCTGATCAGTTTGCCTGTCTTTGAAGAGGTACATGCTTTATTTATTAAATTCCATGCTCCTTTAGACACTGAGCAAAAACAGTAATAGAAAATGAGGACACTTTCCTGATGTTCTGTTGCCTCCTCCAATGGAGATATTAAAGCCTTAATGAAAGTAAAACTCAAAGATAGGTTTCTAACTACTGCAGAATGTGTTGGACAAATCAATATTTCAACTTCTAACATTACTTCTTCTCTGTGGGCAAACAGAAGAGTTTAGGATTGTCTGTTCATCATCTTTAGCCTGCATTGAAATTGCCACACTGTGACAAAACCAGAAAAACCTATGGAAATAAAGGCTCTGAAGCCAGATGTAAATCAAGTGTTACCTGGCAGCAAAACTTACCTGGGAAAAGTAGAGAGCCCACAGGAGATAAATAGATATAAGTCTAAGACCAGGTCAAATTAAGACTCAGATGTGTCATGTCACTAAAACCATACTTGAGACCTGAAGTTACTGGGGAAAAAAAACAATTTGTGTTGGTAGAATATGTAATATTTTACATTATTGACAAAAAGTTAGAAATTTAGTATGATACTTATATTTTAGCCAAAAAAAAATGCTTGAAACTGCTGTTAGAATTTTTCATCGACTTAAAATACCATAGACATTGTTAAAATGTCATTCTAAGCCCATTTTCTGACTTTTCCCTATAAAAGGATTAACTTGTCTTTAGAATGTTAAAAATGTTTAAATTACTTGATATTAGATAAGAAGGTTTAGCTCAGGCTCAAGAAAAGTTGGAGAATTTATTAAGAAAATATGTATACTTTGTCTTTTGCTTGGTCGGCATAACCTCTATATGGCAAGGATTATGCTGATGCAGAGTAATTGGAGTGTGGGTCATTTGCAGTCCACTTGCCAGGTACCTGATATTACAAGCAGATGAAAACCGATTCAGATCCCAGAGCCCTAATACAAATGCAAGTCCCAGTGTCCAGTTTGGTTGGAATCCATGTGAACGTGACCCACGTGACATTCATGCATGTGAATGACATGAAATTACCATTTACTCTCTGTGTGTCCAAGGCTGATTCTGCCTGTTAGTTGATACATGGTCCAAATTGCTGCTTAGGGCAATCTGCATTTCAGTTTTGGGAGCTCCAGGACCAATGATAAACCCCAAGAATCTGAATGCGGTACCCAGAGCACTCTGTACACACAATATCTTGGTTATTTCACACCAATTTATGTTCTTTTATGGTTCTCCTTCACCCTCAAATGCCACTGCCTTCCTAAATGTAATTCGAGGTGTTTTTTTTCCTTTGAGACACAATCAAAGTCTTTCATCATCCACTACTTGTCTCCTGGCAGAAAGCTGCCCTTCAAAGTAGATTGTTGAACAATGACAACCTGATTTTGCCTTTCTTGTCCCTTATTTAATAATTGGGAAACATAACACTCCAGGAGAATTACTGGAGACAGGAGATTAGCTGTGGTTGTGATGTGCCTTTCATCCCAGAAGATGGTCCACCTAATAGTTCAGAAGACATGCATATCCAGTTTGCCCATTTCCATGCAGAAGAGATAGGAAATGGTCATTTGGATTGCATTGGCTGCTCACATAGCTGAAAGACTCTTTCTGGCCCCATGTCCAGTCAAGCATTCAGAATCATCATCCACACAAAAGGTGTAGTGTTGGAGATAAAATTCATCCTGCATGTGCAAGTGACCCAAGCCAAGTGGCTCGCCTTGAGAAGCATCACATTGCAGGAGCAGAATTGTAATGCAGGATGGAGGAATAACAAGATAAGCAACATGCATGGAGAGCAGAGATCGTCCCATCAAGGAGAGCAAAATAAGTAAAGAGCTTACTGTGTTCTGGAGGGTGATACTCATAAGCTGACCCAGCAGCATCCACTTCTAGGCTGCATATTTGTATTAATGTCTATAGATAATGAGGATGCAGGGAAAAGAAAGAGTCAAGTCACTGCTGGGCAGTCTGCATTATGGATAGTTTGAGACAGAAATTGCTTTTGGTGTCTATTGCCTAGTAGAAATCATTGTTTTGTCCAGGAAACTCACAAACTTAGTAAGAAAACTTCCCAGTGGAAACTGTATTTGAGAATTTTAGCCTACTAATTTGCTTAACAATACATGGAAAATCCACAGGAAATGTATAACCAGAGCGCAGCTCTCCTGGCTCCCTTCTGAAGCCCTCTCTCTCAAGCCATGCTGTTATTCAAAGCACATTAATCTCCCAACTATGTTCAGGTTTAGCAGGGATCCAAGACAGAAAGCAAGCATGCAATTACTGCATCTAATTTCAGACCTCCTTTTGCTATTCTTCTAACAGGGTGGAGATGTCTACGTCTGTCTGCTACAGAAAAGGCTCTGTCCTTGCTGTCTGTAACAGACTTTTAATAAGGACAAACTGAGTGAAACTCATCCTACATTTACCCAGAAATGTCAAAGGGAGATAATCTCCAGGCTTCTCACCACAAATACAATGGCCAGATACAGCTTGTCTGGATCTCACTGAACTTTTGACCATTTTTGTTTTCTTAGTGTGGGTAGCAGTGGACAAGTTTGCAACTGCAGCATTTGACACACCTCCTACAGGGCTGCTGGAAAGCATGCCCTGCTGGGGTCACATAGCATGCTCACCACCCTTGAACATAAGGGACATTTCATATGGTTTCTCTAGCCAGCCTCCAGCTTGGCACAAATTATGTATGGCGCTCAGTCCTGCATACCGATTTTGTCACAGAGCAGAAACGTCACCTCTCCAGCTACTTTTCCCTTGCTCTCTCCACCTTATTTCAAGCAGGTGAGCTCTGTGCTAGTGCAAAGAGATTAAAGCTCACAAGTGGACCAAGCACGAAGTCGTCTTGCACACTTTCCAGCTCCTTCATGAAACCATGTACAACCTGGTTCTTACCAAGGAAATCATTGCTGGAAAAGGCAAGAGCAATCTCTTAGCTGATGTCTGCAGGCTCTGCACATGTAGATTGCACATTGTACAGAAGCTAGGGGTTAGGTGTGACCAGGTAATTACTCTTTAAACCTAAGGCCCTAACTATGCCCAGAAGCAATCAGTCCTCTGTGTTACTTACCACTTCCTCCTTGACTGCCCTTTCATTTCAAGCTTGCTTTGCAACAGCCTGATTCATTTACCCAGCTCATGCCATTCTCTCAACATAGGTCCTGGATTAAAAATAAACCCTGTAAATTGTTGCTACATATTTACTGACCATTGTGCTACAGGGCACCTCCTGCTTTCTCAGAAAATATGCTTCTTCCTTCTCTCAGTGTTGTTTAGCTGGAAAAGACAGATAACTTCCTGCACTGTAACATAAATGGTAGGGTTGCCTCTTAAGCTGGACCTTGGTTAACACCACCAACCTGACAAGAATGAATCAGTAGGTGAATACAACACTGTAAAACCCTGAGGATTCTCCCACCCTGAAAGAGTCATTAAAAACATTACAGAGAAAGGAAGGGTATGCCAAGTTTAAGATTAACTGCAGTTATGCCTGTGAAAATCATACTGGGAGCACTCCTACAGGCAGACTTCAGTCTGAAAAGATGGCATTATCTCCACTTGGCACCAACATGCATGTCCAAGCGATAATTCTCTGCAGGGCTCACGTCAACAGAAAGAGCACAGTGCCTTGCTGCAAAAGGGCAAATAACCCTTAAAAAGCAGAAAGAATTTCTCAGAAGTGAGCAGCATGAATCAAAAAAGTCAATGGTATGTATGGAAAGGACATGACAAAAGATCCTCTTAAGGCCAATGAAGGGAACAAGCTGTAAGGAGGGGAATGTGCTTTTAGAAATGGAAAAGTAAGGGTTAAAGTGGAGGTTCCACCAAGGTTTGTTCTGAGAAAAATAGGATCCTGCGTATGACTCATCTTGCCCATCCTATGGCATTTCTCACACACCCATGCAGATAACCAGATTCTCTAAAGGGCTTGGAGCCCATTTTCAAGTGCTAAACACACAAAGCTCTCAAAAGACCTTGCTCAGTCTCTGACATTCTTAAGAGGTCAGATACCTGCTGCAAGGCTGGGACAGGGCTGAAACCTGGCTTTTTGGTGAGATTTAAACTATCGGTTGGTGCCAGGAGGAGGAGGAGCAGGAGTGGCAGAAGCCTCAGCTCTAAAGCAAGATAGCAATCAGTTGGAAATACATTTTAAAAGATAACATTAACCTTTTCCTTAGAAACATCTTGTTGGCTTTTTCTTACTCAAGAGAATACACAGCAAGGAAACAAAGTCTCCTGGTTTCAGGGTGTTTTTTTAAATAATTAGGGCCTATGAATGAAATAGCAGAATGAGGATGGCGATGGCAAAATGCACTCTTGCAAGAGCTCTCAGCCACTGGGGAGGTGAGCTGAGGGCAGCAGCCACCCTCTGTCAGCCTGGTTGGCTCCTCTGGGAAAAGCCCTGCAGCTTTCTTCTCTTGCACCTTTCTTCTCTTCCAGCTTTCTTCTTTTCAGATTTTTCCCTGATAGACAGGTGTGACCCTACTCTGGGGGCGGGCAAAAGGAAGGATCTCAGCACACAAAATTTCCCCCTTTTTAACTCGGAAAGAGTCTGCTGAGTCTATTTGGTGCCTAAATCCATGTTCTTGTTCTGGTGGCTTCACCTTACAGTAACACCCAGCACAGCCACAAATGGGAGAGCTTCAGCTGGTATCAGGCAATTTTCAGATGGTAAAATATTAATCTTCTCTTTTATCAACACATACCCACATTACTGGTCTTGAACACAGCCCAGCCTGGGAAAAGGGGTTGTGCACATGTCCCAGGGATTTTTGGCGGCTGTAGAAGCTCCTTAGAGACCAGGAGTACCATTTAGCCCAGAAATAGTTTCGCTGGACTCTCAGTATTGCTGGAATAAATGTCCCTCAGCAAATTTACACCATAACTTTTAAAAGACAACAAAGCATATCCTAAACTTGGAAGAAAGATATTTTATGCATTCTTTGAACAAGACAGTTTGATAAAGCTCAAGGGAAGTTTTCCATAGCTAATGCAAAACATAAGTAAATCTACGCCTGCTAACAACGGACCATAAAGCTACATAAAGAGACACATCTATTTATATTCAGTAAAATTCTACAAATTATTTGTATCTGTGTTGATACCTGATTCTTATTTTGCTCTTTAGAGGGGTCACATATCAAAGCTAAGCCAATGACAAATCACAATAGAATAACTGCTCTGTTAATGTGAAAGCAAAATGGTTAACTATGTTACTGGATATTTTTAAGCACCCAGATTTCATTAAAGAAACATTCAAAGGCAAAATAAAGCATCAGTCATCAAATGTTTGTGGATAAATGTACCAGCTTATTACACTGAGCAATGAAATGGGTTTTTTTGGGGGGGCGAAATTTGCAAGTGAGTAATGGCTTCTTTAACACTAATGTGGCTTAATTCTGAATTAAATCCTTGTCCTGCAGACAGAGGCTGTCATAGAGATCAGTATTACTTCATCTCCTTTTTTTCTTCATTTAATGTCATTACAGAAAGCCCAGTACTCCAGAAACATTTGCTGTTACCCAGCATGTATGTATTAACAATAACTACTTTATGCTCCTTTGAAAGAATGACCAGTGCGCCTAGAAAGTACATTAAAATATAAATTAGGGAAATTTTAAAATATCCCATTGGAACTAACAAAAGAGCAGTACATTTAAAACAGCTCAGAATTTGGCTTTGAATGTGGCTGAAATCTTCTCAGAGAGAAAATGTGTTAAATTCTAATGATCATTTTGAGATATTGAAAAACTGTTTTATTTTGCTCTGGAGACTCAAAAAAGAAAGAAAAAAAAATTCTACATTAAAATTTAGGGTGCATTAATTGTACAACAATTGTACAATTGTGGGCCATGACAACCAAAGTAATTTAAATACAAACAGGTTAGCTATAGTTGTGACAGTTCAGTCTCCTTCACAGTCTGACTCATTCTCATGATTTATTTATACATCTCATGATATATATTGTGGTAATTCCAGGGGAAAAAGAATGGCGCTTGCTGAGTTAGGCACTGAACAGACCTACACTGATTGGCATCCCCCACTTCAGACACTTTGGAGGCTAAGTGAAGTGGTTGGCTGGGATTTCACCAAAAACCCGTGATACAAGGAGTGGTTGAGCTGCACGCCCTGGGTTCACTGACCAGGCTCCTGGTGCCCAGTGCCACTGGCACTGATGGCAGCTTGGGGATGGCACGAATGACATTGAGCGCCAGTTTCTAAAGTACACTAGGGCACCAAAAGGCTTGTCCTAGACCAAACTGCCTTTTAACATTATTTAATGGACTGTTATAAACAGTTGAGAGTGTATCCTGGCTATTTTGCCTGTGAATTTCCTGGCTTTATTGTAGGAAAAGTGCTGGTGATAGGTAACTTTCTACTCATCAGACAGTGAGTACTTTTAATTTTGCCTCTTTCACCTAATTTAAAGTTCGCTTGTCAACAAATGACCTTGCTTTCTGGAGAGTATTAGAGAGTATTCTCTGTGCCATGCTGGAAGGAAAAGAACATGGATTGTGAAACAGGATGAAAAAGGCTGCTGCGTATATCCCTCTCTAGTAAGAATCAGCAACTATTTGTGGCTGACAGATCTGAGGGATCCACTCAAGGAAGAATAAACACCCAGAGAGCTTGAATTTGCAAAAGGAGCTGAAGGACTGCTTTAAAATAGGCTGGAGTAACCTGCTCTAGCTGATTCTACTCTGAAGAGGTGGTAGGACAAGGCAATCTCCAGAGGTCCCTTCCAACCTCAGCTATACTTGTCTCTATGTATCAATGCAACCAACAATCATTAACCCATAGCTTCGTCCTGAGCTTTACAGCAGTCACAAAGGGAAGAAGTATTTTTAAAAGAAGTCAGCTGGCCCACTGCCATATTTTTAGATGAAAATTCTAAATATGAGTTTTTCCAGTCCTATCCACGGTCTTCTCCTTTCTCATTTTACTACTGAAAAAAAAAAATGGGTAAAAAGGACTAGGGAAAAAGTAAGCCATAAGAATATCAGAATTTTCAGGTTTTGTTGAAAAATCCTGGTGGTTTGGTCTCTCCCAATTTTAATGAAATCATGTTTTTCAAATATAGTTAGACTTTTTTCTCCCATGAAAATTTGGATCAGATTATCATAACTGTCTCTGGGAAACAGGTGATATTTAACTCTGTTATCAGCATCGAGAGCACAATCCATGTTCCCTGACCCAAGAATTTCTTTAAATACTCTCTCTTCTAATCAAGGGCTTCACAAACAGGGCCTGTGTGGGCTTCGTCCTTGAGGCAAGTGCTGATGGTCTCCATCCCCCCAAAGACCACCTTTTCCTTACCCTCTTTCCCCAGGCAAAATGATCACAAGTCCACATTATCGATGATAACCTAGCATACCCTCAACACAACATTTTGGCCTTTCAGCAGAAAACTCAAGCAGAGTTGCCTGCTGTTGCAAATGCCAAAAGTGTGGCTGGAATCCACCTTACTTTCTCCGGGAGGAATCAGAAATTATCTTATGAGGGAGGTTATAATCCACTGCCAAGTGAGAGAGTCGGGATTAACCAGAGTAACCTGACTGATCTCTGTGTGAGGTTTTTTTGAATGAAGGTCTGGTTGTTTTCCACTGCAACAAGCTGCAAAGCAAGGTAACTTGTGGGTTGTGCTCAGGGAAAAGCTTGTCTAAGGGCCACTCTGCTCAGGACTGTGTCCTCCCAAATCAGAGGCGTGCTGGCATGTTGAAAGAAAATTCTCTGGGAGAATGCATCAGTCAAACAAATAGCAAAGATATACACTTTCTAGGCTTTGATCCCAGCCAAAACATAAGATCAAGAGCAACGTATGCCTGCTTGTGTGAGTGCACAAGTCAGTCACAGCCTTGGTGTTGTTGGAAGAACTGCCTATCAGGTCTATCTGAAAAGGAACATTTATTGCCCCCAAAATCCTATGATAACAGGCACAGTAGCTGTAGGGGTCTGGTGAGCATCCAGTATGCTCTGGATACATGAAAACTTCCCTCCTTCCTCAGAATTAGGTATCTGCCTTCAGTTCTGGTTGTAAAGTATTGTATAGCGTGTCTGTGTTTTGATTATCATGAAAATTACACCCTGGGGGTATCTACACTGTGGTGCTCTGTATGTTTCACTAAAGAGGTGAATGAAATCATCTCTGGCAGCCCAGTTTGTACAGTGGCTGTTTAGGCAATACATAAACAGGATCCTTTTTATTCACGTCAGTTCCATAAAACCAAAATTCATTCAAAGGGTTTGAGTGTTCTCAGGCCTAATCATGTTAGCCCAGTGCACATACGCAAATTTGTTCTCTGTCAATTGCTGGAATCTGGAAATCTGTCTGATTGCTGTTAGAGGCATCATCAAGTGCCAGAGGCAGTGGAAGGAGCAGGTAGGGGTGCAGTAGCTGAGGGTGTGACCAGACGGATGCGCCCATCCATGCCAGCCATGGAAATGCCGGCTGAATAGCAACCGGCTGCGACTGATCTATTGTTCCTGGTTAAGTAAATAACACCAGCTTCCTGTCCCTCTGGAAGCCGTACATGTAAACTGATGCTTCATGCACCCCAGCACCTTCTGCTGAACTGTTGTACCTTCGTGTTCAGACTTGCACAAAATGTTTAAATCAAGGAACAATAAGGAGGAACATATTTTCAGAAAGGCTGAGCTCTCATTGAAGTATAGACTAGAATTCAAAATTCTCCAAGGACTCGGCTCCTGTTTTGAAATTACAGGCAGAGCTTCAAAATAAAACTACATTTATTGAAGTCTGCTGAAACTTAAGCATGCCTTCACTGCACATGAGCTGAGGTTCTTACCTGGTATTATTCTTAATGTCCTCCCAGGCATGTTCTTCTCACACAAATCTAGCAGAGCTTTTCTTCTGTGCTAACTGATTTACATGGAGGTTTGGGTTAGAGTCCCAGCCCCACTTCCTTGGCTGCTAACCTTACACAACCTGCACAAGTAATTTAATATTTGAATGCTGATGACCCACCTAAAATTCTTTCCACACCCCAGGGAAACCATACGCATTCCCCCACAATTCATTAAAAAACAATCACAGAACTGCTGGCTTTATTGAAACGTAGCAGTCTGTCGGGCTCCGTACGTGGGGAGGGAAGGAGGGAGGAACAGCACCGAGCGTGCGATCTCACGCTGTGGCTGATGACACCTGAGCCAAGCCAGGGTCTCAAGCCAGGGAGCAATCGCAGAGCCAGCTCTGCAGTGAAGATACACTTTCACAGGCATTTCTGAAGGAAAGGTTTAGCTCACTGGGATTTCATCCCCTAAGTGCCAAATAAAGACTAATATAAAACAATATATTAAAAAATAATGTTTCAATAAGTCCCTTTGCTGGAGGTTTTTACATTCACCCTATTTTCTATGCTTTTGTATGGATTTTAGGTTGCACTGGGAGCAATATCTGGAATATATTTTTTTCTTCTTCTTTTAAGGAGCAATTGTGTTGGATAAGAGGGGGATAAACGAACCAGCTTTATGTAACTGTGATTATTACAACCTATATCACAGTTAATTCATTGTTTAACGTACGGCTTTAATTCAGTTGTCTTCATCAACGAGCTACTTTGTGTCCATATGGCTAATAAGTGTTATTCTGCATTCAAACTAATGGGAAAATAGAAAGTATTTTAACAGTGCAGCTGATCTAACAAAAAACACATCTGAGGAGGATTAACATTTCAAAGGAACTATTTGCTCAAGTGAGCTGTCTTTATTATGATCTAAAGGGGGGGAGTTGAAGAAGAAACCTTGAGTAACATTTTCATTATGGTAGCTTAGATACTGGAAATTAAATAGACCCAACTGAATTATAAAAACTCCTTGTACTTGAGCCTGGAGATAATTAAAACTATTTTACCATGTGTCAATGATAACAAATGAAAACTGGTAGACATGAAGGATAATACAGTACTGTAAATACTTTCTGGCAAACAAAAATAATTGCTCTCTTTAACTATGGCCTGTAAAAAAAAAAAAAAAAAAAAAAAAAAGGTTTACCAGAAAGCATAAAGAACAGGCTGAACTGTATCAGTATGTTTTTATGGAAGACATATGGCTCATTCTCACTTCTCAAAAATGTGTGGTTCTGGTAGTAGGCAATTGTTTTACTATGGAATACTAGCACAACTTTAATTTAGATTGAAAACATGACAGGTTTCCAATACGAGGCAGGCAAGTTCGTTGGGTTTTTTAAAAAAAATTCTCAATTTCTCCAGTTTTTTTAAACCTTGTTCCATTTACAGCTGTTCTTTCACTCTCCCCATCTGATGGGTAAGGGAGGCAAGCACCTGCTTGCACAGTCAAAGCCAGCATTGCTTCTCCCAAGCCAGCTGGCCAGGGTGCCATGCCGGGTATGTACTCCTTCCTCTCCAGAGACCAAATGCATCAAGCACAGTGTGAGAATGGTCTCTGCCAGCCCAGGATCCAGGGCCTGGCTTTCTCCAATTCCACAGCTGTGGAATCTGGCTGCAAAATAGCCTCTCTGCTGAAGAATTCATCAACTTTGCTCAAAGGAGTAGAAAGAGTAATTCCCAGTGTTGAGATCTAGGGTATCCAGCACTAAGGTGGCTTTACAGAGTGAACATTATATGTTGGAGTCTTATAAAGAAGAAGGATCTCAGAGGTTAGACTTTGCATAAACTGGTTATTTCAATTGCTGAAGCTATTATACCCTTCTGCAGTGTACATGAGAAGTCTTTGTAGCCGTAGGATGCTTACAATGATAATGTCCCTTCCAGCAAGCTACACCTTAAGGGTGACACTCTGTTGTCAGGTCCTGCACATTCACCGTAGGTTCTCCCTGGCCTACAGAGCTATTGATGCAGCTATCTGGATGGTCTTTGAGGGCTACCACACTGTAAAGTCAACAACAGCCCATGATCATATGGCTAATACAATCTCATAAGTAGCACCAGTTGGTCTTGAGCTACTCAATGAGCCATTTGACAAACATCTGTCAGGAACTGAACACATTCCTGAATTCCCTATGAGTGGCACTATTGATTGGAAAATCCCATTTGCACTACAGGAGCAGAGGAAAGAAATGGACCCACTGCTGATGTGGGAGGATACATTCATACCATAGACTCAGATGTCACAGCATAAGAATTGGCTCTCCCCTTGCCTGAAGGGTGTACAGTAGCTTTCTGAGACTTGTGGCTGTTGTACTGATGCTAAAGACCTGAGTGGTTCTGGAACATGAAAGAAGGTACATTCCTGGCAATTATATTAATTGTGGATCTCTGCTAATAGATTCTACAGAAATATATGTCTCTGTCTCCTCTGGAGGGAGACGTCTGAGATATCTGTGATGGCCACCAACACCAGCATATGGACTAGGGTCTTTCCAACCCCAATGACAACTATGTCCAAGGCACACTTGCTTGTTCAGGGGTGATGGATATCAGAGGGCAATGGTCACCTTCTAGATCTGTCTGTGGGTCCCCCTCACCAACTAGTGGCCCATTGATGACTATCTAACATCCTTTCAGATGGTAATTATGATGCATGCCCAGAGCTGTTATAATATGGAGGCCTTGCTTTAATGGACAGCCCTCCAGCTGTTTTACTTTACTGCTAAGTTTATTGGAAAGGGGCTGAGACATATGTGTACTGGGACGTGCAGTTGCAGCCTCAGAAAGATGGAAGATCCAGGGTCCAGCACTGTGGAAACATGTGTTCAACTGCAGGGAGGGAGAATCTCTGCCAACAGATCAAGGCCACTGTAGTTACTGACAGTTATCACCTTATTTTCAGAAGAACTTTAGGAATTGAAATGTTTTGACTGATCAGATTAACACTTAAAAATGAAGCTGAGTTTGTCAAAAGAGCACAGTTTCTCTAAGTTCTGAGAAATGTGAAATCTGGTTGCTGGAGGGAACTAAAGTTGCAGGCATTGAAATGCAACTCCTGCTGATCCTACATACAAAATGTAAGTATTGGGTGGCAGACTCAGTTTGATTTTCTCTATGCAGGATTGTCTCTTGAATGTGAACCATCATTCTCAAGCAATATAAATGCACCTATATATTTAAATGTATTTTTAAAAGACAAAATACATTGAATATTTGACAATAATTCCTGGAACAGCTGTAAACTCAGGTCACTTTCTATCTGCTAGAACAGTGTCTCCCTGAAGTCTTGTGGCTTGGTCTCCCTCTTCTGTGCTACCCCCAGACTAGAAGCTCTCGTGACCAGGCACTGCTATTGTGTCCTGTGGGCAAAGTCTGGTGTACTGACCTCCTCGTTTGTGAGCATGTCCTCATAGCCTGTGACAATAACCATAGAGATAATGAGAACAGCAACAGCAAATAGAAATTGCAGCATTTATTAACTTCCTTTTCTCCATAGCTTTTAACTGTTTTCAAAATGTTATTTATTTATCACTATTATTTATTATGTGAGCTCCCTCTTGTGTCTTATTTTGCACCTGTGTAATCCTATTGTTTGGCTGCAGGCCTTTTCTTTCAGGTGACAAATCTGATTTTAATGCTTTTAATAAGTAATTAATTCTTTTAATTTCTTTTTTCCTTTTCAAGACAACTTTGTTGGGATTCATTCAACTGATGAAAAATCAGAAAAAAACCCACCAAACAACTAAAAACTCAACAATTAACAAGACAAATGATTTTTGGCATGTAGTGCTATTCTCTGGTTATCATACAGGCCCTGTTGCAACTGAAGGCAATGTCAGATATTGAATTCCTTTCAGAGAAGCCTCGATACGGAAAGGAGTTTCATCTATGATTCAGAAAACCCACGCAGGGTATTTATATAGCTGAATTATACAGAGCAAAGTTACACCATTAACCTTGCAACTGTCGGCATGTGAGCACAAGTGCCTATCCACATGGAAACACTGGCAGGGCTGAGACCTTTCAGATCATATTGCTCACTCATACTCCCAAGGGTGAATTTTTAAATGCTGGGAAAAAGGAGAAACCTTGGCAGTGGCTGAAGTTTACATATACCTATTGCTCTTTGGAATGACTAACTTTACCCCAAAAATGACTCATACAGTTACTGTCTTTGATCTGATTGCATTCGTTATTATTATTATTAACGATAATAACAGTACTGCAGTCATGCCTCAAGGCCCCAGCTGAGATCAAGGCTCTGTTTTGATAGGCATTGAACACGCTGAGAAGACAAACCTTGCCCTTAGGAGCATACACCTGAGCTGAACAAGACACACAAAATGCAAGGAGAAGGAAGTAGTTTTACCTTTATTCTGCCTCAAGACAGAGAGGTTAAGTGACTTGCCTGAGGTCAGGCAGGTATTTGGAGGCAGAGGGGGCACCAGTGGCTGTGCTCAAAGCCCTCGAGAGATGGGAGCCCGAATGGGGCTCACCTGTCCTTGCCTTCATAAGTTCCTTACCTGATTGCATCTTGCAGCAAGAGGGATCCCAACGAGGCTGGAAGGATTACAAGAGGGAAGTGGATGAAGGCGGGGGGTGATCACCTGTCCATGTACCAACTTGCACGGCAACTCTACCATACTCAGTGCAACACAGCAAACCAAACATCCCCTCTGTCCAGGGATTTGACCCATACTCTGCTTCTAGCCTGGGGAATTTAGCCTACAGTCAGCCCAAACTTCTTTAGCTGTTTGCCCCAAAATCAGTTAGTGGGGAACCTCTGTGTTAGCTCAAAGCCTGCACCCCGGGATAGAACCAGGCAGTAGCTGCTAACACCTCATGCTTCACCTCCCCAAAAATCTTTCCCTTTGCAAGACCATAGCATTCTTGTGACTGACAGCAGAGGTGAAACTGTTCTCAATTATCATTAGTGTTCTTGGCCAGATCTTCTTAAAAAAAAAAAAAAGGCAAAAAAAAAAAGCTTGAAATTAGACCCCTCTTGCTACATTTTGGCACCTAAATACATGACCTGCTTTTGCCAGAGTGCTGACAGCCGTTGGTATGGCAACTGTGATTACTGGAAATTTCCAGGGGCTTGGCTTTTGCAAAGCTGGCCAGTTATTTGGGTGCCAACATTCAGGTTCAGAAGCCTAAATTTAGACACCTTTTTCTTTTTTTTTCTTCCAAATCACAGCTATTTAATTGTGAAACATTGATCATGAGTTTAGACGCATGTAGGACACAAGATGTATATATGGGGCATTCCAGCATCCGACAGCTATAAGGGTCCAAGGGTAAAATATGCTACAAAGAACCATTTGCTTTAGCAGTGAGACAAAAAAGGTGCAAATGCAAAAGCTATCTGGAGTACACTCAAAAAGCACTATATATCTAAAAGTACTTTAACTCTGAATGTCCACTAACACCACTTTAAGATAGCAATTTTCTGTCAGTGAGAGTTTAGGGCACCTCCACCCGGGACTATCCAGTCCAGTGAATTTAAGACCATTTCACCGTATGGCTGTATAATCCTTTTTTGGAGACCAATTGGTTCCTCCTACACCCCGTGGCAATGAGTCCCGCAGTTTAGTAAGTACTGTGTGCACGGTAGGTAGTCTGAATATTGAGCAAAGACACTAAGCTTCAGAAATTGCAGGAGCATCTGGACTATGGGTATCCATTCAGTGATACACTGTGGGACTGCTTCTAATATACTTATTATCTATTTCCTTTTAAATTGAAATGCTGACAAACTTGTGTAAATTCTGCTAATTTAAACTTTTCTTTTTTTTTCCCCCTGATGCTGAAATTAAATTCATTCCAAGGCAGTCATTTCATAGTTGTTCCCTTTGATTAGCTTTCCTTCTGCTTCTTTTCAGAAATATGGGGACTAATTTAGCACTCACACCAATACAACTACAGTATGGATTTACACTCTGGTCAGAATTTGTCCTGTTTGGTTTTTTCTTCTAATTAGTTTACTTGCATTTATTCAATTTTGTTTATAGATGACTCATCTCTGTTGCCATCTTTTTGAGGGATAATATTTAGGAAGACAGCCGTACTGGAAATGCTCACATGCACATGGGTACAATGTATATAAACTAATGTATTGTACCTGTATGCATAAACATGTGAGCACACACATAAATAGGTATAATTTAATGTGCACATGTGGAAATATATGAAAAAAAACCCTACTTTGATAAAGCCCTGAGAAAAGTGCTTTTACTCACACAAATAAATCCACATCCAAACTTTTTTAGATATCTTTCCAAAGAGGGGTATGTCAATAGACTATAATGACTTGGGGCCTTCATTGTCCCCCAAGGACATCTCTGCTGCTAGAAGTCCTACAGTCTCTCTCTCCTGAGGGAACCTGAGGTAAAAAGTATTGGCATTTTATAATGACTTTTTGACGGCTGCTCACTGGAAGCAAATTTGAGGCTGACACTAAAGGTGCATTTGCCAGTTCCTTTCCCATGCTCTGATTTGTCATTCCTGGTCTGTCACAGGCAAGAGTTTGGGGTTTGTGAGCAGTGGGGATTTGCTTACATTTCCTAGACATTTTAGTAGCACAAACAAACCCTGAGCCATCTTCAGTAGGCTGTTAAGTATCCAAACTGGTACCAAACAAGTTCACCTACTTGCTTGGCTGTCTTGTTGGACATCAAATCAAAGGTTTGGTTTTCTCCAACTCCCAAATTCTGGCACTTTCTAAAATTAGAGAGAAAGTTAAATGACAATTCCAGCCTGGAACTGGCCGACAGGAGTCTACCAGGCTCCAGGAATTAATCCAGAGGAAATGGATACTTCTGAGATTTACTTTATTTCCTTCCAAGATACCAAGGAACTAATATATACTCTGGTCAACTCCATTCCATAAAGCCAGAGAACACTGCCCAAAAAAGAAGAAACTGAGAGCAGGGATTAGTCCACATCTGCTTGTTGAGCACAAAGTGTCCTTTCATCCTGGTTGAGAGGGTTTTTTTCCAAATGATTTCTCTTATGCCAGTCATGTGGCTCTTGTGGTAAAGGACATAGTTCTATTAGTTAAATTGCTATTGTAAAGGGGTAATTAAGTTACTGTATGGTGCAGGAAAGGACTGCGCAGTTCGGCATTCTCTTATCTTTATCATGGGTAGAGGTTTGTGCTCTGCAAAGCACTAAACACTACAATTAATGCATATTATCAAACATTTCTGTTTATACCAACAATCACCCAGTAAAAAGTACTCCTGAAGTTCAGCATCTTAGGTAACACTATAACAAACAACGGGAAGTCACTACACTTCAGTGGAGAAGATCCACGACATGGGCTGAGAGGTGGATGTCCCAGCCCTGGCTCCGCCACCAGAGCCTTGGAAGACCTTTTGCCTCTCTGTAGCTGAGTTCTTATTTGGAAAATGCTTCAAAATCACAATGTGAGGTTCTGAATACTTTCTTTGTTCTTGCACTTACAATGACTAAAACCATTACAGTCAGCACATTAAACTGTACATTGGAAAATCTGTTTTCCTTTTAGTGTTCCTTTTTAGAAAGATTAATTCTATCTTCACTAAAATAGTATTTTCCAGGTCTGTCCACATACCACCTGACCAAATACACTATACATCCTTCTATCAAATTAATTTAAATTAAATTAAATTAATTAAAATATATTCAAAATAATTTAGAAGGAAGTAAAGCCAAGCTGATGGTATCTACGAATGTAGTAAATATCAAGTCAGTGTTCATTTCCTTGCAAAAATTCAGTAAGAAACAAATCCTGAATTATTTATATACATGGAAATGAACAATGGAGAAATACAGAACGGTGCTTTTACTCTGCAACTTTTCTCTGCTTACTGTGTCTTCTCTTGCCTTCTACTGTTTTTTCATGTCTGCTTTTATTCTAAAAGATGAAAATAATCAGACATGATTTCTTATTTAAACAGTCTATTTGCAGCCAAGGTCTCTGGTGCCATTGAAGAATGACCACGTAAAGGGCCCAGCTGGTATTCGTACTGCTCAGGAACTGCTCTGGCTCTTGGACCTCAGAGAATTCCAGTATCATATTTGCTTCACATGCTCTCCAAGGAGAAAGTCACACCAGTCCTTCACTTGATATGGCTCTTGTCCTGCTCCTAGCTTGTTGTAGGAATTTGTGTCTGTGTTTGTGTCGGGGTGCAAGGGCATGGAGAGCAGTGGCTGTTCACCGGGGACATGCCACGAGCCCTCTTTTTCTGAGATGTCACCTTGCTGAACTTTCTTGCATAAAAGTTCATCAATGCATGGGCAATGTTGGGCAACCAGTATGCCTATTTTCTCACACTGATAGTGTATCTTTAAAATAAAAACTGCCCATATTTATGACCCTTTTAATCTTGACTATCTTCTACTAAAGTTCTTAGAATCCTTTCTTCAGGTTTACAAATGCCTATTGCAGTTGGATGTTTTAAGTTATCCTCTGAACTGCAATGTTAACATTAAGGAAATTAAAGACTGTAGATATTTACAGAAAGCAGAAGTATCTCTTGGTTGACAGCTGGTTTATTTCAGTAATGGATAGGTATCATAGATTGCAAGTTGAGATTAGAACAATTCAAGCCAGAAATCAGTTTAATGTCTTTTTTTTGTTGTTTTAAGTAAAGAGCATAGTTGAGAGTGTGAAGGTTTGCCCATTTCAAAAGAGGGCTGACTAACTTGTGAAAGGCATGAGATATTATGTCAGCTGAAAGTTACTGGGCTTCCATCACATAGTCAGGGTTTTGTCTTTCCCGTGCACAAGGCCAGACCAGGTAGCTGAAATAAGCCAGCCTGGCTTACAGTCCAGACTATGAAAAGTGTCTGATACAGAATGGAGGCATGTGCTGTTAACTACTCTCATTATGAAACAAACCACAATATAATTTATAGCTATGTCCAATATCCACCTATTGTAAAGACAATTCATCTGTTGTTTACTTGGGGAAAAGACCTACAGTTGTCTATTCTTCCCATTGTTTGGGCAGCAGTAAGGTAAGACAGTAAATAATTGATTGCTTTGCTCTATTAATCTTTTGTAGTAACAAGAAATATAATCGTGTGACTAAAGGTTTTGCCACTTAAAAGCCAGCATTTAATTTTGTCCTTCTTCCACTTAGAAATTTCCCCTTGTCCACTCTCTGGCTGCCAACAATGCATAATTATAATACTATGCCATGCTACAAGTGCCACGAAGCAGCACAGATACAATGGAGGAACATAAGCATGGTACAACTTCTCATTTCAAACATCTCTGATAATTCTTTGTGGCTTGAAACCAGCAATGAAAGCAGACTCACATGCAAAGGAAGGTCTGCCTATTACTTATAGGACAGAGGTCCAAAAAGCTAAATCCCTCCAGGCGTGTAAAAACACTCTTATCAAAGGAGCTGTTCATAGGCACTCACACAGTGCAAGGACAACTTGGGTTTTTCCATGATTAATGATAAGTTTGGAGGAATGCAAGCCACACTATACTCAGGGATTAGCTGTTTATCAAGCAAAATATATTGGGAACTGGACCAGCTGGGGCTGCTGAGCTACACACATTCATTTGTTAGGTGCTCCGTTTCATAAGCAAATGCAAAGGGTGTGTGTATGCGAACCCTAGCGAAGTCCCTTAAAGAATAACTGTGCACAGAAAGTCTGTTTTGCCTTGAATGTAGTCTCTTCTGTCTTTGAAAGCACTTGAGGTCAAGCTTTTATGAAGACATAATGTCTCCCCTTATTTTTTCCACCAGCATAAACTGAGCTTCATAGATTGAACTGGTACATTGTAACTGATGTGCTTTCACTTAAGGCCATTTACATTGCTATTATTGCTTATTTCCTCTGCTCTCCAGCTTCCTAGAGGTTATGCAAATCAGAGATGTGGGATTATTTATGTCAACAGTGGCTGTTTTATTAGAAAGCCTGTCTTTGAAAAGGTGGTTTATGTACAAATCGCGTGCAAAGTCCCAGGCAGCTCAGAGAGCAGTGCCAGAGTCCTACCATGTTATAAAACTCTGGGGTCACACTTGTGGCCTCATTAGGGCTGCTGACTTCAGTGGGGCTGTGCTGAGTTGGACAGCAATTGAATCTAGACCATCTATAAGTAGAGAAATATGTGATGATAAACAGCTCTTCATAAACCAAAGTTTTCAGATGAGTTATGAGTAAATGTCATTTAATTCCCAACACCCAGGAAAAGATGCAGATCTTACCATGGAACACTGTTTGTTTCAGGGTGGTAACACCACACTCACTAACATCTGGTCCTGGAGCTGTGAGTAACCTTCTCTTTCTTATAGTCCTTAGAGAGGACTATATTCTGAGACTTACAGGCTCTCTCTCTAGGTCCATGTTTTCCTTCTAGGACTTTCACACCAAAGATTCAGTGAAGATCTTTTATCAAATGAAAATGCAATTAGACAGGTTTAATGTCAGGAAAAACATGTAAATCACCAGATGTGGCCATAGCAAATCATAGGTAAAACTTCCCCAGAAGAGCGCTTAGTAGAAGAGTTCAGCCCCATGACCTTTTTGATTGCTACCCAACCAGTTAGTGGTCCCTCTGCTGAACTTACTGACAACAGTGACACCTGTGATGGTGGTTTTGTGGTCGAGGCACCTGTCTGCTAGAAATTGGGTCAGGGCCTGATGACTCAGTTCTCAAAAGCTGCCAAGCAGCTGTCAGATGGTGGGAGTTTTAACTGTCTCCCAGTCCTGCTGCGTGTGCTATTTGCTGACTTGGAGATAGACGGTTGTGAATCTCAACCAGCTTCATCAGTCTTTCCCTGTCCCCTGAGTCCTCCTTTATTTTGACCACTAGAAAGGCAAATGTAGTTGTTATTTATATATCCAACATCCATTTTTAATATGGTTTGTGTGTCTGAGGGCATGTGAACAATTCTTGACTTGAATTTCATGGTGAAAGAAACTCATCCCTGTGCAGAAACATAAGCACACACTCTGCCCTGCCTCAAATCAGTGAGAGCTATAAATGGCCTTTTGGGAGGAGAAGTGAATGCTCTCTTATCACAATGAAGAAGCCAGGGACCCCTGATCATAGACTGGCATTTTTAACAAAGCATTATACTCTGCTCAGTGCTTGGAGGCTTCAAGAAAACTCCCAAATAGACTCTCAGAATGGGAACTCATCTTTGGCCATCTACCTCCCCTATAACCAATGGAGAGATGTAGATGTCTCCAGAAGGCAATTGACCCAGAGGTGTTTAAACCAGGCAGAGCTGCTGCAGTAGTCTAACTCTTTCCTTCAAATAAAGAAAGCCTGGGACACCTGTGTACAAAGGAGGGTTCATTTTTAGTTGGTTAGAGTTAAATGAAGTGAATTCAGCCTCAGTGTGACCAGCTTATGATCATACATGGAAAATAAATAACATTCAGAAGAATAGGTGACAGAAGAGCTTCCCACACAAGAAAGGCAGTTGACACTAGAAGAGTAATCTTTCTCATTACTTCCCAGACCATTATTTCCCTTTTGCCAAGACACTGTGACCTGTTGTCTTCCAGCAGGCAAGAAAATGTGGCTCCATCATTGCAATACTGAATATGCAATATTCATAATACAGAGGAGGAAATTAAGACATGGAAGGTAAATCATTTGTCTGAAGCTACAAAAACATCAGTATTAGAACCAGCTAATTATTTAGGGGTTGTTGGTTCACATGGCTCTTTCAGACCAAGCTAATACCTTATTAATGCTTATCCCTTCTGTATTTAATACGATAAATCTTCATTTAAGAAGCTGCAACTCCTATAACATTTAATTACTTCTCTGTGCAGCTTTAAGATGTGAGTGGAATTGAAGGAAAAAAGAGAGGGTGACTTCATTTAGATTTAATTAATTTTCTTTGTGGTTTGCTTGGTAAAAGGCTTCTCTTCTAAGGTAAGGCAGCTGTGACATAAGAGAAACCATGAGATGGAGACCAAGAGTTTGAAAACAGGTTACCACCTATGATGAGGCCAAACTTCCACTTGTGCTGACTGTGCACAAACCCTGTTAAAATCATAAAGATCTGAAGATGACTGGAAATACACAACCTCAGGAGGGGAGGGGCACCAGGTATAAGTATGTGTTTATTTATTAAAATACTTAAGCATTCTTATTTTGGTCAGTCTTTTACTAGCAGAAGTTTCTGGGAGCCCTTGCTGAGTGAGGCACACCAACTGTCATTTCCAACATGTTATCCAAAATGGCCACCATGAAAACACCTTCACCAGCACATTTGGATGGCAACTGGCAGCTTCAAATAAGCTGGAAAGGTTGAAAAGGTACTCCGGCTGGTAGGAAGGTCACACAAGGAGCAGCAGAAAGGGCTAGGTTCTGGTGAGGAAAGCACCATGATTGCAGTAGGCCCTGGTCCTGCACAGTGGGGGTTGGTTAGTGAGCAGCCATGTTGTGCCCACACTACTGTGGAGACAATGGCGAGCCGCAGCCCAACCCCACTGCCACCAGCCACCATAAGGGCTGCCAATTTTGGCCTGGCAGGGTCCAGAGGAGGGCTGAGATGGGACCACAGGGTTGATGGCAACACTAGGACACAAAGGGCCACCGCCTGCATTTGGCAGCTGTGGGGAGGGAGGCCCATGTCCAGGACAGCCCAGCCCTTGGTGGGGCTGCCCCTTGTGCTGGCTCAGCTCAGGGACCCCCAAAACCCAGTACTGCCCTGGTCCTCCACCCCTGGCACAGCACAGCCCCCCTCAGCTGTGAGCCCCAGGGGCATGACCACCTCAGCAGGAGCCCTGACCCAGCTCCCACATGCCACTGCTGTGACTGGCTTCACCAGCCCTCCCTCACCTCAAATCCTCCTTTTTAAAAAACACTAACAAACAACATGAGCACTGTGATCTTGCAGATAGCTGCCAGATTGCTCCTTTGGCTAGAGTGGTTTCCCACCCTTTCTCTCATTCCTCTTTGAGGGACAAAGTGTGTAGACCTATTTACAAAAATATCTCTAAAAACAGGGAGAAGAATGTATAAATGCACAGACAAGTGTCCAGATGTGGAGTTGCACAAAGGTTTAAGAGCCTGGTGCAAGCCAGGTGCATGCACACATGCACATGTGCATTTTACAAAAGCAGGGCTGGAGAGCTGCATTTCTCATCCGTACAGCGAAGTAGTGGGGGAATACAGTGCCCATCTACACACAGTCCCCAGTTTTGATATAAAGGTAGACAGAAGGAGGAAAAAATACACGTGTCCTTCACTGAGCAGAAACAATGGAAAAACAAAGTCTTTTCAGTCTGGTGAAGTGCCTTAATTGCTCCCCCCACTATGGCTGTACTCAGATTTAAACTCTGGTTTCCTTTCAAAGATACTGAAAAGATGATGCAGTTTCACATCTTACAACAACAGTTTTGGGGCCAAAAGCTGCTCAGTACGTCAGGGTGCATGTTCTCTCAATTCAACGAGCTGTTACTTCTGGAGAGGAAGAGACAGTTGTTTACAGGACTGAGAGGGTCAGGATCTGCTTTTCTCTGTCCTGCACACTGAGTACCTATTGTAAGCGAATCTGAGTGAGTGACAAGGCTTGGCATGTCACCGGTCTTTCAAGCCTCAGCTCCTTGAATCACCTGATTTTAAGATACTCAGCCATTATTTTAAAATGTTTCTAGATTTCTTCACCTAAGGGAAGAATTTGAAAGTGTGGTCACAAATGGCCCAGAGACAGAAAGTAATCAAAGAAACCCAAAATGTATTTATTTACTTATTTAGCAGAACATGACTTTAAGGATAATTTCAAGGTTTTGGAAGCTGATTTAAGACTTCGGAATGCTTGGCGTTTACCAAGTTAACATGAACACTGGATGAAGCATTCCTGTTTCAAGATGATTTTCTCTATCTATGGGTTCTGTTTCAAGCCAGCATCATAGGTTTCCAGGCCCACATTTATTTTCACAGAGAAAGCCAACAGAGTTTAGTGCTTGCAGGCTTTATAAACTCACAGGCTCACGTGGAGCCAATTCTCCAGGCTTCCAATGTACAAAGAAAACTTTGTGTAACAAAATCCATGAGCTGATAGAAAAGCCTCTATGTCCCAAAGTGCTATAAAACCACTGATTAAAATCTGGCCCCCCCCCCCATCGAAAGCTGAACATGAAAGTGAAGAAGATACATTTATAGTGAAAATATCTGATTGGATTATTTTCACAAATGTAAAGACTCTTGGGAACTTGCTTTTGATTAAGGATTGCTCAGGAGTACTTCTGGGTTGCAGTCATCTTGTACTGTGGAAATTAATAGGGTTTACTCATATCTATATCATCAGCCCTAAATAAATGCTGCAGACTTCATCTTCTCTTTCATGGTTGTAGATCCCAATGTACGCTTTTTCTCTTTCCACAAAGAAAAAGCCTTTTCATTCATGCCTCTACACAATGATGTTGTTCTTTAGATGGGCTATAACTCATTCAGATGAGCCACGGCTTGGTTGCTGGCTTTATAAATGTTGGCTGTCCCATGATGTAAATTTATTCTTCTCCCTATGCTGCACACAGACAAACACATTGGCTTCTCATTCCTAGTCCATGTCACTACCTCTGCGGCAAACCCTGAACTCCTATTTATGAAACTTTAGGAGCCAGCCACAAAAATCTGCAAATATACCAGCCTGGTTCTCACTCTACAGCTCCCACTTTTGAATAATACTGATTGTGGTTGATGCATCTTCGGTGCATCTTCCTATTTGAGATTGGACATTTGAATCCAAAAAGAGCTGAGCACTCCCTGTGTGATCTCAGTGCAGTTGGATGTCCTCAGTCGAGTTTGTTGCTTCTCATTTATACCAGTGTAACACTCAGGATCTGCCAGGGAGAACTGAGGGCAATTGAAAAGCGGAAAGAAGGGCCAAGCACATCACAGAACTCAGTTAATAAATGCAAAAGCCTGGCAAATACAGCCAGCAGAGCACATATAGCAAATAGTAAATGAAACCCAGTGCAAACATTTTCCCTCAAGCCTTCAATGATGCAGTCAATCACTTTAGTACATTACTAATGATTACTGCTATAGGAAGGGAAGGAAGCTTTGGATTATATGAGCATCACAGTCGTCAGCAAGGAATAAAAGTTGATCCCTGTCTTGATGACATCCAAACAAGCAAGTGACCTTTGAAAGGAATATTCACTAGAAAGAGGTAAAAAGGAGTTGGCAATAAACTTACTTTTCATGTCTCCACACCTTCTAATAGGTGCAGAAGCTGACAGGCTGAAATGACATTCTCTGTAAAGATCATGTCCCACTTATGGCTGGTTCAAGGATTGAATGAAAGAATATTCATAAAATAAATGCACCCAGTGTAGTCTTGTAGACACAAGAAGCTCAATTCAAAGCAAGTTTAGAGAATTATCCCATCTACTGGGCTCTCAGACACCAAAATTCAGCCCCCCCCCACTCTACCTGCCAGCTGAGCTCATCTCTACCTGCCTCTTGGCTTTTATTAACACTGCTTGCATGGAGGCATTCATTTGATATTTAAATTGACAGCTCAATTATCTTTTCAAATTTAGTGATATGACAAGCCAGGGGTTTTATCCCATTACAATATTTCTAAGTGACAAAATTATTTTATCTCTCCTTGACAGTATTATTGACCTGTAATCAGCAGACAAATGGGAGAAACTGAGGTCATCTCAAAAGTAAAAAGCCAGTTAGAAAACTGTTTGGTCAATTATGTCAGTCATCTTGACTTAATCTTGCAGCAGAACAAGGAAAGATTTGTTGCTATGAACCTTGGCCCAACAAACCCTACATGGAAAGCTTTCCACTCGTTTGAAGGGGGGTGTCTCATACGTGTGACTTCTTGCAGTGAGGTCAGTGGGCCCCAGGGGTTGATGGAGGATGAAAAATAGTGAGAGGTCAAGGTTTGTAAAGCAAATCAATTTTCTTAAAGAGAAGATTCTTCTTGGAATCAAGAACCCTGTGGCTATGTTATAGGTCAATTTTCACAAGGTTACAGCTGCTACTGAGCATCTGGGCAAGACAGCTTTTTTGGCTGTTAAATCTCTTAATCAAGTTGGTTGATGTTTTTCTTTGAAAGCATGCCTGCTTAAAAAAATACTCAGAATTTTTTTTAATAAAACATAAATGGATATCACACATGCTTCATTTATAAAGCTGTCTCTTTGACACAGGAACATATAAGCCATCTGTGTGCTGCTTAATCATTTTAGCAACATTTGTTTTTCAGTGTGTATGCTTAGTTGGGCTTTTAAGCTTCAGAAGGAATAAAACATACTGTAAATCAGAAAACAAAAATATGTTTAATATCAATAATGCAAAGTTTTCTGCCAACAATTTGAAATGATTTTGAATTAAGATCTTCCATACATTATATCTTTGAATATGGTATTAAAAACTTAGCAGAATAGACTGTTACCTATTATTTGGCATTAAATATAAGCTTTCACTGAGCTGGAGAGGCCCGTGCTACAGATGAGATAAGCAATTGCTTTGATTTCCCTTAGCTTGGCCAAGGCTTGTGGGTGATTCACCAGTCTGCACACAAAGCTGGACAATCCCTCCATTTGGTAGCTGGATGAGGTCAGTCATGGACTGATTCTCTCTATAGGATGGAACAGCACTAACACAACAGCTGCCACAAGGTCAAGGTGACAGGAATGTCTCCTTTGACATCCATGCAAGGCCACCAGTGGAGGTGAACTTACCTGAGCCCTTAAGGCCGCTGCTGCTGCAGGGTCCAACAAAGGAGCTGCAGGTCCCTGCCAGATGGGGTGAGCCAGGCACAGCCACGTTAGCAGCTGGGAGGAGCCTGAAGGCAGAAAGGCACATCGGGCAGCAAAACTAAAGCTCTGGCTTCTGCCAGTATTATTCCTTTGTCTATTTCCATTGGTATATGCTGGCTACAACAGGAGACTAGGGCCCAGAGTACTAGAAGTGAGGAAATGAAAAAGACCCCTTTTTTCAACTGCAAACAGGGTGACAGTGTATGTAGCAGCCACATCAGTCCTCAGGACTTGCCTGACCCAGAAATATGCAGACTTACAGGAACAGCAAGAAGAAATTCTCTGTTTGGAATAAATGTTGGAAAATGAAGATCCATGCTGCCATCCAAACCAAACTATTCAATTCGAAATGTAAGTTAGGGCCAGGTTTTTTTTTTCTGTGGGAACTGGTGGTGCTTTGTGAAAAGGGTCACTTACAATAATTATTGCTATTTTGCATACTACCAAATATTTGTATGAAAAGATACTGAAAAAACAGAGTGTGGCCCAAAGAGACAGTCATACAAAACAAAGGGAATGGAAACAAGAGCAGGAGCAACAACACTAGAATTCCGGGACATCTAGACTCTTATCTTTGAATTTCACAAGAAGCTTTGACATAGAAAATACTTAATTCTTAGAAAAAAACCATCATGCTCAACAGGGATTTGGAACCGTGTCTATATTTTTGAAGCTGATGTTTTTCTTTATGTTGAATATCGTGCAAGGACTTCATATACCAGAAATCCTGTCAAAACCAGAAAAGAAATCCACACAACTTCTATGCAAGTGCCTGAGAGTTAAACGTTTGCTGGACAAGCACAGAAAACTGTAATGCACAGTATAAACCTGATGTCATAACAAGAAACATATTTTCAAAGCAATTCCTCTAGAAATAAGAATAATATCAGGCATATATTTGGTAATTTTTTACCCTGTTTTTTCTTTATAGAAATTTTTTTGGAATAGCAATACCGGACACAGAGAAATATAAACACTTCATTTACACATACTGCTAGCATGTGTTTAAATATGTCTGCTTGCTATAGCTTGTTAAACTTTATTATTACCTTATTAGACATTCTTTGGACAGCAACACTTGTTCAAACAGAGTGCACCAAGGTTATGGATATTCACTGGGACTGAGAGACATTGCAATAAGCTGAGCTGAAAGCCTTTGGTTATCTGTGTCCTGAGTAAATCATCCAGGGAAACCTTCAGCTTGATGGACAGCCTGAGCACAGGGCATATGCAAAGGGCATCTGGGACACTCATGTCATGACATTTTGCCATGTGTGTTTCTGAGTGCTTCCTGTTTGGTGGAGTTAAATAATGAATTGTTTGAATATGGGGTAAGAGTCTGCAGCTAAATTAAAGATAGATTTAACCCTCAAGTTCCACCCCAAAAAAAAACTACTCAGCATTATCTAGGATGACACAAAACCTCAGTTTTCTCATTTCACTGATGCTAGGTTACTCAAAACTGGTTAGCCTCAACAAAAACATTGTTTACTCTCACAATACTTCAGAAAGAGTAATCTGAGTTTCAGGTTTATAGCATTACCTGCAAAAAAGCAAGTTTGGCACTTCAGTGCATTTCCCCGCTCAAACTGTGAGACAGGCAATGCTAAGCTTCGGACAAGGCTTCTTGTCGATCAGTCTGGCCGGTCTGAATAAATTAGTCTTGCAAAAGTCATAAAGCAAATGTACAGGATTTCCCTCACCAGAAGGGACTTCAAAGGAATTATTCAGAAGAAATGAAGTCTGTACCAAAAAAAGCTTTTTAGAGAGAAGGTTGTTTTCTCTCAAAGTTACCCTGTTATTGCCAAGAAACCACGGATATAGAATTATGCCTTATATGTAGATAAATTAGGGAAAGAATAACTTGGGGAACAGGTGACCAGCTTTAGTTTAATTCATGCCCTCTAGAAACTTCAGTTCAGATCAAAGCTAGAAAGCAGAAATGTTTTGCTTTTCTATTACATAGTACTCAACCCCAACATAATCTGTCATAATTAACAGATTAGGATCAACTAAGACCTGAACCCTAGCTAGACATGAAGACAGAGAGTGTAAGAAAATTACGTACTTTGGGAGGTTCAGAAAAACATCTGATCTGAATCTTCTACTCCTTTGAATTTTATTTGCTGCTGGATATTAAGATAATGGAGTAATCAGTCATTAGATAAGCAGCTACAGTTCACCAAATTTTGGTAACACATGACAATTCTTCCTTGGTCTCACAGAGCTTTGTTTGTGGGGATTTTGTAATTATTTTTACCACATTGAAAACTCTGATTTCTTCCTCACAAAATGCAGGTCACTCCTCCAGTAAAAAAATTAGCAACAGCTGAAAATGGAATAGCCAAGCCCAAAATACATATTAAACAAGAGCAGCCAATGAATAAATTGCTGTGAGGTATTTCCTGCTATGTAATATGTAATTTCCTGCTATTAGGTAATAGGGATCAGGACTTCCAGAATTAGAAGGAGGGGAAAAAAAAGGGAAAAAAAAGAAAAATAAAAGAAAAAAGTTAACTTGGGCAAAAAAAACCACCACATTGTCTTTTTATCACACAGTGGAAAAACTGGGAAAACTGAGCAGCATGAACAAGTTTACGAACAGCTGTCAGAGGTGTTCCCATCTCACGGCGCTGTTCTGTGAGAAAGGAATCACCACGCTCAGTACAATGCCAACAAGTATGATGCTTTTAGCTCTGGATTCAGTTCTGCGGATTTTATTTTTTTTTAGGAAGGGATGCAGTTCCCTGCAAGCTGTGGGCTGCTCACCACATACGTCCCTGCAGAACTCCCCTGGCACCAGTGCTGTGGTAACATGTGGGTGGCTGTGGGTCCCCTGGGGAAGGCAGGAGAGAACTGGAAGAACGCAAGGGCTTTCTCCATCCTTCTTGATATCTTGGCCAGCAGCCATGCAGAAGACACCCAGCTGGATGGATACCTGCCATGGGGAGAACATGGGGACCAGGTGGCATGGTGGAAGGCAACACTACTGCATACTGGCAAAGAGCTGCCTCCACACACCACCACCACCACCACCACCACCACCACCCTTAGTTGACCAGTTATGAACAGATTTTACCCTTTATACTGCCAGTGAGGCTGGGGAATGGAGGCATCTGGGCTATGTGTTTTCCATCTCTTTTTGTGGTAACAGTCCAGGATATACATTATTTCCTTCAGTGAGTAGGAAACAGTTAATGTTCTCATCAAATTATTACATTAAACAGCTAAACGCAAATGCTGTTCTAATCTGAACAAGACACTCTCTTCTGAAAATGGACCAAGAACAACAGAAACACCCATGAAATGTAGCAGCTCATTTGTAAGAGCCATAATCACCTCCTGTATCATGGATCAATACCTGCTTATCAAGGATGGGTCTGTATGATGCTTTTTAGAAGAGCAATTCCCATGTTTGCTCCACCAGGACCCAGGAAGCTCCCTCCTGCTAGGTTAGAGGCCTTGAGTAAGAACTATGGACAGCAAGCTTACTGCAGATGAGATGAGATGAGGTGAGATGATGATGTGAGAATGGCAGTAGCATGAGCTTCCTTGGTGTGCACTCGGCCATGGGTGAGGGAATCAATGGGGGTGGAGGAGACACACCATCTCCCACAACAACTTCTGTCACTCTTATATAGGCATTTATGGGATAAGGACTTGACTGTGTTTCATCTTGGGGCTTCAGCCCTCAGTGAGATGAGAGTCCTGCACTGTAGTGGTCTACTTTACACTGACCAGGGGATGGTCTCTGATCAGCATTTTGCCCAGTCCTCAATGTGTATCAGCCCAAGGCCAACATTTCTCTGTACAATTATTTTCCCATGCAGGTGCTGCGGTATGTTTGCAAGTCTACATCAATTCTGATGGCAAATCATGCAACATGTTGTGTCAGATTGTGCTGGGCACGTAGCTAATCTCTGTGTGTGTGTAGTGGAGATGAGCCACTGCAAATGTTATGCTTAGAAAGTAAGGTTAGTAGTAGGCCAAAAAATACAACATCATAACTGAAAGATTTGATCCTTGAAATGTAGAACAGCCAACTTTAAAGCGCTGCAGAGAGCGATCAGGCATGGAGAATTCTGCACTGATATACTTCAGTTTGGCTCTCTTTTATAGGCTGTTTCAGAGGGAGCCGAAAAGCCAAAGGGTCACTGTTTTTAAGACACTTCATGTTTCCATGACTGCAAGAATATGACAATCACACCATGTATCCTTTGCTTTTAGAAAATATCCCCAGACACAGAACAGGCAATCAACTTGCCTTTTTGTACTTTGGAGAAGGCTTGTTTTTCCTTCTTGAAGAGAGTCGTGACCTGTCATTAGTTCCTTCCCCTGAAACACATCACATTGCTGACAGTAAAATGATGTTTTCATTCTAAGAATTCTACAGGGAAAAAAGGGAGCAGCCGTTTTCTCAAGGAAATAACCTAACAAGACCATGGTGATTACAACAATTGGCTGGAACATACCAGAAAAATAACTGCTATGGTTACTCCAAAGCAAGAAATTCCAAGAAAGGAAGTTTCAATTGCCTGTTTTAGAAACAGTTTATGTAGAGAGGTATTTTGAAGTGTTTTCCTTCAGTCACCAAGTGAAATCTTTGCATATGGTTGATGAAGAAAATGATTTTTACATTTCCCAGTGATTTTCCAATGAAATATGTGGTATATTCATGTCAAAGATCCATATGTTTTTTGTAAAGATGATGAAAAATGACAATCCAGAGAGTTTTACTGCAAAAATAACATCACATCACATGAAACATAGATAACATAATGTAACATTGCATTATATTACACCCCAACCACCTAAAGCTCAAAACTTAGCTCCTGAAGCATGAAAATCCAAGTGATATCAGTTAATCCCCATTGCTACTAGCACATAGGAAAAGGAAAATGCTCCCTTTGAGTAGAGTTGGGAAAACTTGAAAGAGGAACTTTATTTTATTTGGAGAAGTTGCAAATTAGCTATGCAATCCTGCTTCTGAGTACATAAACCAAACCTTTATAGCCCACTTCTGAAATATTCAAAAAGTTCCTTGGACCGGGAACTAAGAATGAGCCAGAAATTTTCCAAAGGGGGCAAACTGATTTAGCTCAATGAATGTCCTCTGTGCTACAGTGATTTGTGCTAGCTGAAGTTCTGGATCACTGTCTCTAGTGTGTTTTAAGACAGGTTATGTGTCAGCAAAGTATTTAGGAAAAAATATTCTAATTGTTCGAGTAAATTATCTGTGCAAGCTTGAATTTTTCATTTCCTGTAGAAATAGAGCTTTTTTTTTTTTTTTTAAATGCAAAAAAATCAGATCGCCTTTTATATTAATCTCTCATCTGTCTCAAGCCATGAAAACAAAAATTTAGAAGGGAAACATCTCTTATTTTGCCATGAAAAAGCCTGAAAATGTTCATATTTAGGGTTTTGAAGGCTAGACAACAATAACAAAGGTGAGTGAATAGGCAATTTCTTGGTTTTCTTAGTGAACTTAAATGTTGGGAAAATGACAGCTAAGGAAAAAGACAATCTGAAATTAAGCATCCTTGTTTGGAAAACATTTTTAACCTTAAAAAATAAATACAGGTAGATTTCAATATGAAAGATTGTTTTAAACAGACATTTAAGTTTCACTTGCAACATATCAAAAGATAATGATTGAGAAGTTTTTGATTGCTTTCATATTTTCCTGGTATGTTGTAAGTCAGGAAAGTTCAACATAAATTTCTGGATTGTTTCAGTTGCCTCAGCTGTTTTGCTTGAAGATTTTCACCTAGTCTCTGTGCTGTCAAATTACACCCTTCACAGGTTTTGCTCAGCACATAGTGCATATGTACAAACTGCAAGCAGTGTGTAAATAGTCCATAAGATTAAATGCTAACCTTTCTGAGTAAAAGAGCAAAAGCTACAGGATTTTCTTTTGCAAAAAGCCAGTGTTTCTGGGGCAACTGAAAAACAAAATTGAGCAAACAACACTCCCATCTTCATTTTGTAAGATCCACCTGCAGTGCCCTGATGGCTTTCAAGAAGAGGTGGGTGCTTACAGAGATGGAGAGACTCAAAATATCTAGAGATTGGCTTTGAGAATGTGGGTCTCAACAGTAAATATGGCCACTCAGCAGCACAATTCTTTAGAAACCATTTTCCAAGTTGAAATAATACAATATTTTGCTCAATCTAGTAGGCAACTGGCTTGAGCCCACAATGTCTGTGGCATGGATAAAATCAGAGTATATTTTCACATGGTTTCCCTGCCTTGAAATACTGTTGGATTATGACACTGGAGTCCAGTTTTGTATGTCTGTTTTTAACCAGGCATACATCAGGCTCTCACATACTTGAGTATTCCTCATGATGTCACGTTTTGATTAGGGCTCAAAAATTAGGAGAGCGATTTTGTTTGTTTTCCAGTCTCAAGTCTAAGAGAAAGAATGAAGGCGGCAGAGGCTCAACTCTAAATCCTTCACTGGGATGGCAAAGACTGTTCTCCAAAAACTCTTTGAAGGGAATAGAGCAAGAACTGGCACTTTGTCCCCGCAAGAGGCATAAGAAGGACTCAGCCATGGGAAGCCTGTGAGATTTCAGTAGCAGCCCCTACAATAGACAGAGTTGTTCTGATAAACACAGTGGGCCTCAAATCCCTGAAAGAATATGCTCTTCAGAGGAACCAATCTTCAGTGAGGACCACCCCGATAATGTGGTCAGTGTTATGCCCACAAGTTACAACATCTGAGGTTCTCACTTCCTATGGAGAAGTTTTATTATCTTCTTCCCAACCCGAAGCCAGTTGTCTTTTTTTATATAACTACAAACAAGGACTTGTCCATGAAGTCAGCTCCTGATGGACACAGCTGTTGCAACTGCTGAAGGTTCCTCTATCCCCTGGCTTTGCTCATGCACAGCATTCCTCTCTTTTCCTTCTTATTTTGATGGAAAGGACATTTCAGCTCTTCCTTTGTGCAAAAGCAGAATGGAGGTCAGTAGAGCCCTTGTTTACTGTTGCTGTTTTTCTGTCTGCTCTTCCTCCATTTCAGGTCAGCTTCCACACAGAAACTGAGCTGTTACAGCCAAGGACCTGACTGCTATCTTTTTATTCCACTTATTTACATCTCCCAGGCTGTAGCTCACAGGCAAGCTGAACCAATATATCAGAATGACACAGGTGAGATACTATTATAATGCTAAGTATTAAAAACTATCTCTGCACTGATAATGGAGGAAAAAGCTGCTGCCTTATAACAGCAACTGTTGGTTCAATGACTGTGGAAGTGCAGGGTGTAGAGGGCAAAAGCTTCTTTATTCAAAGGGAAATTATGCTTTAAGACTGGCTTTATTCCAGCACTGTCGATAGACCAGTTCACTCTTCTTCCTCCTCTTTCTATATAATCTCAGTTACTTACAACATTAAAGGTCTTTAGAAGCTTCTTTCTGCTACAGAGCTCCGTTTCTGCCCCTCATCACCCCAGTGAATGACAATTTGAAAGAAAACCAGGAGCTTTGCTATGGATTTAGAAGTTTCTCAAAGCAAATCACTGGATGCCAAAGAAGCTGCCAGGCTACTGCAACTCACAGACAGTTATAATCAGCGAACAAAGGCATCAGAGGCAGCACCGAGGGGGAACCTTTTGTGAAAAATATTGACCAGCAAATTACACTGTAGACAGTGCTTTGGCACTTGACTGTCTAAAGGTGACTCAGACGATCCGTTTAGCTCAGCAAGCTGGTTTCTAATTACACCAAATGCCTGACTATTGTCAGTGGGCCCAGTATTTTCTAAGCGGGTGCTCTTCACATGTGTCATTCATTACCTCACCCTGCACCGAGAGCCATCTCTATAGGGAGAATGGTTGGCAGCATCTTTGGCTTGGATGATTTCCTCAGAAAGTAGTTTAAAACAGAAACTCCCAAACAATCCCCTTCTACTATTAAAAAAAAAAAAAAGAAGCCTACACAAAATACAGCAAAGCCCCCAACCACCACATGCTAATTTCAATAAATGCCCTGGAATGAAATGATGGCAAGCCGCTGTCTAGGGTTTACAAGTTGAACATAGTATTCCCTTCCTGGGTTTTATCTGGACTCTTGCTTTGGTGCCAGAATAACAGCTGTAGCAGCTGCAGTTGTGTTTTACCACCCAGTACAGGCACCTGCTGTGGCCAAGGAAGTGAAAACCCACAGAGATGCAATTTTCTTTTAATTACATTAGCCTGGTTTTGGCAGCCAGCCATGCAACATGGTCTTGGTGGGGATGTGGACTCTATTCACAATTAGAGCCTGTCTGTGGGTTACTTTTGACGTGTGGCAGGTTACTCCAAAGAGTAACTGTGAAGGATCCATGTTAGCGCTGATTCTTGTTCAAGAGAAGTAATCAAGACCGGCGTATTTTTCATTACACTGGGTACTGCGTTGAACTCTTACATCAGCTTTATGTACTTTTCAGACTAGCTGGGTCACAGCAGCCATATAGATACCACTGAACTATACAGGATGAAGTCATGGGCCTGAAGAGTGCCTTAAAATCAGCCATGCAGTTTAATTGCCATTTGACCCAAATGACGCTGTCCCAGACAGGCCTCAGTGCAGTTTGGGGGACAGCATGGTGAGGCTGCTCCCAAACAGCCTGTTCCCAATGAGCTCTACAGATGAGGACGTTGTATTTTGGAGTGTAGGCATGCAGACATGAGCCATGTAGTGCCAATTCTCCTCAGGGCCAGAGCAGGCTCTGGCCTGTTTCATTTATTCCTACAGAGACAGGCAGCTACACCTGACTGTCCCTGGGTGCCATGGAGAAGGAAGTGAGCTCTGGGTATTTTCCTCAAGAGAAAGAAGGTGTTCTTCACTCCCAATATGCTCTGTGGCTAAAATTACCTTTTGCTGTAGCAGGTGCTTTCAAGTAAGTCCAGGTTTCTGTGCCAGGATGGTCGCATTGAGGAATAACATGCTGTTTCTTACAGCTTATATTAGCTTCCTTTTGCTAACTTGCAGAGTATATTGATGAACCTATCGTGACCCTACAACAGTCCTCAAGCAACACTTGTTCACTCTCTATTTAGCCTCAGATGTTGTCACTACCTGAATTAAGGTCTGTTTTTACACTAGGCAAGCTCTTATTGCTTTTAACCTTTTAGGTACCATCTGAGGAGATGAACCATGATGCAAAGCAGGACTTTATATCTCCATCTCATATTTTGCCCATATACATCAGGAAAGCTGCCTCAGAAATTGGCAAATAACTCATGCTTGTGAGAATCTCACGATATTCACCCTGGCACAGGGGCTGTAAGTGAAGAAGACCCTTTGCACCTTCTTCGGTCCTAGCAAAGCCCTCGCAAAAGCCAAACAACATGTCCCTTGTTGCATCACCCAGACCCGGTCCCTGGCCCACCAACAAGTGTAACAAGCAATGTTCCTGGTATGCAGGAACTGTCATGAAGTCCCTTCATGGGCACCTGACTGATTTGATTTCCACAGTGACAGGGCATAAAGACAGATGAGTCTCAGCACACTCTTTCTGTTCAGAGACCTGACAAGTCCCTGTATCCTGTAGGAGACAAGACAAGGAGCACACTGTGGACTCACTCATGCCAAAACAAGAGCCATCAATCTCTCTGCCCCTGTGCTATCAGAAAGGAGCTGGCTCCAAAATCAGAGCAAATGACATATTGTGAGTCATTCCCTCCATAGCAGGGTTGTATTGCAGACCATGCAGCATGTTGACATGCATGTTTGCAGGCCACCATAATGCTCAGTTGAGATCTGGGCCGCAGTATCAACAGCAACTGCGCTTCGTCATAGGGAACAAAGGTGGTAACAGAAGACACAGAAATGGCTTCTGTGTCCTATCTGATCAACTGGGTGAATTATTTGCTGAAAAACAGGCCTCATGGTTTCTTTAGTAAGGCTGTAGTCATGATTCAGTTTCTGAAGAGCTGTATTCCCAACAAGTGACAGGATTGTGCAGTGCTGTGAACAGCACTCAGGACTGTCTGGAATATGAAAAGTGAGGCTTCAAGAGAAGTTTGTTTTGAATAAAATTTTCCATTTAAAAATGTGCTCCAGATTGTTCATCAGTAATATTCATAATAAGGACAGCACAGTGGTATTTAGGAGTTAGACATTGAAAGGACAGACTCCAAGCCTCCCAAAAACAGAGTAAAACTGGGATAAATGAAAGAAAAAATCTGGTACATGTCAGAGTAATTGTTCCTGCTTTGATTCACTACTGGTTAGAGGAGAATAAAGCCTGAAGTTAAATGATCAGATCAAACAAAATAAAAGAGTAAAAACTGGGAACATAAAGGAATTAATAGTAATTGTGTTGAGCCTCCCTGCATCTTTTTCCAGCCTTCATGGGATGTGGGAGAGAAGACCTCAGCAAAACAGCTGAAACAGAAAGTTGGATTTAGATGTCATTCAGGTTTGCACATATTTCAGATGTTGACCAGATCAGTGGTGAAGTTAAAATAAAGGGAACAGTTGTCATGGAGTTTGAATCAAGGTCTTGGGCACCTTCAGCAGCACAGGGAGGCAAGTGTAAAATGCAGGCTAGGAAGTCGTATCTAGATAGCCTTATACTGGCAAAATACCCTTTTATTCCTTTGTTTCAAAATAATGCCTTGACAGTGTTCCTTCTGAAGGTTGTGCATGATGGGACAACTTGCACTGTCAGCCACAATAGATAGGTAACTTCTTGACACAACTCCTCAGGCAGGAAATCCTCTAAGGAAAAAAACTGTCTAACTGCCATAAAATCCATATATCCAAGCATTTTTTTTTGTCAGCTGGAACAGGCTTCTTTTTCTATTGTACATGAAGGATGAGAGAGGCAACCCATAACACAAATGCTGGAGATACTTCACCTTTGCATCTTGTCTTAGCTATGGCAAGGATGTCTTGGCAAAGTTGTGGGGTTGTATCAAGCATCACAGATGCAAGGTAATGGTTAAAAGAAGCTTTCATGACTTCTGAGTATTTCACCCTTGATGCTACTTTGGTGCAGTTTTTTTGACAGTCCTCAACAGTATTTATTTTAAATCCCCAGCTTTGAGGCATTACCCACTCTACTGATAAAAGCAACACCAGCCAATCCCCGAGTTACTCCTTTCCAGTGTTGTGTGTTTAGTTAGCCACAGGTGAAGACTGGGTTTGCTCAGTGTTTCCCAGTCATTCTCTAGGAACCAAATCATAATTATGACTCATTCCTGAGTTTATCAGGACATGCATCTGTGGATATATGGGAAAACAGAAAGGAAAGACTCTTACCTATTCCCACCTTTGCAAAACTGTGACTTTAAGACTCATTAGCCCTGTGGTCTTTCACATTAAGTATTGCAGCAGGCAAGATGAGCTGATGGAAAGAAATCATCATTAGACATACACAAAGCCTGAGATAACATGTTGAGAAGCTTTCCATTTTTTCCTGCTGTTGTGGCATAGCTTTGATTTCATCTCATATGCTAATCTTAACCCTGCTCTCTTCTAATTCATCCTCTTACAGTGCCTATGGCTTCATTGGCCTAAATCTGAAACATTACTATATCCTTACAGACACCAGTCCACCACTCTCCTTCTCCTTCCTACCATGCCCTCTCCCAAGCCTCCCAGTGAAGCAAGCAGTTTATTCAGATTGTATGAATATGAAAACCCACCTTCACCATGCAGAATGTCCTCCTTGCCCTATCATCCACGGTCTTTGCTCTTCACAAAGGGCAAGGAGCTTTGGAAATGTCTTATTTGATAAAGAGACTCGTTGCTAACACTTCATCTTTGGTAATCGCAATTAGAGAATCTGAAAATAAAAATATTATTTTGGAGAAGCTTAGTTGCAGGCTAGGTTACATGTTTGGGGGGTAGTGTAGTTCTCAGGGAAACAATCTTCAAAAAATCCTTGTAAGAAAAAATAACGCAATAGAGTTACATATACAATTCATTTGCATCTGAATGTCCAGTATTATCCTGGCATTGTCTTATCTACATACAGCTGCACATGAAAGACCATTACAGTTATGTCAAAACAAAGAAACCCATTACAGTTCCCTACGAACCCAGACCACGTGCCACTCGCTTCTCATTGCCACCCTTTGCTTGTCTAAAAGTAACAAGCCGCTTTCCCAGACAGCTCCTATTGATCAGCTCCTGTCGGCGATGCAAATTCCTTCCATGTGCAGTCAGGCATAGCCATGAGCCTGAAGCACAAAGAGGTGGAGCTGCTCTTTGCCTTGCACAACTGGAGAATTTCCTGCTGTTTTCCCAGTCATCCACAGACCAGGTCTATCTACTCCACATCAATCCAGGACATCCCATTCATTTCAGGACTAGTTGCCACAGGACTCTCTGCAGGCGGCTTCCCAGGCAGGGCTTGGCTAACTTCTAGCTTTGTTTTTCTTCATGTCAGGAGACGTTTTGAGATAAAAGCAACTCTCAATGTGTATAGAAGATAATAGAAAGACACTCAAATCATGGGCAATATCCCTGACCATGGACATTTAGTATTGTTGTTGTTAATGGTTTTGTTGCTGTAGTATCTCCTGAGCATCAACCAGTGTCAAAGCTCACCACGCTTGATACTATATAAACACACAAAGGGACAGAAAAGACGCTGTGGATTGACCACATAAAAAGACAAAATAAATAAACAGTGGAGGAAGGAAAGACCATCTAGAAATGAACAAAGGATGGAAAATTTCACGCTGTTTTCAAAAGATCTCAGTTTTTTTCTAAATTTGCTCTCACTGATGGAAATGGAAAAATTCCTCTGGGCTTCAAAGGGATTAATGTTAGGTCACTGCTGAGCACTTCAGAAATACTATTAGGAATATTTGATCAATCATAGCAAGAAACCCATTGCAAGGGGCAGGATTTGAATGGAGATCTAGTTTCAAACCAGGATCTTAATTATAAGGCTAAGAACACCTTTAAAATCCTTATCAGTTTAGTAGCAAAAGTATATCTCATCTGATATGCACCTGGGTTAGGTTTCTTTCTTTCTTTTTCCCTTTTTTTTTCCCCTTCTTTTTTTCTTTTTAGATAGCTAAATAGGAAAAAAACCCAAGGTATGAGACACTATAGCACTACAACACATGCTATTTTCTGAAGGTATTTCCAAAGTCAAGAAACATTGTCCAGACAGCTTCAGGCTGAGGGAAAATGATTTTTTTCTTCTTTATACAAATTGAATCATTTCTGAGGATGGCCTATTTTTGCAGTACAAACACCGGTGTTTTCCTGAGTGAGGTTAAAGGTACTGCTCTAGAGGATTCATGGTACAGAGACAATGCTGGAGCGGTTGAAACGTTTATCACTGCTGGGTAAACATAAAGTTCCAATTTATGTTTAACAGACATGTGGCCATTAAGCTCACTCCACATTTTGTCGGCAGCTGCCAGAAGAGCTCTTTGCATCCAATTGCAGCATGAGGAGCTGAAAATCCCCTTGCTTTAGTGGAAGAGAGCTCTTTTCTTTCTCTTAGCTACAACCACTGCCCGGAGTTGCATTGGCAGCAGCTCCTTCTTTCTGGGATTTGCACCCAGAATCCACACACTGGTAATACTTGGGATTTGCATCGAAGTTCCCCACAAGGATAATAATAATTCTGGCTTCTCATTCACTAGCCGTGACAGCAAAAATCTGCCTTTTGCTCCTCTATGACTGTAGCAAGAGCAGTGGATGCTCCCTGATGTTTTGGTACAAAACATGCCAGCTAGCATGTGTGTTTTCCATAGCAAATCCAGATTTCAGAACAAAGTTGCTGCTCATAAGGCATAAAAAGGCAATGCAGAAAACACAAGACTCTCACAGTGCCAGAAAGCAGAGACAAAGCTGATACTTTCAAGATCTCTCTAACTGTGAACTCTACAAGGAACTGTCACCTAGGCAGAAATATAACAGACTTAGGTAACATTTTGTGTTTGTTTAGAAGGGAAATGAAAGCAGCCAACTCTTCTGAACGATGTTAAACTGTTCCTGCAGAGAGTCAGGTCTCCAGCAAACTGGACAGATGCTATATGAGTAGTAAAAAGACACTATCTTTTGTCATGTTGAAAGACTCCAGCTGAAGCGTCTTTTGTACTTCATGAAAGAAAGGCATGCTTATGCAGAGGATATGCTGCAAATGGGAAAAATAGGCAAGAAATTAAATTAAATTAAATCAAATTAAATCAAATTAAATTTAAAATAAAATAAAATAAAATAAAATAAAATAAAATAAAATAAAATAAAATAAATAAAACTGTATTGTGTTTTGCAGCTCTGTACAGGAGGCCCAGGTCTACAGAAGACACTAAGATCTAATGTATAAAGGATACAAGCCAGAGATGGGAAAGTTAAGAAAAACTTGGACCACAGCTGATATACAGTCCAAAGCAGTAGCCAGACTCTTGCCCGCTTCTGTCCTTGTTATGGCTGCGTTTCTGTCTTGTGAGCCCTCCACCAGGCAAGCATAGGGGGAATTTTAGCTGCATTCAATCTTAGGGACTCACAATTTAATTCTAATGATTACAAAAATTATTGTTGTTTTGGGCCTGTCTGGGGAGAGCCACACCAGCTGTGTGGCAAGGACAAACTATGGAAAGCCCAAAAATCCTCTGGAAAGCATTAAGGGAATTTTAATATTCATCATTAGACAAGGTTTACATGGTCCCTCTCAAATAATCCACAGAGATTCAATGATTTTGAGAGAAACCCAAACATCTGCTCTGACCTCTTATGCACTCTCACACTGCTGCCCCTTGCCTTGAGCCCAATAACGTCTTTGACACTGACGTATCTCCCCAGAGGGCCCCCGGGCCTAGGGACAGCAGAGACAAGCAATCCTTTACCTCCCCTACAGACTTTGGCCAATGATCATTGCTGAAAGCCTGTGGCAGTGTGAAAAGAGCAGAAAATAATAAGGATGGCAGGTCCATGACACAGACACCTGCTTAGGAAGCTTAGCTTCATCTAGGCTGATCTTTCCAGGCAACCTGGAGGATGACCCCTGCATTATGACAACAGCTTGGCAACCTTCTTCCTCTCATCTTTCAGCTGTTGTTGCTTTTACAATAGTGTTTGCTCGATTGTTGATGGTTATGGGACTCCACTCTGGCTTTATTTTTGTCATTGTCATTGCCCAGTGCATATATGAAAGATGCTCTTAGTGCTTTGAACACACCAAGGACTGGAACTCTTTTTTTTCCTCTATTTTTTCCCTTTTACACACACATCTATATATAAGCTTAGAGATAAGTCTAGCCCACTGTGGACAAAGTCATCCTACCTAACCTGAGACATCTAAATAAGTGACCAAATTTATATGTCTACTTGGTGCTGGTGCATGCTATGTACAGAGATAAATACACACCTCTAGAAGAGCCTGGAAGCCTCCAGTGGGCTGAATTACCCTTTAAACCAGCCCACATCTCTTCATTGGCAGATACAGATTAGGATACTGCCTTCCCTGAATTAGGGATGTCCTTTATTTTTCAAAGCTTAAAGATCCAACAAGGTGGAAGGAAGGTCCTGACCAACTCTGTCCTTCTAGAAAGTTAGTTCAAGGTTCTTTATTCTTCCATTATTAACTTACATGCAATTATTTAACAGTGCCTTTCACATTAAGGAGACTGAAGAGAAATGGAAGCAGGCAGGGGAAGAATCACAATATTCACCAGGGCGTGCTGGCTCCAGTGCTTTGGCTTGTCACCTCGAGAGGGTGAAATGAGACTTTGCAAAGGGGCAGTGACAGGTAAAGGCATCTCGCACGTCTGGAGCAGGGATGTGCAGTTCCCCCTCAGGCCACCAAGTGTCAGTGATGCTCTTAGAAATGGTCACTGCAGGCTTTGAAAATGCTGCTCGGGTAAATGGCCCTTTAGCTTTTGCATTTCTGCTTTTTACAGTACATTTGGGAAGGAGCTGTGATACGAGATGAAGAGATTCAGAGAGTTATCTGCCTGGTTGGTGTGTGCCTGCTGACCCCAAAGCCATCTCTGGAAAAGCTGCAGCCTTTCTTGTGTTTCTGGTGATTCTCCAAATTACAGCAATGCAAATATTCAGCTTGTAGGGAGAAGAGGCAAATGCTGAGGGACATCTTAAACAGATTTCCCTTTGATGAGAAAATCGTGAAGGTCTAAGGGGCTTTTGTTATTTCAGCAGCTGATAATTGAGGTAGTCAGCTTGCCAGCTCAGTTTTACAAAAGCTGTCTTGTGACACAAGTCCCCTGCTTTTAACAACTTCAGTGGCAGAATATTAAAGATTAAATAATCTTTTAACAGGCAAAAATATGGAGAGACAGGCTTTGAAAGGCAGCATGCTAGCACACAAGCCAGAAAGCCTAGAGGCAACAGAGGAAATTAAGAAAGCAGTGCTTTTGGCCCTGGAAAGTCATTGAATATTCGCTGTATCATGAAGGTGTGACTGCAATAGCATAATCCAGCAGCACTGGCAGTAAAAGCAAGGAGCGGGCATTAGCACACATGGAAAGGCAGAACAAAAAGTCTCTACAACCCCGGACAGTCTCTTTTTTACAGCCTGGGCTCTGCTGCCCTGTCTGTACTGCTAGAGTGGTGAAGGCAGCATGGGATGCCATCACCTCAAGGAGGTGACAACCCCACAGAGCTACCGCGTGATGGCACAGCCATACCAGCATGAGGGTGTTTGTTCTAACACACAATCCTTGACAGGGGCCTCTTGAACTCAGGGAGAAAATATCCAAAAGGAGCAAAATATCTGGGCATATACATCCCATGCAGTCATTGTGGACGTAGCTCCAATCAGGACAGGGGTCTTGCCTCTTACTCACAGCCAAAATTTAGTTATTTGCACTTTGGTTACAACAATTTGGCTGCCTTTGTTCAACTCTGATAAACATAAACTGCTAAGACATGCTGGGAAAGAGCGGACAACCACTAATAGAAGGGCAAAATTATACCTAGCAATATTGCCTGCGACTCTGGGGCAGGATGCTGAATCCAGAATGGGAGCGAGCAGAGAAGCTGAGAGCTGCCCCAGAAGGAAAGCTGGACATCAGCACAGGATATGTATGTGCAGCAATCACAACTGTGCTGCAGAAAGTGTCTGGAATAGGTGAGACTTCTTTCTCCATAATACCAAAGGGTTATTTTTATGTATTATTTAGCTCACAAATCTGTCCAAGTTAGGGCTGATTCTCCATTACCTTGTGGCCAATTAAAAAAAAAAAAAAAACCCCACACACAAAAAAAAAAGAATGCAAATTTGTTTTTGTTTTGTATCTAAATGAGCTTGGGAGGCTTATGGGTACACATGAACATGCTCTGTGAGGGCAGGATGGGTCAACTGTTCCTCCTACAACCTGTGCTGCTTAACCCCAAATAAATCCGGACCAAAACATTCAGTATAATAACTATTGTAGAGTCCCTTATCTGGAGACCTTTGCAGCCACAAAGGTAGGATAATAACCTTGGTTTGTTACATTTATTTTATGCAGTGATTTATACAAGCTGAAGGTTTGGCTGTTAGCTCTGAAATCATGCAGGTGTAGGGTAATACCAACACGCTGTGGATTTTTACGAGAATTTAGCTTAAATGTTGTTGGGGTTTTTTTTGTTTTTTGTTTTTGTTTTTGTTTTGTTTTCATTCTGTGTATGGCTAGGTTAAAATCATAGAATCATAGAATCATAGAAGCATCTAGGTTGGAAAAGACCTTTAAGATCATCAAGTCCAACTGCTAACCTAACCTTGCCATCCCACCACTAAACCATGTCCTCAAGTACCTCATCTATCCTTCTTTAAAATACCTCCAGGGACGGGGACTCAACCACCTCCCTGGGCAGCCCATTCCAGTGCCTGACAACCCTTTCTGTGAAGAAGAAAATCAGGAGGTTTCAAAAGCAGCTGAGATATTTTCTACCTTGGTCTCAATGACAAGTGCTGAGAATTCAAATTATATGTGCTTTCTCACAGTCCTACTACATTCTTTGCTAAAAAAATATCCAAGTTCTTAAATTTGTACTTAAATAGGAGTTATGCAGAAGAAGTATTTCTTTTTAAGCTGTTTTTCCTAGCTACTACTTTCAATGGGAGAGAGGAAGAAAAGATCATTGCTTTTCCTTCCCTTTATACATCCAAAGAGAGAATTCCTGACATCGATGTAAATTCTTATTTTTAGTCTTCCTCAGCTACAAACACAAAGCAAACAGATGTTATAATGAATAAGAGAGGAGATAGCACCAGGGAGCAAAGAAACCAGAGGTCTGTGGAGAAAGACAGTGAACAAGATTCACTGTCTGGGGATTAGACAGGCTAATTTGAATTAGGAAGAAGTTCCCCCTCTCTAACAGTTCAAATCACTGCCCATGGGAAGAAGCCAATGAAGAAAAGCTCCTCATTTCCTTAAAATTTCAGCTGGACACTTGCTGGGAGATGTGTTTTAGCCAAGGCCATGCTAATCGTGAGTCAAGCAGGCTATTGGTCTCAGTACAGAGAATTTGATGTGCTTGATGTGGACAACATGAACTCCATGAATCTCTTTTGCTATTAATTCAGTGAAGCTATGTCAAAATACATTTAAAAAAAAAAGATGAAACCAAAATTCATCAAACTCTAAGCCCTATATATTTAAGATTAGGCTAAAATTTTTAGGATCAGACAAATTTCTGGTAGAATCAGCCTGGCTCCTCTGACTTTGTGTCTCTGTAGTTTACCCAAGCTGAAGACCCAGCTATTTTATTTGGCTCAAGTCCCAGAACACTTGAAAGTCCAGAGAATATTGATGTGATTTTTCAGCCACTCTTGATGCCAGCTGCAGGAATTATTTCTCAAAACGGATCTTCCTCCTCTTTAAATAAAAGCTGAATTTTCCACCTGGTTCAAACATCAGTAAAAGTTTCTCTTTGGTCAGTGCACTTGCGCTGTCTCACGCTCTCAAACTTGGGGGGAAAAAAAAAAAATATCTTGTTTGCATGCTCCTCTTCTGTGCCCAGGGACCGCCCAAGAACCAAGGACTTTTGAGTGCTTCTCTCCTTTCAGCGTTGCTGCCACTTGATGGCACCAAAGCCCACGGAAAGGTCTTGGGCTGTAAGGTGGGGCTGGGGAGAAAGAACATCACTTTCAGGGTGCGGGGATCCTGCCGCCATGGCCAAGCACCTCCAGCATCCTTCCAGCACCCGAGGATACTGGGGAGCGATGTGAATGTCTCAGCATCAGATTTAAGGCAGAGTAACCCAAGTGGCCTCTATCAGCTTTTCTCCAGGGCTCAACTTGTGCTGAATCAGTGTTGAATTAATTCACAAGGCATCTCTCCAAATTAGGCAATGGGATTTCTGACCTGTCAAAAAGCTTCCAATTTTCCTCATAGCCCTCTGTGAGAAGGACTAGGTTTGCACTTCTCAAGTATTGCTCACCTATGCAGACGTGACACACAGGCACAGTTTAGTCCTGAAACATGATTGCAAATTAGACTTGCAGTATCTACCATCCACTTGTTAACTGTGGGTGTGGACCAGGTAGCTGGAGATGCTGTCAGCTTGTGTGTGCCTATGATGTGTCTTTTTGGAAAAGGAGCAACTCTGATTTTGAGCCCCATGTGATATAGATCTAATGATAATAACNTCTTGGCCCTGTGACACAAAACAAGTTGGCACCAGTGCTAAAGTAGATCCAGGACCAAGAAAAAGGCATATGGGTAAGGGTTAATGCTATTTCCAGGAGCTCTCTGTCTTCTGCTGTTATATCTTTATCTCCCCAACAGGATGTTGTGTATTTTTGTTGCCTATGACAAAGGCGCATGTATTTAATGATGCTCTTTCTACACAGTTCTGCATACGAAGCGCAGTTTCTGCTTCCTTATGAAGGCATTGCTGAGTATTGCAGAAACACCCACACAGCGCTGTTCATGTGCACATGCTTATGCACATCTGTACATGGCTATTCATTCATAAACATGCATACATGCTTCAACACACATACACATGCGTTGTGTACAGAAATGTACATTCCACTATATGCATAATACAGACATGAACAGGAATACATCTATATATATAAAATACAACACTGGCTTTGTCTCTGGTGGCAGAAGTACCCTGCACATCCAGCCTGGCTGCTTGCTGAGAAGGTGTGAAGCTTTTTCACGTTTCCTGGGAAGGGAACACGAGCAGCAGCTGCATGGGCCGAGCCTCAGCTCTGACGTGCTCGTGACTGCCACACTTTTGGGTGTCAGCGAGTGCATCTCTCTCTGCTGCTNTGCCTATGATGTGTCTTTTTGGAAAAGGAGCAACTCTGATTTTGAGCCCCATGTGATATAGATCTAATGATAATAACAACAACAACAACAACAACAACAACAACAACAACAACTAATGAGAATAACTAACCTAAGGAATTTGTTCTTCCTCTACAACTTGAGTGATTGGGGTAGGCTCTCAGTTACCCCATTGCACCTGCAGAGTTTCCCTTCCCTTCCCTTCCCTTCCCTTCCCTTCCCTTCCCTTCCCTTCCCTTCCCTTCCCTTCCCTTCCCTTCCCTTCCCTTCCCTTCCCTTCCCTTCCCTTCCCTTCCCTTCCCTTCCCTTCCCTTCCCTTCCCTTCCCTTCCCTTCCCTTCCCTTCCCTTCCCTTCCCTTCCCTTCCCTTCCCTTCCCTTCCCTTCCCTTCCCTTCCCTTCCCTTCCCTTCCCTTCCCTTCCCTTCCCTTCCCTTCCCTTCCCTTCCCTTCCCTTCCCTTCCCTTCCCTTCCCTTCCCTTCCCTTCCCTTCCCTTCCCTTCCCTTCCCTTCCCTTCCCTTCCCTTCCCTTCCCTTCCCTTCCCTTCCTTTCCCTCAATGTACTGAGCAGGGAAAATCCTTGCAAATATGAGTTCTCATCATCCCAGACATAAAAGGCAGCTTTCTTGGCCCTGTGACACAAAACAAGTTGGCACCAGTGCTAAAGTAGATCCAGGACCAAGAAAAAGGCATATGGGTAAGGGTTAATGCTATTTCCAGGAGCTCTCTGTCTTCTGCTGTTATATCTTTATCTCCCCAACAGGATGTTGTGTATTTTTGTTGCCTATGACAAAGGCGCATGTATTTAATGATGCTCTTTCTACACAGTTCTGCATACGAAGCGCAGTTTCTGCTTCCTTATGAAGGCATTGCTGAGTATTGCAGAAACACCCACACAGCGCTGTTCATGTGCACATGCTTATGCACATCTGTACATGGCTATTCATTCATAAACATGCATACATGCTTCAACACACATACACATGCGTTGTGTACAGAAATGTACATTCCACTATATGCATAATACAGACATGAACAGGAATACATCTATATATATAAAATACAACACTGGCTTTGTCTCTGGTGGCAGAAGTACCCTGCACATCCAGCCTGGCTGCTTGCTGAGAAGGTGTGAAGCTTTTTCACGTTTCCTGGGAAGGGAACACGAGCAGCAGCTGCATGGGCCGAGCCTCAGCTCTGACGTGCTCGTGACTGCCACACTTTTGGGTGTCAGCGAGTGCATCTCTCTCTGCTGCTGCTATTGTCAATTGAGTTATTTGAAGACTTTTACCAGAGTCTCTGAGCAAAGACAAGGTTTAAAGAAAGTATCAACTTGTCTCAGTTTTCACTCGGGAGAGAGAATCAATTAACAAAAAGAACATACAAATAATTTTTTAAAAAGTATCTGGTTAAGAGTATGGACCTAAAGGAAATTTCAGCTATAGCACAGTGACTTTAGGGTAAAAGCACTTCAGATTGAGAGGTCTGGGATCAACACCCAGCTCACAGTGTCACCTTCGAGAAAGGGATCCCAGAGGAGCAGCCGTGCAAAGAGGGCAGGGAAGGACCTACAGCATGTAATGTCTGGTTTTGTATTCTCTTTGCCAGTCCACATCTCCTACCTCTCCCAAGGAAAGTTTTCTCTGGAATTTATTTTCAGAAAAGAAGGACATTCTAACCCTCATTCAGGTAGTAGCAAGTTCACCACCATGTTGACACTGTTTCAGTGCTAAAAGCCAGTTGCCTTCCAGCCACAAGATTTCACAGGATCAAGGTTTTATTCTCTACCACTTGCAAGTGCATCTAACACAGATAGCAGCCAGCTGAGCTGCTGCTCCTAGAGCTTAGCTCAGGCTCTTACTGGTAGTGCTCAAGCTCTGGGGCTTGGTGGCCTCAGCTTAAACCTTCAAATCCCAGGACTTGTCCTTCCCTATGGTCAGAGTCTCCCAGGTGGGCAGCAGGGAGGGGGGTCTGATTGAAACTGCAGTCCTTGAAATCACCTGGCTTATCAATTCCAGTCTCCTGTAAAATCAAAAGATCAAAAATTCCTTCAAACCAGAGTGCAAAAGCTTTTGGCCAGTAACTAATAATAGCAAACCAATCCTCTTTAGACCTCCCTGTGCATGAGGGTATTTTTACAGGGAATCCGTGCCACGGCTAGACATCCCACAAGTGATAACTGTGACTGTGATTCTGTGGACCTGGCTCTAATCACAGAAGCAGAGCCTCCCTGCATCTTTTTAAGGTCCCAACATGAACTCAGATCACTCAGTTCCTGCTTGGTGTGGCACAAAAGGGTAAAAAAATAGGGTTTCTTAAACTGCTCCACAGCCCTGATCCTTGGGATTTCTCTCTTGTATTCCTGCAGTCTTTCCTCCCTGTCTTACGGAATAAGTTGACAGGGTAGAAATAGCTCCACAAAGCTTTTGTCCCTTGGTGCCAAGGCCCCTGCTGGGCTCTGTACTGTGCAGCCCAGGTCCCGTGAAAATCGTTGACCTCTAATGGTCTCTGTAATCCTCCAGAATGGATCATGTGTTTCCAAGTAAGCACAACTGGGTAAATCTTCGCAGGATGAAAGCCCAGCCTCACTTCCTACCTGTAGGAAACTGTAGGTCACCAGGTGGTCAATGCAGTCTTGTTCTTTCTGAGAACTGGACACATGCTTGACATAAAGAATCTGCCAGGGTCAGGACCCTAGAAAATAAACCATCTACTATTTAAACCCAAGCATACAATGGACTCTCCAGTCCACACCAAGGAGTGCAACTTTGACAGCCACTCCTTGAACATCTGCCATGCCTGTATTAGGAGCCAGACATAATATGGTGATGGATGGCCTGATATTTGGGGCATGAGGGACGTTGGGGTGTTAATGTCAGTCACTAGATCAATACCAAGGTTATTTCCTTGGCTTCCCAGAGGAGTTGTGGTGCCAATTCTGGTGGTTTCAGGGGTATCTGAGTACTGGATGTACCTCGCTGGAGACCTGGCATTGCCCTCCTGCCCAAGAGTTAGGAGTGCTTCAATCCAAGAGCAACAGGAGCTCTGTAGGATTTTCTAGACAAGGAGGGTTTTCTGATTCAGTTTGGATTTTTACCTGAGTAAGTGATGCTATGCTTTGTGGTAAGGCAATGATATCAGCCAGGAGAAGCTAACAGAGAAATAGGCTGCTTCTCTTTCAGTCATCAGTAGATATTTGTAACCACTGTAGAGACGACAGTCTTAGTGCTGAAAAAATACTGGAAGGCAAGCATGATCAGTGGTAACCTTCTCCGAGAGTGCCTCAAGACACTCTCTGCACAGTATTTCTAATTTTTTATACTGTCATTTGTGATTAAAAATACCCAAGCAATCATCTTAAACAAGCTAGCCAGGTTCAGTCTTTACCTGAGAGCTGTCAGAGGTTGATCTATAAGATCCTCTTGTAGGAACAATACTAGTGAAATGTAATACAGAACTAACACAAATTAAACATCTTAGACACAGATGGAAACTGTGAAATCTTTAAATCTCAAAGAAGTCCTTCAACTTGAATTTTTTTTCAAATCGATTATATGATTATTGGATAAATAAACTATGTGATTGTTCAGCACATAAACACCCTTTGTTAAATGTGTCCGTCAATAGACAATTCATATAAATGATACTAACTATCATCAAAGGAGTAATAACGCTTTTATTGATGAATAAATCTCTAAAAGACAGATCAAATGGAGGTTAACTAGCCATGCATGACATTAGCAGGAATTAGTCTGAAAAGAGCCTTGCAGGCATGCTAGCTACTGTACGTGGGGTGGGAAACGGTGTGGGCCATACTCATGGAAGGACCTGCAAGGTCAAAACCCTAACCTCTGCAAAGGCCACGCTTTACATTATATAGTCTGGCAGCATTATTTCTATTTCTTATTTCTCCATGGTTTTCTGTGGACGTTCAAAGAGGTTTTTTACATGGATCCTCTTTTAGCATTTCTGAAGAGCGGTAAGATGTTGATGCCGAAGCACTGAGGCTGTACACACATGTACGTGGACCCCAACAAATGTCCCTCCAAAGGTTGCCTGATCTTACCCAGCCTGACTGAGCAAGGAGGTGGTGGATGGAGGTGACCTGCTCACAGTCACGCATACTGTCTTTGAACGTGGATGAAAAGTCCTTACTATTCTCCATACCCTCATCAAAATTCAGTGAGCTCCAAAAGTCTGCATAAAGTGTCAGATAGGAATATGATTTACCTCTTTAAAAACCTGGGGGTCTGTTTAGACCCAAAGAAGGGCTTAGAAAAAATTCTCAGCAGCAACATCTGATATAAAGTAAAAATTGATATGAATTTAAAAAAAAAGATTTTCACAAGAAAGCCAATGGTGGGACTGTAACTGGGTGGAAAGGACAATATTGATGAGCCACAAAATGCTGTTCTATTGTTGTCTTTGAATACATTACTTTCTTGGTCCATATCCCAGTTTTCCAGCTGCATTACAATTTTGTTTAGCAGCCCTCACAAAGTAGTGGGAGGGTTTCTGCCACATGTGACACCCCAACAAAGCCTTCACAGTGCCTGCACCCATCAGTGGACAGTGAAAAAGTACTGCCAGCAGGTTGAGGGAGGTGATCCTTCCCACTTATTCAGCACTGGTGAAGCCACACCTAGAGTTCTGTGTCCAGTTCTGGGCTTCTCAGTACAGGAGAGACATGGACATACTGGAGACAGTCCACCAAAGGTCTATGAAGACGATTAAGGGACTGGAGCATCTCTCCCCACAGCAGGGGAGTCTCCGGCATCCCAGTGCTCTGCTGGAAGGTGTTCAGTTGCAATGCTCCGTTGCCAGCAAGCACTGCTAACTCCTCTCAGAGCCATTTGTGTGAGGCCAGCGGCTAGCTTTTAGCTTTTCCATGGAGATATATTACAACCAATAATAAGCAATGAGCTCTTTTCCCCACATAAAATGAAATCAATGCACATTAGAATAGTTAGGTTGGAATTACATAGCATATTAATGACTCACTTGGTAACTGCCAGTGATGAAAACTGGCTGGATAAACTATTTCTTTATTCACAGAACATTCCCAAATAGGACACTTGGGAGGGAATCAGCTACACTATCTGAGGTGTTTGTAGCTGGAAGTCTGTGGCTGAGCTGCTCCTCCAGGCTACTCCAGGGTTCCCAGGTTTCTAGTCAATGGAGAGGAAAGTCCATTTCGGGTTGTGCAAATGTCAACTGTTATTGTATCTCCTTCTCCACTGACTATGAAGGGACTCTTCAGTGACCAGTTCAGATCTAGCTATCCAAACCATAAATTAGGTCAGCTGAGTTTCACCTCAGATGCTAAGGAAGGTTTGGCATGGTTTTGCCTTTGGTGTTTAGGTCCTCTCCAGTATCCTGCATAGACTTCTTGGTTAGACTTCTGCTGCCTGGAGCTTGCCTTCATTGCTCTTCACTTAGGCATGGCACCAGATGTGTTAACTGAAGCCACTGGTTTGACAGCAAGCAATATAATATGGGTACAGCAGCATCCTGACCACACTTCCAGTAGATACCGCAGAGCAGTAATCAGAAAAATGATGACAGAGGAACATAACACTGAAGACAGGCAAGGTGGAGCAAACTGCTTTGGGAGGAAATGTAGGTAATGACTGACTCAGGGAAAAAAAGAAGAAAGGTCAGCTCTTCCTCTTCTGACAGTGATAACTTACACAAAAAAAGCTAATTTGGAAAAATTTTACTACAGAATTGCTATCTGCTTCAGTGGTCTTTGAGCATATAATGCCAGAGTGTGTCACACACTGGCTTTGCCTGCTCTGTTCCAGAATATGCAAAGTGACCCACAAATGGCCAGTTGTCTACAGTACCAACGTACGGTATGAAAAGCTGAAGTACAAAATTTTTCTTGTACTTTGGCTTTTCTCTGCAGTTCTAGAGTGAATGCAGGCAGGCAGTTTCAAAGGAGTATTACAAAATGACATTCCCAAATCTCAGTGAAATTCAAGTATTCAGATCCTTTAGAAAACCTTCCCTGAAGGGCCTGAGTGATCAGGAGACGTGGCAGTTTAATTGCCCTGGAGACTCGTAGCCTGAAATTATCTACAAACTAAACACAGCAGGCAAAATTATCCATATCTTTCTTTAGTCTTATCAGCTCAGGAGCGGGATCATGCGGTTGTGTATGTAGGTCCTGTGGGTAGACACCACAGGGTTTAGGCAACAACGCTACACTGGCCTGCAGTAGGATCAAAAGTCTCTGTTGATCTTCTCTGGAGCCGCTGTGAACATTGTTAGGTGGTTCTTTGCAGGATTTTGCAGCTATGTTGTGTCTGTGCAACCCTGCATGTCCTCATCACACTGCTTCAATATTGGTCAGGTAATTCTCACTGCAGTGCCACAGAATTTCTTAATTAACAATGCCTCCATCTGCTCTCCTTGCTTATAATTACATCATTAATGAAAACAAGTCTTCCAGTGCTCTGACACTTCTTTTCATCACTCAGTGAGAAGGGCCAACCATGCAAACAAAGCAAACTTACCAGCTGGCCTCTTTCTAAACTAGTTAAAACCACCTTTGCAGGTCATTCCTTCTACCTGCTCAGTGCTGAAAACAAGCAAGGTAGAAGGAATGACCCAACCTTTTCTCCTATCAAGGTCTCTCCATGTCAAGGTTTGCATAAGGCAGTGTTTTTCTCAATTTACAGCGAAAAGTTGAAGCACTGATGGCTGGACTCATGCCACCTACCTTTAAATAGAAACCACGTGGACATCTGCACCTCAGCTCATAACACTGGGCTCCCCTTGCAGTCTGTGTGGAATTTTTAGAGCACAGCTCATCTGAACTGTTTTAGTTATTTGTTCTCACATGCTTCAACAACATGGTGTAGGTATTAATATCATTTGTAATAATCTAATTAATATTAATGCTAATAATAGTAGATATTGCTGGCCTCTAGAAAAGAATAGAATAGCATGGAATGGAATGGAATGGAATGGAATGGAATGGAATGGAATGGAATGGAATGGAATGGAAGTCCCCAAAGGGTCTATCAGTGTAATCTCACTGATTATCTCACATGAACAACTGCATCAGGGTTTAGTCTGGGAAACACAGCCCTCACACTTCGGGATCTCACCCAGAGCAGAATCCAAAGCTTGTTTTCTGGGATCTGAATATCAAACTACGTTTCTCTAAAAATTCAACAGTAGTTACATATCGGGACTTTGGACTCAGTTCAGATACCAGCTTCTATGGTGGCACTTACCCTAAAGGAGGTTACAATGATTTTATGTAAATTATCCTCCTGCCAGCTGGTAAACAATGCAATACTAAAGCACATGATACCATGCTTTTGCTGATCCTGACTGATCCCTATTTGAGGCACTATTAACACAGACAACATTTTGTTTTCCCATAGGAGCTGCTTGGAGGACAATTAGTTAAATCCACTACTCTAATCATGTGGATTTGTTTTGGAGCAAGGCAGTCTCATAATACAAAATGCCTATTTCAGTTTGAACAAGCAGATTTATTAAAGCTTTTACGTGCACACTGTGTAGCTACCATACGCAAAATTAAAATCCATCTGGAGTCAAGAGAAAATACAAGCAAACTAAATACTACAAGAGCAATAATATTACTAGCTTTCACATCAAGCTTGCAGTCAGTATAATATTTCATTGTTATTCATAAGAAAATAAAATAGTAGTAATACTTTCTGCTCATGGCCAGGTCCTGATACACTTACATAGCAAAGGCCATCTTTTTTTAACAACTTTTGTGTCTGCTTTGCTACCTGTGCTGGGTACTGTTAAGAATGTGTAAGGCTCTGCAAAACTGAGGTTGAAGATTTTATGGAGGCTCCCAGTGTAGTGGACTGAGGCACAAGCTAGGACTGTCCCAGCTCTGGCTGATGATAGAGCTACAAGGCTGGGTCCCTGCTGCGCTGAGACCCTCAGCACCTCCAGCAGTGCCAAAGGCCATTTCCTGACTCACTCCAACCATGGCACCATTTTGCCCTTCACAAGTACTCCTCACAGAATCTGTTACCCTGAGCCAGAAGAATAATAAAGTGGCCCATGCCATTATAGTCCGGGATGACTTCATTCAGCCTGATTAATTACACAGACGTCGTATCTAATCCCCAAATTTAGAATGGTGGCTGTGTTCTAATTATATCCTCTGATAGCTTAATTCTCTGTAGCCCAACTAAAAATAGTTCATAGACATTTTTGCATTACCCTCACTCCAAAGGGGAAATCTGGTACTTATCACTAGATCCCACAGACAATCCTAATTGCTCCAACCTTAAAGGGACCTGCTGGGGAATCCACTCCCCCAAGAAAGAAAATACTCAGGCAATACAGGGGCAGATTTGTCCAGTCCTCATAATGTACACAGGAAAGCTAGTGCTGGGAAGAGGTCTGGACATCCATGACCAGTGCATGCGTTGGATGCTGCTATTTCCCTTCTGGAGATGGAGAAATGATATGATTAGTCTAAGTAGTTTGTCCAAAACCACAGAAAGAATCAGTGTTGGGATTAGAAGTTAAAACTTCCTGGTGTCTGGTTATTGTCTTCACCTCCTAAATGAGAAAGCTTAGGCACAGATGGGATGAAGGCACCAGTAGCTGTATTTTCACACACACTTTCTGCCCTACTCTTCAATCACGTTCTTCAACGTGGGTTTCTCCCTTACATAAATGTGCTTCTCCAGTTACACCAGTACAACACAGTAGTATAAGCAGGGGTAGCCTTAGTTACAACCTTATAAAGGCCCCTGATATACCTCTAGATAAAGCTCTTCTGAAGCTGTTATGGAGGTGTTGTATTGGTTGAACATTAGGGTGGAAGAACCATGCCCAGAGGTGTCCGGCTACTGTCAAGGTGGTCAGTAGTCAAGGCCATGCTGAATGGCTTTGGTGGGAGATTAGATCTGAAAGCAAAGCTAGGGCATTTGCAAACAGCAAACACCATTTATTGAGATTACATTTTAGCTGTACAGCCATTATATTAACACAGTCCAGCAAGAAAGAAGTCTATTCAACCAGGCACATCTTTAAACTGCAGAATCATCAGTCTGGGCTGTGCTGAGTTGCTCTGCTGAAAAAGCTGTGCCACTGCGGGCTCTGCTTGGTGCGCTGCTTGCCCTTCCAGTGTCAGAGCTGGTTTCACCTGCCATTTTCTCTTGGGACCTGGGTGAAATATTCTCCAAGATAGCTTTGAAAAGGTGAGTGCTAGCTACCATATAAAACTAAAAATGTGACTCAGTGCTTCTGAAGATGAACAAGATTTACGTTGTGACAGTAGGGAGATTTTGGGGACTATGATTGTCTTAACACAGCCATGGTTGGTTTGGGCTTTTTGAGCCTTGGTAAATTTACTTTGCAGCATATTCAGTAGCAGCGCAGCCCTGATCCACGGTGTATCCATTATGCTAAGCATTTTCTAGAAGTCAGATGTGAAATCTGGTTGGAGACCTGCCCCTGAAGTCTACCGAGGACCAAATTACATTTAGTTGAGAATGCATTTATCTGAGTCCCTTATTATCATTTTAATATTGCTTTGGGGGAAGAATATGCAGAGAAGGAAAAGAAGGAATAGAAAGTCAGTCCAGTGCCTTTATTTCCCTTATAATGTGTCATGTACTGCTCCACTTGTTGTCATTTACTTAAATATATAATCACCATATTGTGTTTAGTAGCTAATTGTTTTATTTTGGTTTCTTTCTGTCTCATTAGGCCAATTTACTGTTCCCATCCTTTTTGTAATAATAAAAAGAATGATAATAATAACAACATCAGAATCATCCCCAGCGCTGCCTGTCAGACTCTTTCCACAGTAAAGCTGCTGCATCTGCATTTCATTTTATGTCTCACATTTATTTCCCACTGCATTATACTTGGGGTTGATGCCTATGTTCTGTTCTGATGCAAATGACAATGTGTGATTTAGAAACAGCAGAATTAGGAAACAAATTAAAATCAAAACAAAATAGTTGGCTGAAGACAAGAAAGAATGTTTGAATGAAAAATGTTTTTGAGTAAGAGTTTTGGATTTCCCAGGATCTCCAAAAATATTTTGGATCCTCAAAACTTAGGTTGCACCCACATCACAACCGAATGCAGGTAGTAGGAAGTTTGGTTTGTGCTTTAGACAGCTACAGTCTCATGAATTTACCAAATCTTGGTCTATTTCCTTAGCACGGAGCTCAAAACCAGTATTGAGTACAAAACACAGGAATCTGATACAAGTTCTTGATTTGATTTCAAGCCTTAGCCTGTTCCCACACCAAATTACTATAACCTTTGCCCATGCAATGAACAAAATACATTTTAAAATAGCTTGGGCTTTTTTTTCTTGTAAAATTTTGCTGATATTTAATTATGCATATAGGTATAAATATACACATAGGTATAGGAAGTATCTTAATTTAAATAATTTCTTTTTAAAATATAGAATAAAAATATAGCTTTAATACTTTATTCATCCCAAAGACATTACATCAGTTTCACAAAAAATCAGATCCTTTTCCTTTCACATTAATAAGAAAATTCTTATAAATACTTCCAGGTATTAAAGGTTTTCTTGAAGCACAGGCTTACTTGTGAGGAGCCCTGTTGCAGATACAGGCTGATATTTTCACTCCCCGAAATCAATAGGGGTCTTCAACTGACCTAGAGACACTCAACCTTTTAGGTATAACAAACATGTTCTGAGCCAGAAATTACAAGCTGTGAGGATAAAAGACAATCCATGAATGAAAGGATTCCTACATGTGACTGCAAAGTGAAGGTCGAATCCTCAGCTGGTGCATACTGACCCATTTCTACCTCTCCTGTAGATTTCCTTCCCAAGGCTGATATTATACCATTACATTCAGCACCCCATCCCCAAACCCAGTGAACCATGATTCAAAGTATCGAAGTGTTCAAATTACAGCATCCTACTATTTTTCCCCATCTTTTCAGACTCACAATTTTACACACGGCATCAACTGACACAGGAAACATCGTCTTGTTTGGGCAACCTCGTTCTCCTAGCCTGCCAACTGCTGTGAGCTAAACAATCAATGCTGTCCTTCTCAACTTTTTCCTTTCCAATTAATTAATTTAAATTGACCATTAAGTCAGCAGAGTTTTTGATTGATATTTTCATTAACAACCCTCTCATGCAGACCTGTCCAACACCTAAGAAATGTATGATAATGTCCAATCTGCATGAAGGGGTCTGAACATCTCCCTTCACCTCTCAGTGCTAGTGAGTTATTACTCGAATTGTGCTTGCTGTTTCATTGAGTGTAATTTGAATACAGATTAGCTGCCCCAGTGTTCCAGAGCTTTGGCATTATCATTACTGGGGACAGTAATTTGACTGATGAACACACGGGTTATCACAAGGTCATCACCTTCACAGTATTGGAATGGTCCATCGTCCCAATTTTGGAGGGAAGGAGGCTAAACCTTTCAATAGCAAAATTAAGTCCTGTAAATTAACTTGTCCGATAACTTATTGAATAAATCCTTTACTAATTAAAGAACCAATAGGCCCCTTTGTTCTCAGATCTTCAAAGGCTTTATTAAAATCAATGAAGTAATATCAATTTAACAGTATTTTTTTTGTAACAAGAATTAAGATCCTTCATCCAATTAGACACAAATGTTCTGTACATGTAAAATGATTTGAAATGTTAAATAGTAGAAGGAAATATACTCAGTTTATCCTGTGAAAGCAATTCTCTGTCAGCCACACCTTCTCAAAAGACGTTCTTTCTTCATTAGCACTCAGAAAGCAAAAACGTAACTGAAAATTTTCTTCAAACTTACAAAAAACCACGTTTTATTTGACTGGGGACAGTGTCACATTGAGAGTCAATGCCTGCTCTGGCATTTTATCCAGTATAAAAGAGCATTGAAAAATGCAAGCAAAAAAGAAAATGCATGATCTGAACTAAAACACACAAGCTGATACACAAGCAACAATTTTACAAACATCAGTGGGGGAAGAATGTTGAATTGCTAAGCTTTCTCCTAAGAAACCTGCAGCTGAAGTAGCTCCTTGCTTACAAATGAAATGACTGTGGTGGCCTCAAGCCAACATCAGCTGATGTCCATGAAAACCATCTGCTGGCACACTTGGTATTATTTGGCCAAGACATTAGTATGTAATAAGATTTAGATTAGGGGAAAAGGTACAGATACATGAAGAACACATCATAATGTCCAATTACGCCAAGACTAGCTCCAGATAAAGGCATAATTTTTATTTTTTGAAACCTAATATTTCTCATGAAAATGAAGTTTTATTTAAATTTTTTTGGACAAATTTAGGGAAAAAAGTTTTATAAATTTGTACTAAAAATTGAAAATGTTTGTTTCATTACATTTGGAGAAATGTGCCCTTTTAAAGTTAAAATGAGACACTGAAATTAAATGTTTGTGTATGCTAATAAAAATTCAAGAGATAGAAGTGCTAAAGATCTGTGATATTAATATATGAAATGATACATTTAGACATTTATGAAAAAGCACAAATGTTTTAACGAATTTCTTTACAATGATGAAAATAGGAATATTCTTTTGACAGAGATGATACCTAGACATGACAATATTTTAGGGAGAAAAGGACAATGACGATGAAAATTAAAATGTGCAAAAGTAAAACACATTGCTTCTGCCTACTAAAGCATATATATGGAAAAATAATTTCCTGTGTGACCATTAATATGGTCACAACACATACAGAGAAAAGTAAATTGACATTTTACAATTTTGCACACTATATTGTGAAATGTCATTAGTACTATAATTATAGAATTTATTAAATGATAGAGGATGAGAAATTGTTAACAGAAGGGAGGCAGAATTTGGCTAAAATTGGGCAGGATCACCTAAATAAACAGCTTACAAAATTCATAACATATAGTTCATGACGTAACATTTCTGAAAGTTATTTTCAGAAAATTATCAAATTCCATCAAAACACTTTGATGCTTGAAAAGTTTTCAGAGAGCTCCCTATCTGAAAAATTCAAATACTTTTTAGTGTTTTTTCTCAAAATTTCAAAATTGAAAGTATTTAGAACAACATTCTCAGCATTTTTCAGGATAAGGCTTTAATCTGCTTTTACTGAAAGCTTAATATAGATAAATTTATTCAGAAACATTTTTATTTTCATCTAGGCAGGACTGTCATTTGTACTACGTGCCTGCACATTGATGAAAAATAAGACATTACCCATGTGGGTCCTTCTCCAGCCCTTGCAAAATGACATTGCTTCAATGGTTGGACCATGAACCTGTAACATCATTGCAAAACTTTGATACAATATGGGAACAGGGCTACAATCTCATCTGCATCTTTCAGAGCAGCAAAGCAAGAGTGGTGCTAGCAACATGGACAAAGGAGGTTTTCATTTGATTGAAGGAAACACATAAGTGTTTTGCCCCAAAATAAAAGACTTGGGGGGGGGACGA
>VXBL01001075.1:286778-319278 GCA_013400195.1 Aramus guarauna
AAAAACCAGCAGAGGAACAAACAAAAGGAACAATCACCAAGCCATGACCAAGCATGTGACACCTCCAGCCCAGCTGAGATGAACAATACAGTACACAAGGATGGCATACAGGTCTAAGATGACAGCACCTGTTAGGAAAGGTGCTGCTGACTGGCAACACTTGAGTTTGAGGTATCTGGCTCTGGTATCCTGTCTGAGAACAGTTAGGCTGATGATAACCCAAGATGTGCATCTGCAATGTCCTAGCAGAGTTGCTTTGCTCTTGCCAAAAGGAAAAGATTAAATAGAAGGTGAACCTGAAATCTGCCCTTCCTGAAGACCTAAAGGCTGAACATGGACTGTAGTAACGTCATTATTGCTCCAAGGCATTTAAGTCTCTGTTTCCGTCATCCCAGAGAAACATTTACACTAGCAGGTTTAGAGAGGGCCACTTTGAATCCTTCAATCTGAATCTATGCAGCTGGACAGAATACTGAGGTGGCACTGGTCAACCCAGAGGCATCTGTTGTCTATTGGATTGGGAATTCTCCTGGGAGGTGAGGAATGAGCAAGGCATTGGACCCAAATCTGCTCCCACTAATGCCAATGATGGTCTTATCACTGAGTCCTTCTGGAGAAGTGTATCATCAATCAGTCCTCAGAAATTAAAAGGTAAGGATGAGAGAAATAGAAAGGGAAGAAATGTCTCTGCCTCTGAGGAGGCCTTTGAAAAGTGGCCTGATGTTACCAGAAGAGGTATTTGAAAGTGAATTCGTGTTAAAAAGACTTTCCTGAAACTGCTTTGAAAATGCTGCCACTAACTTGTTGAGGTGGTACAAAAAAGCTTCACTACAGGAGGATTCACTGGTGGTTTTGACACATGTCACTTTAAGATATTCTAAATGTATCCCAATTAATCTTCCACACCACTTCATCCTGCCGTCTCACTACATATTATTTTTGACCTTCACAGCATTTTGCCAGCATTAACTAATTAATTCTCACAATGTCCCTCTGAGGAAAGCAGGTAAACACCATTATCCCTCTTTTAAACTGAGCCAAAGAGGTCTTGTGCAACAGCTTTGCCTGAGGCCATTGTGTTTTCTTCCTTTTCTTGGTCTCTCAGCACCAAGGCAGAGCAATTAGATCCTGACCTTTTCTGGCTCCTAGTCTTGGGCTTAGATCCCTAAATCACGCCTTTACTGACATTAGCGGCCTACTGTGGTCTATGTCTAGAAGATAGAGAGGTAAAACTCAGTAACATCTTCCATGCCAATCCTAGTTTATCTTTCTCTTTTTTTTTTTTTTTTTTTTTTTTTTTTTTTTTTAAGAAAATGAACAGCAATTCCCATTTGCTGCCACCGGAGAAGACAGGGAGAAAGATCTAAAAAATATTTGCTCTGTGTATGAATTCGGTCTATGTAAATCAATTAGTCATCAAAACAATTTGACACTTGGAAAACTGAATCTTCAATTAGATGTTATCTTCCCAATCTCCTTTATATGCTCCCTGGATAGAGATAACACCATTGTTATCTTGCTGAGAATCCACCTCCCCTACTTTAGCAGAAGTGATCAACTGATAGTTATAAAACCCTTGATGTTTGTCCTTGGATGAGAGAGTCCCACAGAGACATGAAAACATTAGAAGCCACAGGATGAAACATTAGTTACTACGGCCTCAATAGTGAGATTTTACAACCTGGTTAAAGTGAGCGATTCCAGCCTTTCTGCAACACCTGTGATTTAAAGATATCTTTACTTTGGAAGCTGCTTCTGAACCCTATTACTGGCAAAAATGGGACAAGAATAAGGAAGGTTTTCTTTTTCAAAGAACAGTCATAGTACCTTGTACCCACCCCTTGAAATGCTTGGAAAAGTGTCATGCTTGTAGGAAAAGAGAAGTGGCTGCAAACTGAGGAGAAGTGGCTGCAGCATACCTTGAAGTTTGACTTTGGCTTGCCATCAGGGACAGGGTGTCTGGGTGAGCCCACAGGGCAAACCCAGTGTGTGCTCAGCTGTGGGCAGAGGAAGGTGAGGACAAGCATTGGAGGAAGGTTAGACTGGATGCCCCACCTCTGTCTGTGCATCAGAGCCCAGAACTGCCTTGTAGGGTGTTTGAGGCAGCACCAATGAAGAAATACACTGTCCTGAAGTGATGGACGGTGAAAACATGCATTTCTCATTTGGCTTCCAGATTTTATTGAATTTTCCATATTCATTATGGTCCCTCCTCTGTGCCTGAAATTTTTTTCATATCTTATGCTGTGAGCACTTCTAAATGCCACATTATCTAGAATAGGAAAAAGAGCATTGTCAAATTAACCTCCAGACCTGTCTGTCTGCTAATCCACAATGCAGCTGCTACTCCTTTGCTCATAGCTCATTGAAACTCCCCATGTTATTTCTTGGCAATTTTTGTCTATTCAGAAGTTGCTGAGCACGTACTGTCCACACTGGCACGATTCCTAAATATCAAATGAAATACATTGATTAACTCCAGCTGCTGATTTGACCCTCATAGTTTCAGTTTATGTCCTCTTCAATCTGTTCCCTGAGGAAGAGGACAATGATTTGGAGCTTCCTGCTCCTCTGAGATCAACCTGGTCCAAACTCTGAAACACAGGGAACATCCTATGAGATCAGGAGATCAAGTCTAACTCCAGCAGTGACCTCCTCATGGAGCTTGAGTAGGAAACAACCATCTCTCATGCTGAACATGATCTATGTAAAAAGCTGTTACTTGTTGAAAAAGTGAAGAACCACTTCCCTGACACCTGTTACTCCACCAAACTGTCAGTGGAAGTCCTGTATCTGGGATAACTTCAAAACTGGACAAGTGCATGGACTAATTTTGGAACTAGCTTGAGTCATTTGCCTCAGCCAGTAAATACAGAGGTCACCTAAGGTGCAGAGAGTCCTACTGGAAAGAAAAGAAATTCAACTATTCACTGCAATATTAAAAACTAGATAGCAGAAAAAATGTTCCTCTATGTCACACTAAAAGTCAGATTTGCCCTAATCATAATCTTACTCAAGATGGTTTGCTTTTTTATAGTGCAAGGGACAATTATTTATTTTAGATTAAATTTAGATCTCAGCTGTGAACAGTGATGTAGAGTATAATCCCTGAAAACTCAGTTGCATTTAAAAACAAAGGTTATGGCTTCTTTAACCTTCAGAAACTATATTCTATTATAAACCCATGTTAGTTACCTGGTGTAAATATACTAAAATCAACATCAGATAAATACGAGATGCATCAAAAGATTTAAGGCACCTGTTGTGTATTTAAAAGAATTATATCTTGTTTATGGTACAGTATAAAATGCACAACTGATTTATATAACAGCTAGTCTATTGCAGGGGAAATCTCATTTCAATCATAAGTGGCAGAAGTTGATTTAAGAATTCATTCTTTAATGGGTCTGCAATGTTCAAATTTAAACTCATTCAATTCATCAGCAAAATATTCAATATGGGGCACAGGGAACTCATTTAGGCAAACAGCGACTTTTAATATAAATTTTCCAGGAGATTTCTTCATCGATTCAGCAGTTTAGTGCAAAATGATTTGTGCGATACATTCTCAAGGATCAATGCAGGCCAAGTCAATGGCTAATATAAAACAATCATCCCACCGACTACAGAGAACGTGTCAATGAACTTTGACTTCACATTGAACTGCTCTGTGGAAAGGAGAAGGAAGTATGATAAAAATTAATCATAACTTCTCCCTCCTCCCCTTACCCTTACCCATTCTCTATTATTATTGTTTGTGTGTATTACAACATAACTTGGAAATCTCATTTGGGAGTAGAGCCCCATAGTGCTATATTCTGCGTAAACACATGTGAAGATACCACCTTTGCCCTCTAAAGTGAATATCCTCGATCCTCTTGCTTCTCTTGGTGTGAGCCATCATCTCACATAAATGTGGGCATTACACTGGGGAGCTGTCTGAGCTGCTATGACTTGAACCAGAGAACTTCTAAGAGACTTGTGAGCCTCAAACCTCCTCTGGACAAGACAAAAAAAAGAAGGACACTACCATAGCAGTGACCTTAGCAAGGTTGATCTTTGTGCTTTGTACAGTTAAGGTTACCCTCTTAGAGGGTCTCAGAGGTCATTTTGCAGGATCAGAGCCTGAGAAAAAGAAGAGGGACACGTATACTTTCATTTGCTATTCTCCCTAAATTTTAAGGCCATACCTAGAACTCTTTGGATGGGCTTCTGTTAAAGTCTACTTGCAATTGGTAGTAACAAAGATCATTTACCCATCAACCTGCTCTTGACTGAGTGATTTCATACATAACCAGAGACTTGAAGAGTGCAGCAGGTTCCTGGAGAGATGAGTAAAGGGCAGTGTGCAGATAACCCTGCAGTTTTTAATGTAGGTAGTGTCAGGTGGGTGAGACTGGCATCACTGGTAAAGCAAAAGAGGCAATGAGATAAAAGGGCAGCTGACCATGGATGAGCAATGTGGCCAAGAGGGAGATATTTGAATATAGACAGGTATTTGGGACTAATTTTAGGGACCCAGAGGTGTATTCCAGAATAAAGTTATTGAACAAGATCTTGCTTAAGCTACATCTCAGCATGTTATGATGGAGCAACATCTGAAATGCTGCTCATTCTGCATGTAGCTCTGGCCACTGAAGTGCCTGGAAACAGGCTAGTATCCATCGAGGCAGGTTGGGATTTCACAAAAGCAAGTCCAGTTGCACATCTTATGCTGCTGAATTACCTCAGTCCAAGCCTGATAAACTTAGTTTAAAGTCTGTCTCATGAAAAGCTTTATTAGTCGGCAACAGAATTTGACTGAGTGATGATGACCTGCATGATGATGTTGTTCATGGCTGGATTCAGAGGCACTCTGGAGATGGATTTTATTAATTGCTTTGGACTCCCTCAAGTTTTTTAAAGCATCATCTGAACCACAGGGTCAATTTACATACTTTTACGTAAAATTACATATGTTACATAAACAACAGTTACAGAGGCCTGGTCTACCAAATCAATGACTTCTGGAGGGATTATAATGTGGCCTCATTTCATTGTCTCGATTTAGTCCCAACATGTAGCTGAAGTACAGCTGGCCCAAAAGGTGGGAAAACTGCCAGATCCCAGTGTTTAAAGGTAGTTTTGCAGAAGTGGTGGGAAGTGGAAGGGCATAGCATCATGGTGTAAGAGGCAGCTCTAGTTTTTTCTCTCCAAATAGACCTCCGTTTGTTAAGCTGAAAGTTTCACTCTTGAACTTCATGACTTACTTCAGAAAACTGACGAGAGAGAAAGTAGGACATTCATTTGGGTTCAGATTGAAAGATGAAGAGACTGGCTACTGGTTTTAATAGATTTCTAGTAATCTGATACACTTGAAGCCTGAATATAGCCTTAAATTACACAGAATGCCATATAAGCAGAAGTCAAATAAGATCAGAGTTGGATGTAAGTATTGTCAATCTTGTCAGAGAGTACCTGTACATCTTGCATCCTAATCCTGCCTCCTTCAGGGACTGTGAGGTTTAATGACTGCAGTAAACTCTGTTTGTCAACCACATAAGGTACATTGCAACACTTGTCTAATGTTTTTGCTATGTGCCAAGATACCACACATTTCTGAAAACACAAAATGCCAACAGGCAAAAAATCCAACACTTGCCGCAGCAGAAATTTTCCAGTTTTACTTTCCCAGCTTTGCCTGGTGTTGGGGAACTACTGTCAGATTCAAAGTCTGAAGGATCCTTCTACGAGCACACAATATGTTTATAAGGTTATGAAGGCTTTCCCACTGTGTAATTTACACCAGCAAGAATTTCAAGGTGAAGCCTTCAATCATATTTAACTGGAATTAAGTGCATATGACTTTACCACAAGTCTCTCAAAATTTTCAGTCTTCCCACTGATTTCAATGAAGTTTTATTCTGACTGCTTAAGACATTTTCTTGCCTAGGTAAAGTTACCTGGGTTTTTTTTCAGCATTGCTAAACAATTAAAGCACTCATTGACTCTGAAAATTAGCCTTTATTGCCCATCAAAGGACATCAAATTTTGGAGCTTTATTTTTCATATGACTGTCTAAAGGATCCAAATTGTCTGATAAAAAAGGGCTCAGTAATTTTGTAGTACATAAATTACTTCACACTTGGCACCACAAACTGGAAACATTCAAAACCTTTTCTGCTTTGACAATCAAGAATAATCAAGGAAGTTAAACAACAAAAATTATCATCAAGCTTCTAATCCTTGGAGTTTCATTTCATTTTTGCAACATCATGGGGAAGATGACACCAAATCTGTTAGCTCAGTTTTACCATGTTTCCCTACTCAGGCTGGGAATGCCAGTACAAAAGGTTTACATGCAAACCCCACTGTAAGGAAAATCAAAGAATATATTGATTTAATTTCCAAATTATTAATCAACTTCACAGCTGAACAAAAATATTGTATTGCTCAGCTCAAGCAAATCCTAACATCTTTGCCTCTGGCTATGAGTCCAAGAACTGATGAAGGACGAAATGGTAATGTATGTATTGTACATGTCTAGGGAAGCTCAGCATTCTTAAAGAATAAACATGCTAGCTGTACAGCAAAAAAAGTTTTGTAATATTCAAGGAATATGTAAAGGATTGTCTGGCTTCAAGACAATAATTTCCCATGCAAACTCACTTTTCTAAGAGGGTAAAACACAAAGAGCAAAGGATATAGCAACGCAACAAATAATGGCCCCATTAGAGATAGTGCCTCAGGAAATTTGATTTTTTAAAGTCTTTTTCCAGTGTATCAGTCTTCCTGCAGAAGCAGACATTGATAACCAAGAGGAATGGATAGCCAGAATCCAGAGGAGGATATCGGTTAGGGGATTGTGCAAACGATACAGAGGGCTGGGTCATATAGCAGAACTAGAAATGGGAGATAGCAGCAGCCTGCCAGATTAGCTCACTCAAAAATGTTGTACTGGTACAAACTGCAATGTGCACAACTCCAGGGAGAATATATCAGCTGCAGCTGCCCAGATTCTACAGAATTGCAAAGTGTTACCTGGTACTCAGGGAACCAGAAAATCTGGATAAAGTGAAAAATAAATGGCATGAAAGAAAAATACACAGAAATGACAGTAGCCCTGTCTAAAGCACATCTCATCCCTTTTAGATTATTTTTTATTCCAAGGTCAATTAAAAAAGCCCCAAAAACTTATTCAACAGTTACAAAATTTGGCTTCTACCAGCTGAATTTTACCTTTTCTTCTGAGGTTTTTTTTTTCAGCCTGTCACTTAGATTCAAATTTTGTTGCTAGATCTTGATAGGAGATATGGGAACAGTGCCAAGCAGAATTTGGGTATCATGGTAATTTTTACCAAGAAAAACCAAGACATTGAACTCCTTTGACCTGAAATGGTGTAAATATCAGCATGTTTCAATAAGGGCAAACAATCGTTTTAAGAGTATTTGCTACAGGCTATAGCTGGTGAGATGCTGCATACCCCCATGAGGCAGATAAGAGATCACACTGGCCTCAGGTGGTTTGCAATGTCACATCCCGAGTTTGTTTGTCTTTACCCCCGTTTGCTGTCTGTCAAAGACCAGTTGTGGAATCTTAGCTCCTGCTTTCTTAATAAACCCACTGTTGTACAAAGCCAGGGGTGAGACAGCTGGTGGGACAGAATTGCAAAGCAATGGGCATATTTACAAACTGATGGGCGTCTTTACAAACTGATCAACCCTCCAGGTAGTGAAGGGACAACAGTGCATGTCCACACTCTTGGGCAGCTCTGTGGGTCCATCAGGACTTGTCACTCTGCCCTCCCTAGGACAGAAGATGTCCGTCTCTGTGCTCCCCTCAGGCTTAGGGACAACTCAGGCCTCCACCACTCTCTAACATATTAATGTAATTTCTATCTGAAAGTTAACCAGAGTAATAGCTTTTGAAATCCACTTGATAGTCAAAAATACCCTGGCAAGTGTTTTGATTTCCATCCATGTGGTTCAACAGATAGAAATGAAAAATACGACTAACCAAGTTGGTGGATTATGCAGGCTCTGAAAGAACATTGCAGTTCTATTTTAATTCCTGTCCCTTGAAAACTTATCCCCAAACTGTATCTCACCCATCTTCTACATTGTGCCCATTGACAAAAATAAACTGTGCAGCAATTTGCAGCTTCACTCTAGATTTACATTATTTGCAGCGAGTGTACAATGGCAGAGCCAAGGGCTAAGATCTGGCTTTGTGCTAAAGACTGTGTAGATGCAGAGTAACAAACGGCCTGGCTACAAATCATTTACAATCTCAACAGAGGGAACAGAGTGTTGTACCTCCAGAGATGAAGGGCTGAAAATTAACATTTTTCCCCCTGAATTTCTAATGAAAACAAACGAATATTGTGCTGGTTTTGGCTGGGATAGAGTTAATTTTCTTCATAGTAGCTATTATGGGGCTGTTTTGGATTTGTGCTGAAAACAGTGTTGATAACACAGGGATGTTCTCGTTCCTGCTGAGCAGTGCTCACACAGAGCCAAGGGCTTTTCTGCTCCTCACCCCACCCCACCAGCAAGTAGCTGGGGGTGCACAAGGAGTTGGGAGGGGACACAGCCGGGACAGCTGACCCCAATGGCCAAAGGGATATTCCATACCATATGACGTCATGCTCAGCATATAAATCTGGGGGAAGAAGAAGGAAGGGGAGGACGTTCGGAGTGATGGTGTTTGTCTTCCCAAGTCACCGTTACACATGATGGTGCCCTGCTTTCCTGGAGATGGCTGAACACCTGCCTGCACATGGGAAGTGGGGAGTGAATTCCTCGTTCTGCTTTGCTTGTGTGCACGGCTTTTGCTTTACCTATTAAATTTTCTTTATTTCTATGCACAAGTTTTCTCACTTTTAGTTGTCTGATTCTCTTCCCCGTTCCTGTGTCGGGGAGTGAATGAGCGGCTGTGTGGTGCTTAGTTGCTGGCTGGGATTAAACCACCGCAAATATCTAAGTTTCCTCTGCAGTTGTATTTCTATTTTTGTCTCATTCTAACATTTTGTTTATATGATCCTTGCAAAAAGGATGGCAACAGCATTTTTTGCAGGTCCATTGATAAATGAGTATTTTAGCAAACTGGTTTTTCACCAGAAAATACCAGTTCATTGAAAATTTTCATGGGAAACATTCAGCTTCAGCTCAGCTCAAGTTTTCAGTCTGAAGAAAAAAGCTATGGCAACTTCCAGGGCAAGCAGCCACTGTGCCGTGCTTTGTACTGAAGTATTCCAACCAGTGTGATGTTATTGCAGACACAAGCAAAGGCCAAAGCCAAATTTTTATGCCAGTTACAGATTTCCAGCCCTGCTGATTACCATATTCCTTTCATCTAATTTTAACAGGATAGAAAAAAGATCTAAACTTTGCAAACTCTGCTTCTGTACCTATTGCAAAATAGTCTGATTTAAAATGCAGCCACCTCTGGGGAGGAAAGCAGCACTAACTCCACAGCAGAAAAAGCATGCACAGCAATTCAGGACAAAAAATGACTAATCCCAGTCTGTGCAAACTGGCTTGCTCCTACAGTCATGTGGAAATGAAAAGTAGCCGAAACCTTGTTTTCACTAGCACATTGTACTATTTCTCTTTAATCTGGTTTTGCTGAGTTGCCTACCCTGTAATTGCAATCCTTTAATGAAAAGGAGAGTGAATTTGGGGTGAGGGCTTGGGAATTAACTGTGTTCTTTCACGACATTTCCGTGATTAGCAAAGAGGGAAGCATAAAATCAAGGAGGTAGATTGAAGAGGATAGAGGCAGGCGAGGGAGCAGACCACACTGAATTGTGAATCTTTACTTTTCCTCTTTAAATGAATGAAACCAATAAACTTTAATAGTGCTGGTGAATGTGCCTTATCATTGACTGAAAATCAGATTTGGTATTGATTTGGTTTTCAGAATATTACTCAATCAAGCACACTTAACTGCAGAAATTTAGTATTTTTTCTATCTTAAAAAAATCAGTGCAAGCAAATCTGCGAAGCCTCCCCTCTGGCTACAAGTCTAACAACTGTTGAAGGACAAAAGATAATATATGTGAATACCATTGCCATGGTTCACTGGGTTAAAACAAACGGCCCCCATTTGACCTTTAAATTGAAGGGTTTCCCTTTATATAACTAGAGGCAAAATGCATGGACATGAGTACAACAACAACAAAAAGGAGACGCAGGTAGCTGAGCTGTATTTGATTTGTGAGATTTTTATTCATTTTTAAGGGGATATTTTTTCTTTTCCTTTGGATGGGGATAAACCCAAAAGTCAAACTGATGAAGAGAAATGGAATCTGAATCTGGCCTGGGTTACGTTCACTGCTGGTTGGTTGGTCACCCTGAGGGAAATGATATGTGTGCAGCTGGGATGATGAATTGGGTTTGTTTAAGTCATCATTACATTGTACTTTTTTATGGACCTCAGTATTTATAACACTTAAAGTTGATTGAGTAATGTGGGCTGCCTTTGCGTCCCTGCTGGTCAGCCGGGGTGACGGGCCTTGACAGCAAACATGAAGATATTACTGCTCCAAGACTGGTCCAGGATGTCGGGGTAATCTTAAGCAATCTGCTGCTTGCTCTTGTGTGTAATACACTGTTGAAAACTTTCCCTGTGAGTGCATATGTAGGTATATATGTAGGCTTCTCTATATTTGGTGAAGAGCTCAAGCAACTCAGAACTAAAACAAGAAAACGGCTACTTTAGCTGAATTAATTTTTCATTTTGAACTAAAATTTTCTCTTAAGAATAGCATGCTTATAAATTGGAAACATAATGACTTTTAAATATATTTAATATATTCATCCTCTGGGGTTAGTGTCGCCTCTCTGTTTCTGCTGAACTCCTTTCAGCTTTGCATAATCATCAGGAGAAAATATATGACTCAGGAGCAAAATGTGTTCACACACCTTTCCTTGATGGGAACGACAATGATGATAGACTAATTATCTTTAAACCACCAGCCACAAAATAACAAACTCTAGGTGAGAGGAGCTGTACAAGGACCCAAAATGTGATGTTAGGATCATAAGTTCAGTTGAGAGTGGTGGGCATTGCTCCAATAAAAAATGTGTATTCATTTGTACCATGTTTGAAAGCACTGAGGTCAATGTGTTACAGCAATGCACATTTCTGCTTGTGATTATTATCAATGTCAGGATTTTACCCTATGTAACACAACATGTTATATATTTAAACCAAAAGGTAAACCTTGAAATTATTTATAGAACTGGTTTTGACTGGCTAGTTCTGGTAGCATGAACAAAGTCTCATTTTATCTGTATATGGACACATATGATTACTTACATGTGTCTACAGGTGTACACCATGACATGAAACAGTCTGAAAAATTGTACTTGATGATTGGGAAATGCCAGAACTAACATGTCCTGGTCACTAGCGCATCATGACACAGTCTTTAGTAATAATCTAATTTTTCCCCAGCAGCCCTGCCTCATTCAGCACAAAGGGAGCAGCTGGTCAATATTGTGTTTTATTGTCGTTGTTCTGTGGGTGACCCTGCGATTAGTTTACTACACATTATCCTCATCCCATCCTTAGGAAAGAATTATCACCCTGCTTGCTCATATTTAGGGTTATTTGAATATATAAGACCCGTCATTTTTCTACCTATTGCAGAGGAAGTTAAAGGGGAATTTGACTTGGAATATAATGTAAAAGAGAGTGTCTTCCCTACCCTGTTTTCCTTGCCCATTTCCCATCTGCACTTGCCTAAGCCAAGACCCAGTTTGAGGGCTTCTGTTACCCTCCCACCGACTCTCCCAGCCATATGTTCCCTATCTCTCCACTCCCACCTGGAGTCAAAACCCATTCTCAGCTGTGTGGCACAGGTCCTGGCACTAGTGGAGGTCCTCCAGGTGCTGGGAAGAAGACATGGTTGCTGCCATACTTTGTACTGGTATTTTGCTGCCTGGCACAGATGCTATTGAGCAGCTGACAGTGGTAAGTTGTTGATGATGGTTCTTACTGCTAACATGGGAACTCAACAGAAGCTGCTATCTTGTACAGAAGCAGTCTGTTGTGGTCAGAATAGGAGTCCCTGTTGACTCCATGTAGCAAGCTTTGGAGCTGCTGCCTCTCAGCCTCCAGTTACCACTCCTTCATTGGCATGTGTGGGATATTGTCGGTTGGTGTCACGAACAGCATCATGTAGACATGTAATCCCAAGGCAGAGAGCGAGTCCTCCAGTTTGGCATGCCACTATGTTTCTCTTCTTGCAGTCCTGACCCCACTCAGCGTGTTCCTCCAGTTTCCATGAGAATAAGTCATCAGAAAGGCTCCTAGATATAGCAGGTCATCCTGAAAGATTGCCTTCCAGGGAGGGACTGGATTAATACTGATATTTTATTCTTTGTTGGTATTTGGCTTTTCAACCCTAATAGCTTTTTAATACACAACTTAGGCATGAAATGTGATTTCCAATGCTTTTTATTCAAAGCAAGAACTGCATCACAAGGAATCACTGTGTTGTATGGATGCCATAAGTGAGATGAGGATTTCAGACTTCAAGCACAGTCCTGGTTGCTGATAGTAACTATAATAAATGATGGCCACAGCAAGTTTTAGCAGTTGAGTGGGCTGGGAGGTGCTTTTTGCCCCATAACTTCATGGATACTTGCTGAAAGCCCGAGTTTTGGTAGAGTCAGAAACACAGGCTTCAGTTCCATTTGCTTTTATACAGAGGAAGGTAAAGGTAGCATGCCATGACATTTCCTGGAGCACATGGCAGCACTGGGAGCTGCAATGTCTTAGAAGAGGCATCTGTGAGACCATCGCCAAGCTTAAGCAGGAGCCAGCAGCTTTTCCCTCATAAGAACCTAAAATACCTTCAGTAATATAATGGCAGACATCTTCCCTTTTTGAGAAACAGACTCCTTTCCTGATTCCTGGGGATTTCGTGCTGACACACTAACCCTCTAACATGGGTAATAAAGATTGTTTCTGCTGCCGTGCACCACATACCAGTCTCCTTGCCTGGTTAGTCTGCTTTTCCACCCTTTGTCTCCTTACGCTACCCATCATCTCCCTTCTTCCTCTATTCCCAGTTTTCACATCTCCCTTCTTCCTCTATTCCCAGTTTTCACCCAGCCAAACACAGTTTCCTTCAACAGCTTTCCGCTTCTCTTCCAGGCTACCCTCCCCATGTCCCTCACCATGCTCAAGTCAAAAGACTTGAGTCCATGTCCCATACTGGGGAGAAAATCCATCAGATCTCATTCTAGCAGTGCTGGAAGAAATTGCAAAGAAAGTCCTACTCATAACCCACAGATTCAGAAAGGACCTTGCCTGCTACAGAGGGAATCACTGGCTATCCTCGTCTAGGAAATTTCTTCTGGCTCACATAAATTCTTACAATGTACCCTTATTTAAGAAGATTTTCCTGAGCAGCCATCTCTTAATTTTCTGTCCTGTGCTTTAAACCACAATGAATCTCCCCACTAAACTACTAAAAAGAAAAATTTTCCTCCATATAATACAGTATATTTTCCTATGATTTCACACTCAGAAGCACTTTGACTATTTTACCTGAAATGTTCCAAAATATGCAGCCAGGAGAAATATCTAGCATGGAAAATTTCAACCAGTCCAGTTCACATTCAAAAAATTATAAGCAGTATAAAGCAAGGTCTTGTAATAAGAATTTTCAGAGAATCTTAGAGCCAAGAAAATGAAATATAGGTGCTATTCAGTGTTTGTGTTGCCTGTGTTTACGCACACCATAAATATGCTGGTAGAGGCCCCGAGCTCTAGATTCCACCCGACCTTAAACAAGAACCTGACAAGGAATTCAAACTTCATCCTTACTGATCTGTGCTGAGAAGGCACCCATTTGATCCATTATGGGCCAAATTCTCCTCTCTTTTACATCAGCATCAATCTTAAAGATCTCTGCTAATTATAAGAGAGATTGCTATGTGTGAGTATAAATTGTTTTAGCAACAATCTTGAATTATGTGTGCTGCTACCCAGTGGATTGTTGAAAAAACAAACAAACAGACAAAACCCCAACCAACCAAAAAAAAGCCCCCAAAACCACATTCTTGGAGGAATAGCACCATTGAGTCGAGGAAATATTTGCTGATACATCTTTTCATATTGGGCCCTACACTGAAAGCAAGTGAGAGCAAAGTAATGAAATCTTTCATTAGACCGGTGCTTGCACAGAGCCCCTTCTGTTTTCTCCCACCTCACTGCCTGTTGATGGCAAAAAAGGTACTTTAGAACATTTTTTTCTTTGTTTTCAATTGGATCTGAACAGCAAAAAGAAGCCAAGTTGGCAATAAACAACAAATAAAATTGTATTAGTGGTATGCTCCAAATAGCTCCACTGAAAATTGGGAAGAGCTTGCTAACACGTACACATTCTTTTTTGTGTTGTTTATAGGCTTCATTAATTGTCATCTGCTGTGTGAAACACCAATTTAATTGAAATTTCTCACTAATGAAGTGTATCTTTCTAATGATGGTGCATGACAGTCACATGTTCTGTGCAAAAGGATACTTAGTGCAAAATTCAAGTAAACACTTGAATGATTTTAAAAACTTACGATAGCAGATTTTTAAAGTACAGTATATGGCCATTTGCATTGTCACTCAATTTGTACACAAAGAGAAATACACACACATATTCAGTGTGCAGATGCAAATTCAAAGCTTAACGAACCGGGTCCTGAAAATGATTCTTAACTGACTGGCCAGCACGTGGATCGATAGTAAGGCCCAGAAAGCCCTTCAATCCTGGATTGTCATTTCAAATCCAGACTCTAAGTGCTAATCTACAAGGGCTGTAATTTATTGCTTTATTAAAATTTTGTGGGAGTGATAAATCCACCTTCTGAACACTGAGGGTCAGATGCTGTTGCCCTGTTTGACTTTTATGTTCACTGTGATGTTTTTGCTGGGCTAGGTTTTACCCTTGGTTACTCTGATGTTGCAGCTGGAGATGAGCACGTTCCCTACCTCCACATAGAATCACAGAATCATTTAGGTTGGAAAAGACCCTTAAGATCATCAAGTCCAACCATTAACCTAGCACTGCCAAGTCCACCACTAAACCATGTCCCTAAGCACCACATCTGCACATCTTTTAAATACCTTCAGAGACCCTTCATCCCATCAATGAATAGAGAGCACTGCTCCCAGAGTGGTGATTTTAATAGAGCAAGTACTACAAGATCCCTCCCCAAGAGCAAGGCAGTTGCAATTTTCCATCCCAGACAAGGGCTGCAGTTGGCAACAAATGCTCCCTGGCTTCCATCATGCTAGTTTGGTCCTTAGACCCTCCAGGTTATAGGAGCTATAAAAGTACAAGAGGCAAAGAATATGGAGGGAGAGCTATAATAGGGCAGCAAATTTAAGGATCCTGCCTACTAGTTTTTATCTATCTTGATTTCTAAAAAGAGTTACAAGGAAATTACTCTAGCAGGGAATACTTTAACTTCACTCAGAGTCTGCTTGTCTTGCTGAGGCAGCAGAATGAAGGCACAGTCTTACTGAGACCACCTAGGAACAGTCAAACTTGGGGAAAATCTTAAACAAGCTCAGGTTTGTCTTCTGGTTTTTATCACTAACTATAAATGCTAAAAAGAAGGTAAATTTGTGTTCAGAGGGAGCACCTTTGTGATGGGTTGCCTTCAGGAGGGCAACTCCTTCAGAGTGATGCTAAACCAATTTTTGTTTCTGCACAGTCAGGAAGGGCTCTGATGAGGCTCCATACTCTACCCCAAGCGCAGGTGAATGCCCTCAGTCCTTGCTGATGTTTGTAGGAATGATTAGCATGTGGCATCCCTTAGGACCTGCTCAACATCACTCACTCATGAGCCAGACAAAAGAAAGAGCAGAAAAATCAAAGTCACTCTGTGCAAGAACATGACTACGCTCTCAGAGACTTTGATGTAACCCAGTGTTCTGAAAACTTCTTCCTCTGTGAAAGTGCCTGACATAATTTTGGCATTTTTGTCTGTGTTGTTTTCTTTTTTTCTGGTGAAGGAAAGAGTTGTATTGTTTGTTTTCTGCCTGCCAAAAGTTCCCTGTATTTCCACGCTCTACTAGATAATAACCTCCTTAATGCAGTCTGTAGTACATCCTTAATACTGCTGTAAAACTGAACAGTGGAAAAATGTCAACAATAAAATTTTGCAAAATTTGTTGTAAATCACGTATGCACATATACCTGTATCCCCTCAGTCAGAAAATTTTGCCTACAAGACCCCCAGTGGTGCACGAAGAGATCCTGCAAAGAGCCACTACAGGTTGAGGAGGAGGTTTTCTATCTCAAGCCACTCAACAAGCTATCTTCCTTCCCAGGTAATATGAATGTCACAGAGAAATTTGTTCTGGCTTCCAAAATTAAATGAAACTATTTAAAAAAGAGGATCCCTGTTCCAAAACATTTTAAAAAATTCATGAAGTGAAAATGTTTTGCTGTGTTACGTTCAATCTATCAAATTAATTCGTCTTGTAGTTAGCAAAGCCATTTTCGCTGTCAGGTTGTGAAATGCAAACAGCTTTCTCTCCCTCTCACTGAAGGGCCTATCCTGCCAACACTTTCCAATATGAATGGAGAAGTCCTTTCCTCCACAAATGAAGTTCACACAGTGGCTGTGTGCCAGATAATTGCCAAAGTGCAAGTAAGCTTTATCTCAAACTTCTCCTGAATTAAATGATTTGTGGAGTATATGCAGAGAGGTAAATGCTACCTTTGTTGCAGGAATTCCACTGAACTTGTGTGTGTTAGGTTATGTGATAAAAGACTCATCTCCACACACGCAAAAAGGAGCACACAGGTACAATGATGAGTTGAGGAACCCCAATAACTGAGGAATGAGCCCCTGTCTGGTTTGTCCCAGGAATGTCATGGGAGAGACAACAGCCCCACTGTCTAGGGATGCATCCCATCACAATGAGTCAATGAAAAGACTCTTCTGTTCCATTTAGATGTTGGCAGCTAATTCAGAATACTTCCAGGGACAAGGTCTAAGCATTGGTTTCTACATTTGCCTTTCCATGAACACACATATATGACAGTAAAAATCGAAAGGTGCTGATACCCTTAGAAGCTTCTGGCTTCTAAGTAGATAACAGAACCAAACACTAAAACAGCAACTTTATGATTTTATACTATGTATTTGCATGTATTGCTTGAAAAATGGACATGTGGAGCAAGCAATAAATAATCTAGTGCTATGATGTAAACAGAGGCAAGAATAAAAATATTAACTCATGGTTTTGCACCACAGGCTGCAAGTCTTAACAGGTATCAGCAAGTAGGAGTCCTTAATCTCACTGGAAAGCTCTGCTTGCTGAGTACCTTTGGAAATTTTGACTGCTATTACTAACTCATCTTCTATTCTGCACCACCAATGTGAGTTGTACAGGGATGAGGTCTTTAGCTGAATACCTCTGTAACTTCTGTTGTCCACACTTTTGCATTTATAATCAGTTGATGCAGAACAGACTGCAAACTTGTTCTTCAGCTGAGGGCAGTCACATCACTAACTTGTAGAGACTAACAGACAGATTTGTAGAGACATTTAACAGCTAATGAGACAGAAGATACTGGACAGAGTTTTCAAAACTTCCTCAGTGCCCATCTTCCCTTTGAACTGGTGAAAAGGATCATGGCTGATGTCAAGCAATAAGGGATAGATGTTGAAAAGTATTTAGACTCCAAAAGATGCAGCAAGTGCCTATCAAAACACTGATGTGCAGGAACTAGGCACAGAGACACACTCAAAACTCTCACTTGATGCCTAAGTCACCCAAAACCCCAGATAAAAAAGCTGAATGTCTCATTTCAGTTCTGCATCTGGAGACCTTTTATGGGAGCAGAAGGACATCAGTAGTCAGCAATGTTTTTAAAAACTATCTTTAATTTTATAGAAAAGAAGTCATTACTTTTTTTTAGATCCGCTTTTTCACTCCTGGTAAGAAACTTGCTTCTAAGTACCAATGATGGTTTAAGATGATGGTTAGGCAGGCTCATTTGGATCCAGACTGAGAAGTTGGCATTATTATTTATTTCATGAAGGATATGTGAAATTACTAGCTTGAAATGCTACACTGAGGACAGCACAGAAAGAAAATGGAAAATAGAGCATTTACCCTATGAAAACTGCGTCTTATTTCTTAAAAGTCTTTCAGGTTTAATTAAATCAGGCATTATTGCTTGGATATAAGAAAGTTGTTTTTTTAAATGTACATTTTCTACTGAAACTGTAGTTTCTAAAGGAATCAACAACAGTGAAAATCTTGATTTAATTCTAGCACACAGTGACAAAACAGTTGCCAATGATGTATATGTCACTATTGCTCAATTGTAATATTTGCCCCTAGGTATTCTGACTGAACAAGCCAGGAAGTTATAATCATATAACACTATTTCTGTTTTTGCAAATGATGAGAAAAAATAAAGGCAAGAAACAGAGATCTAAAAAACTCCTTAGAATTGACTCTAAATGAAATTCTGTTTAGGTGCACATACTTTTACTGGGAGCACATCCGAGATATATGATAAGGTAATGATAATAATGCCAATTCACTCTTTCTTAGGCAGGGAATAAGATTACACAGACTTTGTTACTACAGAGGCCTATCACCCCCGCAAAAGCCTGCACTGTGAATGAAATGGTATTTGCCTGTTTATGTGAAGAATGATGAAACTTTAAATGAATCGTTGACCTTTCTTGAATGACATGTGACCTGTAAGATATCTGAGCTGTATATCAAGAGCAGTTCTTGAAAATTGCTGTCTGCTGACCGAAAATAAACAATAAGATATCAAATATGGTTTGAAAAAATTGACTTGGTTTAACACTGGGGGGGAACTGAATTATTTTGACTCACCAGTCAGAACACATCAATTCATTTCAAATCATCCTTCATCTGAAGACTGGAAGGGCTACTTCTTGCCTTTAAAGCTGCTTAGGTTTGAGCAATTGCTATTTACCAGAATGCATGCTTTATTTAAACAATAACCAGCAGTAATAAAGAAGCTGTAAATGCAGGGATTGTTGGGATGAGATGGATTCTACAGAAGGAGAGAGAACCTTTGTTCTTAATATAGGGGTATCTTGTTGGAGTTGAAAGGTCAGCAAAGAAGGGCAAATCTCTGAATGGGTCATTTGGGCCTTTCTCCTGCTCAAAATTCAGCCACTGAAGGATGGTAACTGGTGAAGTAACCCAAGTAGAAAGCCTGAAAAGCCGAGGCTTTGTGGCAATTGGATTTATTAGGGGCATACACGCTCCCTGCCTGGCTGTGGGTTAGCTTCTCTCTGTAAGAAGACAAACTTCTTTCCATTTGGTTCTGCAGGACATCAGGTGCTGACCATGGGTGGCCAAACCAATAACTAATACCCAAATACGCATGATTTAGCAGAGCTTCGTAAAAACAGTAGCCTTGTAGATTTTATCCTCAAACCCTGTCCACATCATCCTGGGCTCTTAACTTTGTCAGGTAGTGCATTTGTTTACTTTTACTCTAGACAGTGCAACCAAGGTTAGATGATTTATGTGTGTGGCCTGGCCAAATCAGGGATTATTTATACCAATTTTAGATACTTCACTTAGTTACCTGTGCTTTCTTTTTAGTCAGGAGAAAGATAGGCTCCTCTGAGAGTGATGTAGAGCAAGAAGCAAGTTAAATTGCTTTGACTCCATGTCCAGAGAGATCCTAGGAAGAGTTTTGGAAGGGCAGCTAATTAGAGTAGGTGCCTAAAGCCCCTTGGAAGGAACATCACTTGTCATCCAAAGGGCGCAGTTTAATTGCCCAATGACATGTTTTGGATGCTTTGGGGCATCTTGGGTGATAGTAGTCACCAATGATGAGGCAACTGAGTTGATCCTTAACTGTCCAATCAAAGTACTGTAGTGTTCATCTGAGAAAGTTCAACAGACACCTAGAAATTGGGCTCTTAGTTGAAAACACCACAGAGAAAGAAATTCTCAAATTATTACAACAGTGTTTTCCCCTAGGTAGTTTTTTATCAACAACTTTTTATTTGGCTCCTCCTGGTACAATTAGCATGAACAAGGAATTGAGAATAGAGGAATAAAGACAGAGAACAAGAAAGAAGAGATGAAATGGAACAGATGAGACTTGCCCAGGGAGTGCAGTTTTCCTCAGGTGCATCTAGCTGGAAAGAAAGAGCAGGAAGGAAAAAGAAGCAAACAGTGGGCTAGGTTGACCTAGGCAGATGGTTAGGTCAAAGGCCTATGGACCAAATATCGATGTCTTACCAGCTCAGACAATTTGTATTATCCCCTAGGAATGGATTTCCTGACTTTATGTTATTTCATTGCATGTGGTGGCATAAAAACACCCATGGGTCTCCTCTGCTGGGAAGTCAGCAAAGATCTGTCCACTTCCATGTGCGTTTTAATACCTGTCAGCTGACTCGCAGCACCAAATAAAACACAAGCATTCAGCAATGACAGATGGATTTGTTGCCCTGGAGGATTTGGGATCCATAAACCAACAAATGGATTCACTCATCTGTAGAAGTTGTTTTTTCATCTGTGACAGCTATAATACAGATAACATTATTCATTCGAGGTAAAATCCAAATCAACATAGGGGCTATGCACAAATCCTGTGGCACAGTTTACAGGAAAGTCTTAAAAAAGCCCTTAACATAGGACTTAATTATCTCTGAAGCTGTGGGTGGAGCAGTGACCTGGACCACAGCCGACCACCGTTAAATAATTTACATTAACACCAGCATAAATTTCAGGAAAGACAGGTTACCTCCAGAAAGGTCCTGAGAAGATTAGCTGCTTAACCAACTTCATGCACGTTATTTTAATAGCCTGAGAGGGCTGGAATCCTCTTATGGTCCCACACTTGCAGTTAAGCTGTGGACAGCACAGGAGAAGCAGGCTTACCAGGAGCAAGTTTTCTGGGTGATGGTGCACAGCTGGAATAAAGCACCCCAAACACAATCAGGAAAAACAAAGACGTTTTCAGCTGAACTTGGCTAAAAATTTGCTTCATGACTGGGCTGAGGCTGAAAGGGAATTTGCAGATGAGTTTTTGTTCTTATATGTGTCAAAATAGGTTACTGTGCAAAATGGAGGTGAATTCTTGCTATTCTTACCCACATATGCCTGGACCTTAACCCTTCAGGGATTACACTGTCTGGCTGAAGCAGGACAGCAGAGTGAAAGAGATATAATATTGAAACTATTTATTCTCTTCAACACAGCACATTCTTCTGTAATACAGCAGAAACCAGGGTTTATTGTATCATGTGCAAGAAGTAGGGTCGTTCCTGCCCAGCAGAACGTAAGCACATAGAGCTAAAAGTGATCTCTGTGGTCACCATAACCAAACCCTGTGTAGGTACTTACTATATAATCCGATAAACTTTCTGAACTCTCTCTTAAAAGTCCTTAGGGTTTTTTTTGCTACCTATCCAAGAAGAAAGCTGCTCCAGATCCTCACTGGTCTGGGGTATCACCCTCCTGAAACAGAAACTGTCTTTTTCCGATGAATTTGTACTGCACCTAGATAGGATGTGATATTTAAACCTCCTAGCACTACTGCAATAAAAATAATAAACAGCAGCATTAATCATAATCAAAAAAGCATGTATTCATCTCTCACTAGCCATATAAAATATAGGTAGGGCCTGTCTGGTTTTATTTATGTACTCAGAGGTTCTGGTATTAAACTGGGCTATTAAACGTCAGGCTCTCTGCTGGGGGTGAANACTAATGGCTGGGCCATTAGTACTGATGAGGCACGAATGTCAGAGACCAGGTGCAAGTGACACGGGGAAAGGAGTGAGCACTAATTGCCCTATTCAGAAAATGTAAATGTGCTCCCAGGCTACGTGACAGCAGAGGAAAGGCAGGGTATTGGCTACAAAGCTCAAAGAAGGGATGGAAATGCGAGCTGGAAGAGGCTTCCTAGGTCTTCTCCAGCCTAGCTGCCAGCTGGGCTTTCCCCCAGTCTTGCATCTGCTGCTAAAGCCTCAGGAGATGGGAGCCTTTCCCCAGGGGATAAACTCCAAACTCTGAGAGTCCTTTTCATTTCATTTCCTACCCTATCCATTTCCTACTTGACACCTTGCTTGTAGCTGGAATCTGCCCCTTTCAGCCAGAGCTGGCTTACTCCATCACACAGGTATCCAGTGTCTCAGGCAGCAAGCTATGCACTCTTGCTGAAATGATGGGACACACAGGAGCTTTGAATGACCTGCACAGCTATCCCAGAAAAAGTCTGTGTCACAGCTCCCTTATTCAGGAATGTCCTCAGAGCTTCCTTTGCCCAAGGAACCTCCATAATGGCTCAAAAAAACATCTCCAGTTGATAATAAACCATGTCTCTGCAAAAAGCACTTTGTTAATGTCAATACAACTACTCTGAACAGGCACAGTTATGTTCATCTCAGCTAATTTTTACTTTCTAAAAATTGTATCTCTGGACCCTGGGTTTCAGTCTCTTCTCCCAAGTAACAAGTGATAGGACAAGAGGAAACAACCTCAAGTTGTGCCAGGGGAGGTTTAGATTGGATATGAAGAAAAATTTTTTCACCAAACAGGTTGTCAATCATGGGCACAGGATGCCCAGGGAAGTGGTCAAGTCACCATCCTTGGAGGTATTTAAAAGACGTGTAGATGTGGTGTTTAGGGACATGGGTTAATGGTGGTCTTGGCAGTGCTAGGTTAATGGTTGGACTTGATGATCTTAAAGGTCTTTTCCATCCTAAATGATTCTGTGATTCTATGATTCATCCTGCCTGTCTCAGAGCAATGTTGGGACAGGATGGATTACCTTTGGGAGGTGCAGGTCTTTCCTGGGCTATAGAGAGGGTTTGGCTGTCTAGCAAAGAGAAGACTCTCAGTCAAATAGCTGGAGTTAAGTGAGGAAAAAACCCTCCCTGAAGATAGATGTGACACAGTGTAAATGAGATGACTAATTTTAATCATTCAAGTGTGTCATTTCTATCATTCTTATTAGACAAGCATCAGGCATAACTCCATGGCCACGGATGAGCTCTCTCTCACATAGATTACCTACTGTTCCTGGCTACCTCTGGGACAGTCCTTCCAGTTGAAGAACCACTTTGTTTGGTTTTGGACTTTCTGGACTGTGCACCAGTTTAACTACATCAGTCCTAGTGTCCAATTGCAAACTCTTAATGGAGGGAACAGCAGTATTTCTATACCTGGCTTTTAAAATCTGCTTTAAGCGAAGAAAAAGTTTTTTTTTTCACTAATGAAGAGAGGCAGTTGGGGAAGAAATTCTCAATGACAAATCTCTCCTGTACCTACATTTGAAGTTGTAATCTCGCATTATGCACACACTGAGCACCCTTCCAGGACTGAATCTTGCCCATTTTCATATGACTGTGATGATAGATTTTGGCATGCGTGTAGAAGAACAGGGGACTTAAAAAAGCCATTTGCTGCCTCTAGTGTAGGGAAGCTGTGTAAATCATGGAAAAGCTGGATTTGTGTGGCTATTCTCATGTGGCCACAAAGAATTTTAACTACAAGCCCTACAGTAAGTTATCCTTACTACTCAGTGTTAGGCTTTGGAGGCACTGACCACTAAGGCTCTCCTAAGACAGCAGTGGAAAGAAATGCGTGAACTTGTACTATTTGAACTAGGGACTGAGCCCCATGCTTACAGCTATTTCATGGCTCTTTAATCTTTGGCCATTAGATGGGAGTGATGGCTTGGCTACCCCCAGGGTAGGTAGAGGGCAGGTATTCTTCTGCCCGTGTTAGAACTCATGGTTAGCTTGTCAAATGGCTCCCCATTGTCTTCTCATGGCCTCAGAAGCCTCTCCATTCCCTCACCTCTGTTATTCTATATAATGTGGCAGATAGCACCTCAGTCCTCCCTCATCTTAACTCTTCTTTCCAAGCTGGATGTAAGGAAAGGACAGCATGCTCCTCCATATCAGCCCTGTCTTGTGCACTATTTGCATATCACGTTGCACATGCATATATACACGATGTATATATAGCAAAATTATAAGTACAGTATTATTCATATAAGTTCTGCAGGGCCAATGAGCAATGATGCGTGCACACACCCCAGGGGCACTGGTTTCACACGGTGATATTTCAGTACAGCTATATGTCTTCAGACAGCTATTTTCAAAGTCTAACAAGGGATTTCATACTCCGGCAAGAGGTACGTATATTAGCCTGTTGCTTGAAATAATTATTGTAAACTATTTAGTAGTCCTTGAAATTCTGATTTGTGTGTTGAAAATTAACAGAGTTGTTTCAAATCTGGGGAAGCACACCAAGCATGAGAATTTAGCTGAAAAGAAGCTTTGACTCCCAAAGCACAGTACCCAAAATACCAGTTTACAGCACAAAAGTTTCTGTCCTATGGCATTTTTATGATATAACACATGTATGTTTGTGCACATAGAAAAACACACACATACACACACACGCACACTACTGATAATTAGAAGGTCGAAATGTATTGCTGGTTCTAATCTCCTAACTGTGATACCTCGATTATTTATTACTGAACCACATCTGATATACTAAAGGAAAATAACACTTGTCAAAACCTACCTTTGCAGCTTGTGTTGTATTCTGCATGCTTATTTATATTTGTCTTTCATTTTGAAGAGTGTTATATTTTTAAATTTCTTCCAGATGGCTATGAAAAGCATATGAGGAGTTTAGAAAAAGGTTCCAGGGCATGAAGAAGGATTTGTAGCACTGGAGAATATGTACAGCTTGCTATAATAAAATGCTTAAGAAAAGGAACTCTTAGAAAAGCAGAAAAGAAAAGGAGATAGCAGGGGAAAAGGGTAAACTGCATTGCTTAGTCTTTACAGTGCAAGCCATATAACGGCAAGAAGAAAGATAACTGATGGGTAGTATTTTAAGGCATATTAACCCAATTACAAGTATATTTTTACAATCGTAGCTCCAACATTTATCACACTGCATTTATTAGACCTCTGAGCTAGGTTATGTCAAATGAAATGCTGTGAAACTACAGCATTTCATTAAATTGCTGCTGGAGCAGGGTATTCAATCCTGATACTCTAAAACCACATGATTTTATCAAAATCTTCGGAAATTGAAGCAATCACTAAAAGGTGTCGGGAAATTAAAATGTTCTGTCTCAGTGAAAGAGATACACTCCTTGTAACATATATCAGTGGGTTTTTTTTAAAGACACATTACTATGCAGAGAAAAGGCATCAAATACAGGAGACATAGTAGATTCCAGAAAAGTCTAACTGCTGCAATTTTTCATACTTAAAAATAGACTGTAAGGGCAAAAGAGCTGAGTTTCTTTCATAATTTGTTTTTGGTTTGTTTTGTTTTGTTTTTTTTTTTTTTTTTTATTTTGTAGTTGATCCTCTGATTGATCAGGTGTCTGCATAAAAGAAAATCATGCAGGATTTATATACAGTGTTACAAAGGAAAATGAATGTTTTCATGCATAGTTTCTTGAAAGTTTGACACATTTTGTGTACCTTTTAATATGCTCAAATTTGGCATTTGGCCTTGCAAACAAATAATCTGGGGGATCACAGGACATTTAAAATGATACTGAGGGCATGAAAAGAAAGATACGACATATTTTACATACTTTCTTATGGAGGCTTTAACCTAAAATTCTACATTTTCATTTACGAAAATACCCCATAGTACCTAACACCCATAGCTGAAGGGTCACAAAGATACTGGCAAATAAAAATCTACCCGATTCTGTATTGCCTTACATATTGCCATTTCCCAGTGCAAAATTAATTCAAAGAAAAATGAAGGCATTTGAGAATAAAATTATAACCACACTATACTTACTCTAGGCTTCACTGAAGCAATATTGGTGTTCAGTGCTATTTTGTACATCTCAGGGCACCACACATTGCCTCCAGATATGGTTCTAGGGAGTAATGGGTCTCCTGTGGGTCCTCTGTCCTATGTAGTAGCCCTACCCTGGAGCATCTACAATGGTACTGCACACCTATACTCAGGCAACGTGAGCCAGCAGTGTGCCCTTGTGGCCAAGAAGGCCAATGGGGTGCATTAAGAAGAGCGTGGCCAGCAGGTCGAGGAAGGTTATCTTGCCCCTCCCCCTCTACTCTGCCCTGGGGAGGCCACATCTGGAATATTATATCCAGTTCTGGGCTCCCCAGATCAAGAAAGACAGGGAACTACTGCAGAGAGTCCAGCAGAGGCCTGCAGAGATGATGAGGGCACTGGAGCATCCCTCATATAAGGAAAGGCTGAGAGTGCTGGGGCTGTTTAGCCCAGACAAGAGAAGACTGACAGGGGATCTTATTAATGCTTATAAATATCAAAAGGGTGGATGTCTAGCAGCCAAACTCTTTTCAGTGGTGCCCAGTGACAGGACAAGGGGCAATGGGCACAAACTGGAACACAGGAAGTTCCATCTGAACATGAGGAGAAACTTCTTCACTTTGAGGGTGACCGAGCACTGGACCAGGCTGCCCAGAGAGGTTGTGGAGTCTTCTTCTCCGGAGAGACTCAAAACCTGCCTGGACACCATCCTGTGCAACCTGCTGTAAGTGACCCTGCTTTAGCAGAGGGGTTGGACTAGATGATCTCTAGAGGTCCCTTCCAACCCCTACTGTGAATCTGTGAATATAAATCTCACTATAAAGGACTATCCAAATCACAGAAATCCTGAAAATCAGACTTCCATGAACTACCTCTAGTTGAAAGATTATGCACAACAAAGGTGGTCAAGGAAAAGTGCATAGTGTCTTACTACACTGAAGCCATGCAGAACTGACCTAGCTAGGACAACCCTTACAGGAGAAGCAGGCTCAAACAAGTCCAGCAAGAGGTGGGTGCAAGAGGATCAAAAGTCTTCATTGTGCCTGAAGTCCTTCAACGCTGGTGGCACTGCCAACGTACGTCCTGGGAGAAAGCAGTTTCTAGTAGAAATGTAGGCATAAGGAAAGGAATTGTGGCTCTTAACTTTTATTCTTGGATACTAACAGCATCCTCTTTTATCACATGTTGCTCCTGCCAACAGCCGACTACGGCAGTGCTAGGAACATTAAGTTGGGGTGATGTGTTGCGTATGCAGAATCAGAGTGATGACTAATGTGGTAGATGGTGAAGGACAACTATGCCCACAGTTCTCTGCAGATCATCAGTAATGGTTTAAGAAATTATACAGTGTTGTAGATACAGATGAAAGCAACAACAACAAAGACCACTGATAAGATTTCTGCCATAACCTTTGAAAAGGTTACTCAGACCATCAATATCTCTCGTGATTTCCCTTTATCACCGAGTCAAATTCAAGTTTCTTGACCTGCTCAGCAGCAAGGCCCCACCTATTCTGCTAATGGTTTATTGCATAAAAACCCCTTTGTCCCTCATTGCTTTTTTACCGTTTCTCTTCAAAACACTGTGCTTTCTTCTTTGCTGCCTCTTATGAGAGCAACACTGTCCAGGAAGCAATCTGTAAGGCCTCCATTGTATCCTTCAGTCACTTCCTAGGATGTATCTATGCCTTAAGTTTTGCAGGGAATCAACTACCTAGTGATGACTACCAACATTTAGAAATAGCTAATGTATTTAATTATAACTTATTTACAGGATGACTCTCTGGGCTCATTTACAGCTCACAATTTGATCTGTAGGTAACCTGTCTTAATATCTTCCTATACACTTCTGTTGTACTCCTTAATTTTGCAGAACTGGTAGTGATATTCATTGTTCAGGAAAACACATTGTCAGGTGTGTCTTTGTACAGAGCCTGACACTGTAAGTCCCAAATCTCTGTCTGGGAAAGTGGGTCACTTCAGTACTATCATAGTACAAAAATAACAAAGATTAACACTGTGAGAGATCATTAATGATACAATATTTCACTGATTTTTCAGAAAGCCATAAAATATTCTCAATACAACATGGATTTAAATAATCTATTTTTGCTCTTACTGCTATCAAAATTAAGCAAACTGATAGTGGTGAGGTTTTTGGCATAAAGGTACTACAAACATTTCAGTTAAATAAAGTAAGAAAAACATGTTTTCAACACAGATACAAAGATAAAAAAATTACAGAAATACCACCATCATTGCCTAAAGGTTTATGAGATCCAGTAGTGGCTTCCAGGCTTGTGTACTAAATTTAATCTCAACTGTATTTGCACCGTAGGTTTTACAAGAACCATCTCTTTTTCAGGTGATGTCCTGGCTAGAGCTACCTTTGCCATTACAGCAAAGACCATAACGCTGCACAATGCTGAAAGCTTGGAGAAGATTTACATTTTTAGTGGACAAACCGTCAAGCTAAGAAAAAGGAAGAGGCATTTTTTTAACTTGTCTCCTCAGTTTTGTCTATTGTTCCACATTTTGGCTTGCCATCCCATTTGGAGGTGTTCACATCACACACCGGGTAAAAAACTATGACCAGCTATTGAATTCATTGCTATTAGGGGCATGTTCCCTGCTATTCCTGTATTTTAAACAGAGGTCAGCTAGCTCACAGTAATTATCAAATTATTGATTTACTGGGTTAAAACTGTTTTTACAATTGCTTTAGAGGTTTAACAGTGTTGTATTTCTTCCACATCTGTACTTGACGTTATCCCCTATTGCACTGAATGAAGTCAGACTGTGTGAAAATAACGGTAGTGTCAAGACGCTAGCAAACCAAAATTAACAGTGTGTAAGTAAACACAAATAATGCCAAGGTGGTAATCCCCTGTGGTCTAGTGTTTTTTCACATAATTTATTAAAAGGTGGCTGACAAAATTAGCCTTTTAGCATCATTCCAAACACCAGATTAAGTGCCATTGGTAAAGCAAGATCAGGTAACCAGTCCCCAGGTGCTGGCTGAGCAAAGCGCTGCAGTGGTGGAGTTTACCCTCTTTAATGAACTGACACTGTACAACGAACACAGCGGAGAACTTAGTGCAGTTTGCTGGAAAATGCCCGTAGGAAGAGCTACCTATAGCACAGGAAAAGGTCTGTGGGATCAGAAGAGAGAGTGCTGCCTGGGGAGTTACAAATTTCTGATTTCTAAACCCAGCTCTGACTCTTCTGGCCAAAGCCCCCTGAATAAGTCTCAGGCTGACTTCTGCAGTAGTGTTTTGTGTTAATTAGGGCTCTGAAGACAGAAGCACTAAGGATTGTCACACAATCTCCCCACAACAGGGAGCACAAATAGCAGGAAGCAAAACAAAATCCAACCAAAATCAAACGCTGTGCGCACAACCATGCAATAAAAAGATCAGAAGAAAGAAAACCCCAAGAGTGAATTAGCTTTTCCGTGCTAAAGGCATATAAACTGAGTGTGTTAGCGGTGGTAAGGATGTGGTGAATCCAGCAGGGAATGAGTCACAGGTAATACAGCTGTGACTTCTGTCATCACATTTCATTCCTTGCAGACTCATTCCCAGCTCATTCCCACAAGCTGTAGGGTGGATTTTCCTGGGGACAGCATAAGCTCCCGGTTAAATAAAGATGCAGTGTTTCAAGAATAGTTATTTTGTACCTCTTTTAATTACTTTTCCCCTCAGAATTGTAAAAGGGAAGTTACTAAAGTCAAGCACAGAATTCCCTAGTTAAAATCCCAGCTAGAGAAGGTCTGATTTTCTGCAGCTACTAGATGTAGGATGTCACTGGCTGCTGGTGCTCTTCTATTGACTCATCCCATCTCACAAGAACCTGAAATTCAAGTGACTAACAACTACCTTCCCCGTGTGAACTGTCTGAAGGAGAATAATCAGATACACATATTTCATATATGCATGTGTGTGTGTATATATATATATCAATATATATATACACTAGCTGAAAATTAGGCTCTGAACTGATTGCCCAAGACTATAGAGAGAGACAGACTCACTTCTCTGGAAGGTTTGTGCTTCCCTGCCTCACATTTTTTGCTCAGAACTTGCCTTGATACTTGCGGTGACTCACCTCTGCCCTTGAACAGCCCTGCTTTGAAAACATTTTGACATCATCACACCTGTGCTTCCAGAAGAGGAGTGAAAATGCCCCCCCAGGGGCAGTTAGACAAGGCACACTTCCCTGACACGCAGCAGTAGTTAACTAGCAATTTTCTGTATTAATCTATACTCCCTCGGTTATTGCTCACGCCACACTCCCCTGCGGAGTTATGAGGGAGACACTATCCACCCTTGACCAGCTCCTGGAAAGCTAGTCCTGACAGATACAGCCCAAGACATGCCAACGGAGCACTTCCATGCTGGCTGAGCCTGTCATTTGCAATTATAGGAGCCTCCTGAAACTGTCCTGGACAGGCACTGGTAGTTAACCACTGTTCCTGCCCAATGCACCCGATTAATCAGTATCTGGGACTGAGTCCGTGTTCCTGTACCACTCCATTTCCCCGTTCATAATCTGATCCCTGGCAGCATGACAGCACCAGTATCTGTGGTGTGTTAAAGGGACAATATAAGTGGAAAGCATATAAGTAACTGGGATATGTAGGTACTTCCACTCACAAGAGAAAGACTCCCTGCATATCAACTCTCCCTTCCACAGCTGACTTTTTCAGCACTTCCAAAGCTTGTGTCAGCACTGCTTCTCTTTTTTCTCAGTACTTAGTACCCAAACGCCATGCATTTCTCTGAATCAGCAGCAATGGTTTGCCCAGCAAAGTATTGCAGTGCTATGGGCAAAGATTTCTGCAAGGCATCGGACACCCCAGAGCATCCGGAATAGCTGAAAAAGAAATCTCCATTTCAGAGGGAGGAACCAGATGGCAGGAGGGAAGACCATAGCTGTGGGCAACGTGTGCTGAGCACATCCTCAGATGGCCAGGCAGACCAGCTGCATAATCATTTGGCTGCTGTAGATGAGTATACAAACCCTGATTCAAAGTCCCCTAAAAGGACTCCCTTTCACATCAGTGAGTTTTGAACCTAGGCAATGCCTGTAATTAAAGCTGTATTTGCACAGAAGAGCGGGAAACCACTGGGAAGCAAAACTGAGTTAATGTCACCTGTAGGACCCTTCCGAGGCTGTCAGATTTGGAGCCAATTCCTGTTCCAACACCTTCAGGATTTAGAGAAATTCAAATTCAAATCCAAATCTAAAAGTCCTTCTCTGAACTTCTTATTCCTCTGAGCAGCCTTCCTAAATCTAGGGGGAAGAACCAACAAAGCTTTAACCACTGCAGGTATACTTTAAAAATAAATATGTCTCAGAAAAGGCTAAAAATAAAGCCTAACTCTCTCCGCTCCCCCAGATGCATGAAGGGAATGTCATTAGTGCTCTTTGTTTAAGTAATGCACTGCCTGCAGAGACTACATTGTTGTTATTCTAGTGTTTTTAATTCCTATTAGCTGGCACGATGTCATTTCTTTATACTGTGGGCCCTGTCACACCAGTGAGGCTGTATTGTGCCCAGGTCTCATTGATTTAATTACTCCAGCCTGAATGAATGTAGTCTAACCTAGAACAGCTACTTAAAATGTAAATCAATTCAGTGATGCAGAAAAATACCACACTGATAACACCAACTGAGAGGAACTTCTTGAGAAATAAGCTTCCACTCACACAATGGTGGCTAAGGCTGTCTGGAAAGTTAAGCAGTTTGGAAGCACGCACCTTATTAAAAGCTACCTACCGAAGGGGCTCAGAAGAGGCCTTGGAAAATATTAAATAAATCAATGACAATAAGTAATTAAAAAAAAAAATTGAATCTGGAGAGTTGCTGGGAGGATGCCAAGGCTTTCTGTAGTGAACGGTGGTATTTCTCACCTCTGTTTCCACACATGGAGAGTGCTCATAGACATACAAAATGGAGACAGAGTCCTCCTCTGACTGCAAGATCACAGAATCACAGAATCACACAATCACAGATTCACAGTAGGGGTTGGAAGGGACCTCTAGAGATCATCTAGTCCAACCCCTCTGCTAAAGCAGGGTCACTTACAGCAGGTTGCACAGGATTGTGTCCAGGCAGGTTTTGAATCTCTCCAGAGAAGGAGACTCCACAACCTCTCTGGGCAGCCTGGTCCAGTGCTCGGTCACCCTCAAAGTGAAGAAGTTTCTCCTCATGTTCAGATGGAACTTCCTGTGTTCCAGTTTGTGCCCATTGTCCCTTGTCCTGTCGCTGGGCACCACTGAAAAGAGTCTGGCCGCTAGACATCCACCCTTTTGATATTTATAAGCATTAATAAGATCCCCTGTCAGTCTTCTCTTGTCTGGGCTAAACAGCCCCAGCACTCTCAGCCTTTCCTTATATGAGGGATGCTCCAGTGCCCTCATCATCTCTGCAGGCCTCTGCTGGACTCTCTGCAGTAGTTCCCTGTCTTTCTTGATCTGGGGAGCCCAGAACTGGATATAATATTCCAGATGTGGCCTCCCCAGGGCAGAGTAGAGGGGGAGGGGCAAGATAACCTTCCTCGACCTGCTGGCCACGCTCTTCTTAATGCACCCCATTGGCCTTCTTGGCCACAAGGGCACACTGCTGGCTCATGGATAACTTGCTGTGCATCAGGACTCCCAGGTCCTTCTCTGCACAGCTGCT
>VXBL01001075.1:324278-371778 GCA_013400195.1 Aramus guarauna
ACAGCTACTCAGGCATACCACTGTCTGCAGGACAGGCTTTTAACTAGCCGGAATGCTCACTGTGCACCATTGTTTAACCTCTGCAGATATAAACACATTTTCTACTGCCTACAGTTCAAAATTTTCTTTTCAAAATTTTCCAGTCTGAGTGTTTATAGAGCAAGGTATAAATTCTAAGAGAGGATTGTTACTGTCATTTAAACTTTTGCCATTTTTGTTATCCTCTGTTTAAAAGCAATACAGGACTATTTTAATTTAATAAATATGGATTCTCTTGAGCCTTTCATGACTTGGCAACAACCAAGACAGCAAATAATATAAAATGATTAAAATAATTCAGCATGCAGTTAGACACCTCTTTAAAACTGTATATTAATTAAAACACCTATTTGTTATTACAGGAGGATTTTATTCCCTAGATGTATTGAGATGCATATAAACAGATAATCTAGGGGCATTCCAAATATTTTGTGTTCAAGAACACAATGAGGATAACATTAGAACAGAAATATTTGCCATCTGAGCTATAGTAGGCACTGTTAGCAACAATTCAAATGAAACAGACTTAAAAATCCAAGGCATGCAGTTATTGATGTGGGAGCACTGCTAGCAGTATTTTTAATTATCATCATTCTCTGTTAACTGCATTTATAAAAAACAACCTTTCATATTTTTAATACCTTTCACCACAAGCAACTCGAAAGTATCCAAACACTCAATTTTCTAACCTCTTTTTTTTTTTTTTCTTCTTTCTTTATAATAAAAACAGTAAAGGTCTATTATCCATGAAGTTGCTCATTCACTGCACATTTCCATACTTTCCCATTCATTTTTATTGAAATCAGGCAGCAGTCCAAGAGACCCGCGTTCCCATGAAACAGGGCAGACATCCTTTAACCTGCATGTATCACTTTGTGAGAGAGATATGATCTCTCTGTTCACTACAAGACCACAGTTTTGTTAAGAGCTAAAAAAGACACGGACTCATTTTCCCTTGAAGCTGCTGCCTCAAAACCAGTAGCAAACCAAAGCCATCGCTGCTGCGAACCAAAGGTCACGTTGAGAAAAATGAAACCATATATGAATAGAATAGGGCTCCAAAGCCTCACCGACAAATTCATTTTGAGGCTCGTGCTATCTCTTTGAGGGTGTGTATGTATGAACAGTCTCAAGAGAAACGCTAACAAATATCTCTGAATTCTAATGTTAGCACCGCTGCAGCATTTTAACCGTCAACAGCCTGATGTACAATATGGAATATGAATTTCTATTAGTGAGAGATTATATCCTGTTTTACCCTGCGAAGTTTGTTATCTGCATCCCACCTTAAATTAGGACTGGCTGTCTGTAGGTAGCAACATGTAAAACAGCAATATATATTCATTCATCGGATTCATTGCAGGGCATTTCTCAATTAATCTCAACGGGGGAAAAAAAGAAACAATGTCCTTTAAGGGGAATGCTTAAAGCATCCTGTCATCATTAATAACCCTGCATGCATTTAAGAGAATAAATATTTACACTACAAACTGGGGATAGAGGTGTATCAGAGAAATGTCTCTCTGCATGGAGCATAAAATCAGGAAAGTTTGACTTCACAAATTGGAGAAAGAGGAGAATGTATCTCCTCCCCCTGCATTTTTTTTCTTTTTTCATTAATTTTACTTTAAAAAAAGCAGCCTTTTCCAGTGAAACAGAAAAACTGGAGTTGTCTGCTTTAAGCTTGGGAGAAAACAATATTTGCTGTCATAGCACGGGGATTCTGTAAGCAGTGAACAATGAACGCTTTACTCACACGGCTGACCCAGTATTTGCAGACGCACTCCTATTCAATTCAGTGGGAATAGGAAGGCAATTAACTCATCAATTGCTCATCATCAAGAACACAGAGCTGAAATAACAGCATTTATTTAAAAAAAGAAAAAGTTGAAGGCAGATATTTTACTTGCATTTGTATTGATATTAATATTATTTTTTTTTTTTAGAACTATAGGCAAAATATATCTTAGACCAGTTTTTCTATCACTGCAGTGTCACTTTCTTCATAAAAGGAGCATCCTGCTCTGTCTTTTGCAAGGAATGTGTGTGCTCTGTGTGTAGGTACAGAGGATTGCTCAGCACAGCACCTGCTTTTCAGGGCTGAGGAGTGCTTCCTGATGGCTCTGTCTTCAGTGGCAGAAATTGAGTACAAACTGAAAGGCATGCCCCTTTAAACTTCTGAATTGCAAGAGAAATGGAAATTAAAAGTATACATTTTTCAAAAATGCACGCTGATAAATGCAGAGGCCTTCATTAGACAGAGATTTTAAAAAACTAATAGATTTATGTATCAGCAAGACAATTCAGTCAGACCTACAAAGACACTTCAACCTATATATAAGCTCCACGTCAAATTCATAATTTCTTTAAAATGTCTTGACTTGACTTGATCCAACGCTTACAAGTGATAGAGAAGTCATTGCATCTAGCGTTAGCGTTTCTCCTGTAATTAACCTCACTGGAGCATTGTGCTTTTCTAATCAGAATGCATCCAGTGTTCCTCTCCAACCGCCGGGTCTTGGTGTACGGTTTGTCTGAAAACCCACCAACAGTGAGAAACTGCTTCTATATGCAACTGCCTGTTACTTCAAGCCATTTCTCTTATACCCTTTTTTTTTTTTTTTTTTTTGATAAATTAAATAGGTGGAAATTCCTAAATATCTTTAAAAAAATACACCTTATACCAGACCTCAGTTTTGTTTTTAAACTATTTTTCTGAAACCTTTCCATTTTTCCATTGTTCTTTTTTAAAAGTGGCATAAAATATGGCTATTTTCTCAGCAATAAATTTAAATATATTCAATAGCCTGGAAATTACCTCTCTTGAGGTAAATAATTCCCATTTTCAACTACTTTTTCTGATGTATAGATCAACCAGTTTTTGATACATTACTAATAGGCTACAACACCTTTATGTACAGCGAATATTTAACTATTGGTGTCAAATACCTATAGAATTTTTCATGCCTTTTGTATGAATCTCCTTCTCTTGAGGTTTCATCATATAACATGGGGGGGGTTAATTCTTTTTTGTTGTTGTTGTGTCTTTCCAGAAGAGAAATGGAAAGGATAGAGGCAAAGACATAATGTAAAATGTAAGCTGAGCAGTGCATGAAGAAATGTTTTTTATCACTTCATTGCATAGCTCTGTTTCATGGTTGGTCAGATTGTTTGTATAATAAATGAAAACCCGACAAGAAATCTGAATAAACGGCTGTCAGGTGAGCATGCCTTCCAGTTCACTGCCATATTACCTCCACTTAGGTTTCTCTTTTTATTTTCCACTCCCACACATACTTTCTTTCTCGGCATACTTTTCTTTCCGTTTAAGAGGCCCGGGCACTGGGGCGATGCTGCACCTCAGTGGTCCCTTCGGTATTTTCGTGACTGCTCCAAGCCATTGCCAGGAATAGAGGCACACAGGACAAAAGGCAGTCACTGCCTCAGATTGCTTGCAATCTAAGTGGAAGAGATCTCCTGGGTCATGGACTGGAGATGCCTGATTTCATGGGCAGCAGTGTTATTTTTCAATCATCAAGAACTATCTTAAAATCTTTTTGCTGCTGTTGGTTTTTTTTTTTACATTTTTCTGCTTCTAGACCACTCCAAAGACACTCTATGGTCTAGGTTCCCACCCAAATACATTCATGTGCCACAGTATCTCTTCAGCTTCATCTCCCACGAAAGTGTTTACACTAATGGACTTACATAAGCATCCAGATCTTCATTTACCTTCATTTTTGCCTGTTGGAAGGGTTTTTATCCTGATAATTCTACATTTGCTTTTCAAGACCTGCATCGTAGTCAGCTGTGACCAACCAGCATCACAGCCTCATCTTACTTCTCAGCCATTCCCAGGCTGTATTGACATCTTCATTTCCAGTCTCTAGCCATGATCTTGTGTTTTGTACAATTCCACTGCTGTGTCCAGTCCAAAAGTTATCAAATTCTTTCTCTATGATGCTCTGATCCTCCTCCAGACTAAAGCCAGCTCCTGGTTTTGGTTCATCAGCAAACATCACCATAATCTTCCTTCCATCACAGGTGAAGATATTCAACAAGATCAAATCCAGAAGTGATTCCTGAGTGACCATCTTTCAGGTCAGCATTTCCCATCTCAGCTGTTCTCCATTTTGTCCCCACCTGAGTGGGTTCCTGACCCACCCTCTAATCTTTCTGCTCATCCCCACCTCCTCCAGATAGATGGTATCTAATGCATTTCCTTTGACTAGAAAATCAGCTATCTTATCAAAGGAAGCTGTCGGGTTAATTTGGCACAATCTACCTTTGGTAGACAGGAGACAGATGGTAAGAGGCAGACGGAGAGGGAAAAAAAGGAAACCCATACAGAGTGCTGCTCAGCCTGGCAAGCAGTGACTGTGACATGCTGGCACCATAGACACTGTCATTTGACTTCAAGTAGCCTAACAGTGGAGGGACTTAAGGCAGGAAAGGTTTGAAGGAGAAGAGTACAACAGTTCTGTGGGTAAATGGAAAACTCATCCCAAATGAGGGCGTTGGAATAAGGAAAAGCGATGAACCTAACGGTCACGTTTACCAGCATGGCTGTTGACACGTTGAATGATGACAAATGGCAAAGGCGAACGGGAGACATAAATAGTGTTTGTTTTTCTTATAGCAGGAGAGCTAAAAAATCAAATGAAACCAAACAAATCAGTTTTAATTTCACATAATATGTAATTAAAACAGCGAATTTGTGGAGAGCAAAAGCTGAGGCCTGTACAGTTCATGTAGGTGTGTGGAAGAAAAGTCCACAAGAGCTTTCCAGCAGAAAGATAAAACCTTATGTCAGTAAGTACCTGTATGACAGACTGCTGGAGCCTAACAGGGCACCCTTCTGTAGCAAAAAGTCTTTGGTCTGCTTATTTTCTGCTTCCGCTCTTCTGCTAGGACCTTTGCTCTCAGGATTGTTGTAGGAATAAATTTTTCTTCTAATTTTCCACATGTGTAAGTGTTCAGAGATCCTTGAGAGCTTCCCATGGATGTTAGCTGAGCTTATATTTGGAGTCTTTGTTTTGATCCCACGAACATGTCCATGAGCCTCAGGCAATATGATCTACCAGGGACAATCAGCCATCTGCAAGTTAGACTCTGCTCCGCTCCGAGCAGTTCCTTGGAAACCGCTTGGTCTCAGCGTACCTACATCATCCCATAGAGCAGACCATGGTGAATTATTTCCACTATCCCACTGCAATCTTATCGTCCTCTTTGAGTCTACATCAATCATTTATGAAAGTATTTTTTTCTAACTGTGCCTCAGGGGCCAATGAGCCATGGTCACTTTACGAATGAGCACTTGAACTCATATTCCCCAATTAGTTTTATTTTACCCATTAAGGATTAATGTCCAAAAGCTCATTGGCTGGTAAAATGCAAATACTTTTACTTTGACAGGAGTGCCTAAAAAATTATTTGGAAGTATATTCTATGAAGTCTCAAATGATTAGCAGTAGCAGTGTGCACTGAGACTAAAGACTAGCAAATAATAAAGTTACTATGCTAAACCAAACCTGCGTTGTGCTTTGATTTCTATTTGAGGGTTGTACACAACTAATATAGTGCAGTAATGCTAAAGCACTATTCAGTAAAACCCTGAGCAGTTACCATTTACAGTATATCATAGTCAGATGACAGCAGGAATGGTGGGAGTTCATTACAGGGACCATGAATTGTTGGAGGTAATTTAGATTACAATTTAAAGTTTAATTTAAAAATCTATCAACAAATGTGAAAGTGCTCGGGGAACATTTTAAAATGCACTTTAATCTCACCAGCACAAATAGCTTTTCAGAGCCCTAAACATCATCACCTGGAAAAACAGTAAAACTTTACTACATCTTTAATTAAATTACAAACACAAAGGATAATTAACTTTTTTTATTTTTATTTTATTCATGCCATTGTTTCCCTTCAGAGTCAATATCTTCAAGTTGCAGGAACAGGATGTTATGAAGAAGTTTACAGCCTGCACATTCCCCCAGGATATTATTGCACCAAGCAGATGAAGTGCAATACACGCGCATGCACACGCACAGGCACACACATAGAATCGACAGAGGTACTAGAGGCTGACTAAGATGTTCATCAAAGCATGTAAGAAGCTTGGTTTGAAAAAAAGAAGGGAATGAATCAATCAGCCAGCCAGCCGAAAAGGGAAGGCAGACTCCGCTGTCCTCAGCATGTACTGCAGGGGCCACACGGTTCATACCATAGGACAGCTGAGAAATTAAAATCCAGCCTGCTCGAGCTAGCCCCTCACAGAAATGAAGCAATTTGCTCATATCCTGCATTTACCTTGACTTCCAAGGCCCCATCATCTCACCATTATTTCTTGGCATTAAGGATTCAGAGGGCATGCATTGTTCTTCTGCATGTTTATCTGCAGGACTGTACAGCCCAGTGGGGTTTGCTTCACACGCAACTGTAAAAATAGGCCAAATTTTAAGTGAGAAAGGGCATTCCTGATGTCCCTGAATTATTGGTTTGAGTTAATTTTATTTTCAACTTGAACCCATCTGGGTTTAAACCTGTGTTGGACCACGACACTACAAATTGCCCTCAGCAAGCCCCTGAGCATTTGCTCATATTGAGAAATGGGCATTGGCATTGTCTTTAAAGAGGTTTATGCCAATGCATTCAAGGGTATGCTCATACACACAGCCTTAAATTGTGGAGCTTGTGAGAGACACAGAGAAAACATAGCCAGATGTTAATATTTGCATAGCTTAAATGCCAAAGCATAAACGCTTGATGTTGCTCTGGCCAGTTAGAGATGTGCGTAGAACAAGAACATGAAACTATCCTAAAGTGATGGAAAGCTGCTGATCGGAAAATTTTGCACAAACTGGGAGCAAGATCTTTAAAATTCTTGGTGTTATTAGGGACTCTGAGTTGAGTTCCTGAAAAAATCTGAAATTAGGCAGTTTTGATGACTTAAGCAATGATGCTTAATTTCCCCTGAAGCCAGCAGGACTACTCACTTGAGGAGGAGAAATAAAATCAAATCTGTTCTCTCTCATTATCAGTGATTTTACTCCAGGATATGCCTATGTGTCTAAAAGCATAGACTGCAGTTTGGTGATGACTGGGCTAATCTACTGATTTACTACCATCAGAAGAGTTGGTTCCATTTCTGCTCGCTTTCACCAGCTGCAGATCCTACTCTGGCCCTCATGATGCCTCCATACTCATTTGGCCATATGGGATGCAGATCCAATCTGCTAAGCCAGCGTGAAAAGTCTTTTTTGTTGCGTTGGCTTTCCTCCAGACTAGCCAGGAAAATTATCTCTGAAGATGCTCATACAAGTACCAAAAGGGGCAGGATCACCTGGAGCAGAAAGAAACAAGGCAGAGATTGTCCTCTTTCAGCTGCAGTAAGACACTACATCATTTCAACTATATTGTTTAAACATCCCCTTTGAGAGATCTCTTTTGGGGCAAAGTGCTGGCCACAAGAGAGTTGGGACTGTGAGCAGGCACATAGCCTCTTGTTTGGTGTCTCTGGGAAACAGGACTTCTGGGCCGTCGTTTTTTGTTACACAATTTCATCAAAGGCAGAGTTACTCCGTCAGTGATGCAAGCCAAACAGCTGCAAAGCAGTTTCAAAACACAAGTCATGGCTCGCTAATACGGCCACACAGCTTCCTTTTCAAAGGCAGGTTGCTCAAGACATAGGCAAAATAAATTTGGACCTGTCTGCAAAATACTGTGTAGACATACCTAGAGAAACATCTGACTCCATCACATTTTTTTCCACTCCTAGGGGGGGACAACAACACATATTCCAAGTTTTGGCTAACAGCTCAAGCCAAAGGAATAAAAGACAAGAACATATGTGTTCAGTTACCATGAAACTGAGCAGCTTTATGAAATCCCTCTGATGAGTCTTTGCTGCCCTCTGTACATGAATGAGTTACATGCTCAAGGCATATATATATATATATATATATATCAACAAGCACCTTCCTAAGAGGCACAAACACCCATCTGAACGTGCCAGTCCTGCTCCTGACCCCAGCTCTGCCTGCACTTACACACCCAAGCAATAACCTTCAAATTCACCAAGACCGCCTAAGATGATGGAATCTACTGATTTAGAGTCTGTGCGGCCCCTCGCTTACACACAGAAAGAAGTGCGTGGTATTGAGAGATCCCACAATAAGGTATATGCCATCAAGACAATGTGTAAATATGTAGAACGAATATTGGAGGGGGGGGACACAACACAGGGAGATGAGGGGGAGGGAGAGGGGCTGCCATCCTCTGAAAATAAGTGTAGGACCTCATTACGTGAGCAGAAATAAAGAAATGAACACAGAATAAAAGGAGCACCACACAAACTATATATCATTTTAATTAAAATCTACTATCTGCTAAATATATGTACAGCTGTTGGATTTCCTGAGCCAACTGATTCAAATAGGTTTCACAAGGACTCACAGATAAGGAATTAAAAAATAAAATCAAGAGTTCCTTGATAACTAGCTGGAAACTGAGCCCCTTTTGGGAAAGTCTTTATTTTATGTAAGTTAATATGGGAGGGGGGTGTTGATCACGGAAGACAAGCCTCTTAATTCCTTTCAAATAAAATGAGCAGGCATGACACGGTGCTATCACAGAAGAGAAAGAGCTGCCTGTGTGTATTAAACGTTAGTGCTTTGCCTGCTTAATTATTGGTTAATCTAGCAATTTAGCATGCTTCATTTAATTCTAATTAGGAGAATTAATAGGCAGGGAATAAAGATTTAAATAGACTGGCACAAAACAAAACTGAGACTTAAACTGCTCTTGGAAAATGAAGCTTTTTTTTTTTTTTAAATACAGTTCCTACAGCTTCACATGTCTCTCCTCGACAGTGCTGCTATCTTAAATGGGAGGGCCTAGGTCAAATGGATGATTTCAAAATACCCTGGGCCCACTCCTCACTTGGTGTTGCTGAGTGGAGCCATGCGGATTTACACCAAAGCCTGGGATCAGGATGTTTCTTTTTGTTCCTCCCGCATCCTCTGAAACTAGACTTTGGGGTTTGGCTTCCTCCTCTGAAAAGGACATATGATATGGTAGGAGATTACTGTATTATTTTTACACATCTCTCTCACTTTCTGTCTTTTTTTTTAAGAGCACTGGGGGTAGGAGATAATTTAGTAGTGACACCGTCCTGAGGAGTTACACACCATTCATGTTAAGTGATGCCTTAACTCGTGGAATTGTAAATTATTTTATTCCTTCCTCAGTCTGATGCCTTCTTTATTTTCTCTCTCCTGGCAAAGCTTTGGGGGATGAAGACACGCTCCTTTTCCACTTCACCAGCTGGCTGCCTTCCATTCCTGCCGCCCCCCAAATGTTACAGCCTGATTTGCATGGTGTGTTTGTCTTTGCTAATCAAGCCGCATACTCTGACAAGTCCTACGACATTGGACATGGCTGTTCTTCTAATTAAGGTGCTAATTGAATTAAATGGCTGCGGTAATGAGCAGATGAGCAGCATAAAAAGTAAAGAGTCAGATAGGCCAATTAACAAAAGAGCTGAGCATAATTATAACATTTAAAATACATGCAGCTCTGTACCAATATTGTTAATTGTTACAGGGGAATTTATGATAATTGGCTCAACAACAGGCATGCAGTCTTAACCTGGGATGAAGCCTGTAATTAAAAAAATGATATTCAACACAAAATACAGAACGGGGATAATTAACACTTGATTTACATAAAAGATGTTTATAAAGGGAAGCGGAGTGCTGCACAAATGCTACACCAAACATGAATTCTCCTGCACTGTGGCATTTAGCGGTATTACAAAGACATGAAAGCGCAGACCAGAATTCAAGCTTTTTTCAGACCTAAACATGGGTCAAGGCTGACTTTCAGACCAGGGTGACCCTTATTGCATTTTGCTAGCAGAGTTCAAACAAAATCACGGTCCCCTATTTAACAGAGCTCAGCTGTACCCCATCTGTGGACGCTGCAGTGCCTGCAAAAGAGCACTTCGAGCAGCTTGAGCTGAGCTGCCTGGGCTGGTAGCACAGCTGCCTGGGCAGAAAATCTCTTCCAGTTAACACACTCTGGACTCTCCACCAGGGGTTCTACCAGCACAGCTAGAGCAGCCGCAGCCTGGCTGGACCTCCACGCTGGGCTCTCACTCAGGGTGACCAAGGCAAAGCCCTAGGAACGGTCCTGGGAGCAGTCTGGAGCCCAGGGCTCTATCTGTACCTGGTGGATTATGATTTTTCCCTGTGTTGCCTGCAGAGCTATGTCCTCCCTTCCCCTCTGTTCTCCTCTTCCCAGTGAATCATCATTTTCATGCACAATCTCCTTCCTCTCCCCTTTCTCAGCACAGCCCAGAAAAGACGACACTGGTCTGAATTCCCTCAGGTCAAGGAGGGGCCAGGACCTAAATATCCCATGGCCCGCCTAAGCTCTCTAACTGGTAAACTAGCATATATGAGGGCACATCATCCCTTACTGCTGTGTTTTCAATGAATAGATGTAAGTGTTCACATTTAGTAGAAGGTTTAGGACTTGGAGCCCTACCTATGCAAAGGCTCTGCTTTGGATCCAGCATGCTCAGCCATTCCCTCAGGCTGCCTGCTTGATTTAGATCATTCCCTGCCCTGCACATTGGCTGTCTGGGCCAACATGCCAAAAACCCAAGGTCAAAACCACCCTCAGCAAACTTCTGAGAACGCTCACCTATTTCCTGTGCTTCCACAGACATTCACCCTCAGCCTGCAGATCCTCAGCGGCTGGAGAACACTTGCGTTATAGGATGTAGAAATGGTCCAAATTCAGCTGCAGCTGACATAAAAATGCAAAATATCATCACGGATTTTTTTCATAAAAACTGCAAAAGAGTACTGACATCAACAATCTCATGCTCCTCACGCTTCTTGAAGGAAAACTACAAATCATTTTGGTGCAAAATAATTTCTGACGCATGTTTGTTGCCACTGTGAGATGTCAGTATCTTCATCTCATCAGTATTTTTTTACAAGACATACATATTAGAACAAAAATGTATACTTATTCTATCAGAGAAAGAACAAGTCAGAAGGTCCTCAGTTATACTAAGTATGTCTCACAAGCAGATATACAGAATCCGTGGGAGGCATTTCAGAAAAGTGCAGAACACAAAGACGGACACGTAGTTTTCTACATACTTTTAAGTTTTAGCTGCAGCTGCCATTTATTGCCCCGTCTGCTCTCTGCCTGCAATTTTGTACAGCACTGAGACAATTAGTGGCTGGATGCTGTAATGCAAATAAACACATTACAGCATTCATCAGAATCACATTTTGTCTTAATCTGTGATGATGTGCAAGGGAGGAAAAGAGCACAACAGCATTATGGTGATATTTAAAAAGCCTACAGTTCCCAGCTGTTACCACAGCAATGTTGAAAACACTGCAGGGGTCTGTTGTGAAAGGGCCATAGCCAAACCAACAGAGAAAGACAATTTCTAGCAGTGAGATTAGGAGCCATCATCAGCCAGCAACGGAGGCTGAGACTGAGAGTCTAAAATGTTTTCGAGTTAAATGATAACACTGGCAGGAGAGGTAGCCAGGGTTTTATTAGCATATGTTTGGTTTTCTTTCCTTATTCTCCAAGCCAATAGCAATAACCTGTTTAGTCCACCGCTTCATCCCTGAATCTGACTCTCCACAGAGAAAATTAGGAATGAACGCGAGTACGGTAACTAAAGCAGTTTGTAGTCAGTTGTCTGCTATGCATCACTGTACTGTTAATCACCATAACAGACTCATTTATCCCTAAAGTCTCTTTGTGGGTCTTTGGGCAGAAAAAAAAAAAAAAGCTAAGCTAAGTCTTGATATACATGTCACTCTGGAATACCTTGATATACATGTCACTCTGGAATACCTTGGATGTGAATAGTCCAGAGAAAATTAAATTTTGAACCAGTCCAGAAACAGAGATGTTGACAACTTGGAGAATTTATGCATACAGATTACAATCATAATTTCTTCTTATTTTTTTTATTATCTCAAAATGTGTTAGGGCTGGAACATAAACATTCAAGAAGACACGGCATTTCCTCGAAGATCTTGGCATTTTAGATCCTGCAAATGCTCAGGCACAAACCTAAGTTAGGGTGTAATTACTTCTATTGAACTTAATGTGGCTAGTTCTATAACCAAAGTTGGGTGTGGGCAGAAGTACTTGAGGAATCAGGGTTAATAATGTCTAACTTTTGTCGCAAAACATATCAACCAGTAAGGCAAATCACCTAAGTTATACTGAGAGTATTGGCTGCTGCATGACCAAGTATACTCCAAAACAGTGCATTTACACAGCTGTCCTTACAATAGAACATTAAAAGTAGCCTTTTATTGCAGGTGAAGGTAGCAAAACATCTACACTAATCTAATTTCTTTGACTATAAAACATGAAGTAGTATTTTCTAGATTTTAATGAATCAGAATATCTTTAATGCTTATTCATATGCTATTGTATATCTCACATATATGGTCAAAAATTCCCCCTGCCCCCCCAAAAAAATCATTAAAACAATGACTGAAGCTAGAATATCTAAAAGTAGTGTAGCAGTCAGTCAGTTGTTTTTATTATTCAAAAATTGGTACAATTCCATAGTTTATACAACATTCTAGGATAGCCTTTATTTCTTTATTCATCAAACTTTATTGCTAAGTAGTGATTGGACAGATGGTGTGAGCTACATGGGGGCTTTTTGCCACATGATATCATATCTATTCACTGGCTTAATGAATGCATATTCCCAAAATAACTAGTCAATTGTGCATACTTAAAAATCAATTTCAACTGAGGCTTTTTCTTACACCAAAATTGCAGGCCATATTATTTAGTCATCACACAAAAGTTTGCTAAATATTTTGGCCAATAAAACATTCAAATCCCTGTCCAAGGACTGTGAGTATAATAGTAGATGTAGTGAACCTACAGGAACCGACAAGTGACAGGAAGTAAGTCACTGGAAAAGTTCTTTGGATGTCTCACATATGCTTTAACTCAAGCACATTCTCCAACATTTACCATGGTCACAGGTCTAGCCTGATACATCAAAGAAGTTTAAGGTGAAAGGACATTGCAGTTTATCATGGGATAAGTAGTAAAGCCAATAGGTAGCAATGGGAACAAGAAAGAGCTGAAATATAATCTCCATAGACCATTAGTACATCTCCTGTACAAAGGCATGTCCAAAGAAAATATTTCAATTCAAAATCTAATTAAATTATACAAAATAACCATTTTGATTTGATTTTTTCCAATGGAAAAAAAATCTTAGTAAACACAAAATTTTCCCACTACCTACTTCATTTTTGCAGAGACTTAATTTTCTGTTAAGCAGATTGAAAAAAAAATCCTGACCAGTCAGGCTTGTAATGGTAAAGTCAGCCCTAGATATTAACTCAAGTGTTTGCAGAAAACAAGCTAAAAATGAGCAAAAGATGATTCAAAATATGACCAAATTCACTGAATTATTTTGCTAAGTTAAACTGCGGTAGTAGCAAGTTCAAGACCAATAGCAGCTGCCCACCCATGTGCAAGTAAGACCACCGCAGATTTTACCAAGACCTAAATATTTGCAGAATGGTGTCCAGCTGTAGTTTCCTAGGATGAATATACCCTGTTGGTTAATATTTTCAAATTTTCCAAAGCATGTAACAGAACAGCAAGCAATATCATCAGAGTTGGCAGCAGTATCATTTGCTTACCTGTGCCCTTTCAGATCTATAGGTACATTCTCATCGTAGAAATACATAATACAGGGAACTGCATCAGTGAACCTGATGACAGGTCTACAAAGGAGGCAATCACCATTTCTTTGGCTGTACCAGGAAAATGGGCATGTGAGGGAGGCTCATTACTGATGCTTCCAGCAGGGCTTCACCCAGTACTGCTAGCTTTAAGCAATTCAATAATGTGTGAGTCCAATCAAAATGATAGAGAGATACAATACCTTGGCTGACAAAACCATATGGCTCCAGGAGCAGATGCTTTAAGGGAAGGATAACACTTCTTGAAGTGAGATCTCAGCAGAGGTGACAATGTCTTCATAGGCTGGAGTGCCACAGGACAGACTTGAAATAGCAAAGATCAGAAAGGATGCCCACGAGTTTTAGGAAGAAGAGGTTTATACCGTCTGTTAGAAAGCATGTCGACAACCAGAAGGTGAGTATCCAGTACGGGGGCTTTAATATGACTGTCTCACTTTCAATCTGGGCAGCATATATTCTACCCCAGCCCATACGTGCTTCAGGTTATGCTTTTGTCCATGAGGATCAGCAGGATACATCCTTGTATCACCTTCAAAGTGACTTTTGGTTTTCTGTTTCAAGTATATTAGAGGCCTGGTTAACTAGCTCCAAAATATGCCATGAACAAAGGAAGAAAGTAAGAAAAGTATGGCCATGGCCCAGCCTGCAAATAAAGGAAGAAATCTCCTGTAACAGGAATGTTTAAAAATAAAACCTCTATAACTGTAACCTGGCTGTGTAATTTATATGTATTGGGAATCTTTCAGCTGGCCAGAGATGCTATAATTATACTACAGGAATCTGACTATGAATTTGGCATATCAGTTTTGAAAACATGCCCCAGGGTTTCCAAGCTGCCATAATTTTACTTGAGCAGTAATGGAATAAATACAATCTAGATACACGTTGCTGTTCTTCAGCATAACTACTTCTTCAGGCAGATTTACCATAACACACTCTGAACAGAAAAACTATGGCTCATTTACAAATGTAATTTCAATTGAGGATAGTTTTCCAATCTTCTTTCATTTGAGTCGCAATTGAACTTCTTCTCCTTTTTGATGGCATGATTAGACATTGTGAGAGCTGTTGCAGATTAGTCAAGCACAGAGAGAGTAAATTGGGAAGGATGTTTTATCAGTGCACGTCACAATATATGAAAGCAGATGTGTATGCTCTGAGCTGTTCCCTCAAATTACTGTTATGGAATAATTTAGCCCTTTTGATTCTCACAGATTACTGCTTCCACTGATCATGCTGTCAAAATCAAAGTGAGCACTTCATTCCGCTTTTATTCATGCCAGATCTATTTTGCTTTCATAATGAGCAGATATTACCACTGCACAAAGAGGATAAAGACATTCACAGTGATAGATAGGCGAGAGATTAAATGGGATCTTTATGACTTCTTCAGCCATCAGTTTTGACTGTGCGATAAGACGAGTCGAGTTGGGCACTGATTTGTTCTTTATTGGAGCCAATATTAGCATCAGCTTACCAGCGCACAGTCTGATAAAATCCATTTAAGGTGGAATCTGTATAAGAATTCAGGAGTTACAAGAACTTCTCCTGTAAAATGCATCTTCAGCAGCACCTGCAAAGGCAAAATAAGCCATTTCAGAATTATAACTCCTTTCTTTCTGGGGCAATAATTAATTTATAATTCTGTGATTTAAGTGTTACGTTGGGATTATTAAGACTCCTGGAACCACAGGTTTAATTCCTCACTCTCAAGTCACCACTTAGTTTTCTATTGTTCTAAGGGATGTTTGGGCAACCCCTTAAAAACCAAGCCCTAAGTGATCTACCCAAGTTTCAGAAGTTGTGTGGTAAAGTTTCCTCACTTTGCTTGGCTACAGACTTTCCACCTGCCTCACAGTCCTGTTGCGCACGTAGTCTTTCTCCTGTGGCCTGCAGAAAGAACAATGTTATGTGTCTATAGCTTCCAAAGTCCTTTGCCAGAAAAGGTCCCATAGAAATACTATCAGATAAGGGCCACTTAAAGTGTATTATAAGCAAATTTGAACAGAGGGGAACTTTGGGCAAACTGAAGAACTCTACTGGGAAGACAAGACTTTGATAAATGAAGACTGTCATCTTCATCTGTCATCTAGTATCTCAGATTGGGGTTGGGGGGCTCATGTCTTTCTGCAGCACCAGTTATGCGGGTTTTCATTCTAGCAGCAGACTACAACAAAGGTATGGAAGGAACGGCACATGAACCGTGTTGTCACAGCTGTGGTTGTTATGAAAATGGAAGTAGAAGAGAAATATGTTTCCCTCCCACACCTCTATTCTGCAATTTGAGACTCCTGAGACCCAACCCGATTGCTCAGCTGAAGGTCCAAGCATGACATTTCCTCCTTAGGATTTCCTGTTCTGCTGTGGTTGAAGGAAAGAGACCTATCACAGATAAACCTGTTGTGGTATGGGGATTCGGATCAGCATCCAGAGTTCCATTAATTATATCCAAATTATCTGGGGATTTTTGACTAGTAAATCAAAGCAAAAAATCTACAGGGCAGATTTTTTTAGGAGATCTGATTTCATCATATTTCTGGGATTAATTGTAAAGAGCTGAAGAGGTTGGAGGGTAATTTTTAGTTCCAGATGCCAATTCTAAAACATATAAAAATTAATTCTGATCTGTTTCAAGGCAAAGGTATTCGTGTACTTAGCACTTTTGTGTAATGTACTATTCCTCTTGATTATGAGTAGGCCCAATTGCACCAATCAAAGTTGGAATCTCACTGCATTAGATTTTGTTCCAACCTTGCTGAGAGAACTCTCTGCCCTCTCTGCCAGGTTTTCTTCATGGGGTACCCATGGCCCTACCCATGGCTCTCTCTGCATTTAGAGACCTCATGAGGACTCTACAACTCTTCCATTCCTATACGAGACTGCTCAGCAGCTGATACTACGCACTTATTCACTTCAGGCAATATCAGAAGCTTGTTTCACATCTGTTAAACCAGAACACACAACATAGCCACAAGACAGGGAACTGGTTTCATCCTTCCTTCACTTTTATTATGATGAAATAGCTCAACTGCTTGGACAAAAATATTTTCTTTGTGCATTTTTCAGGATGCTAAGGAAGCAGCTAGTTAATATGTACTTCTATAGGGAAATAGAGAGACAATAATCGCTCCCTATGATGACCTGACTGTACATGTAATTTCTTGCATCTGTAATGATGTTATATGTATGTTATTATCATTCATCTATTAGCCAATATTTTATCTCAAACTATAAGTCCAACTAACTTAATAGACATCTTGGTAGTGAATATAGTCCTGTAAGATTGAAATGGACAAAATATACCAGGTCAGTGGTTTTTTGGATCAAATTATATTCTATTCTTTTTTTCACACACTGGAATATTAAGATAGTCTCAATGGAAGCCAACATTTGCTGTCTTCTCCAGTTCTCAGAAATGGTGTGGATTCCTGATGCTGTTCTCTGTTGTGATATAATGCAGCAGGGTGTATCTTGACTTAAAAGGAGAAGCATCCATCTGTATATTCAAGGGAATGTTGCTGTCTGTGGTTTTCAAATACCTTTCATGTAGTCTCCACGTGAATGTGCAGTAAGCAATAAAGTTCTTGCCAATACGAAATAGTCTTAAGTAGGCAGGTACTATAAAAGCAGTGAAGTAGGATCACTCTGAATGCACTGTCTTTATTCATAGCCACCTGTCAAAATGTCTTTTGTTTATTCAGCACTATTTTTCACCTTTTAGAATTAAATATGGAAAATTATGAGTGGATTATCAAGGAACGTTAGAATTCTAGGGAAATTACAGAGCTAAGCAGGCCCCAAACCCAAGCAGGAATTGAGATGATGTTTCAGTACTGCTTCCAATGAATAGGCCAAATCCCAAAATTCTGTTAAAAATATTTTCCAATATATACCATTGGAGGAAACAAAAAATTTTATGGATAACTCAAGAATGCCAAGGCTGAAAAAAAGCATAACACAACTCAAATCTAGATAAATGAAGCATCCAGTAGCGATGATTCACTTTACAATATAGATCGTTTGTATTAACAGACAAGTGAATAGAAAATCAACAATAGAACAACACCCACATGAAGTTCAGTTAGCATCAGTTAGAAGAAATGCTGAGTGCACTCATCACTGAATGAATTCAAGGACACCGACAGGTCCTTCTCATTAGCCATCTTATATTTTCTCCTTATTTTAAGGTCTGTCACAAATCTGATATTTGGACCAAGTTTACTACCAATTTTTTACAATTCAAAGGTTTCCTGAGAAAAAAAAGGCCTGATCTGATCTGTTGTTTTGCTTTAAGACAATAAGAAATCCACAGTTTTGAGATAGCAATTAAGTCAACATCATTCCTTTGCTCAGGCAATACAACCTCGAATATACAGGCAGTGCCCTCCACCATCTAACACTCCAGATTAAGACTGACAAATGACAAGCTTTTCTCATTCTGCCTTGTATTACCAATATCCTGTAGGTAACAATCATAAACACTTTTATTGTATTCATCCGTGAAAAGACAACTCCCCTATGCTCTTAAATGACTGGGAGTAGATGACTGTCCCCAACCCAGTCAACAGTGCTGACCAGAGGCAGGGTGACAGCAAGATACGTGTCCTTGCAGATTGTGGTAGCAGCTGCATTACAAGTATAGGCCAGCGTAGAAGAACCTATCAAGAAAAAAACAACTATCAAATGGGTCACCGCACCTTGCTTTGCATGTCTTTATATTCCTTAGTATGTAAAATCCGTCTTTTCTCAGGCAGTGAGAAAGTGAATTAAAAGAGCTCTTTAAAAGAATCCCGTACTGGGGACATCTATGGGAATTAAATGTATCCAAGTGAAAAAGTTCTTGCTTAACTTGGCCTTACTTCTACTCATGTGAAATAATACAAATAGATCCAAGATACATACTTTACCGGTTACTTTAAAAATCCACAGATGGCATAAATGCTTTAACTGGCAGTCCCACTTAGTGAGAAACCAAGGAGGATTCCCTGCTGCATTTATAGCAAGAGACTGGAGAACTGGGGCAAGGTTCTGCTTCTGTTGGGCAAGACAATTTGATCTGCATCTCACTGCCTCAAGTATAGAGTACAAATACAAGAAGACATACAAAACTGTGAATAGTTTGCATACATGTGGGCATCTTTCTTCCAGAAAAAGCATTTTGTCGTATTTCTTCCTCAGCTTCCCATCCTGTAAAATGAGGATAATCATAATTATCTCACTGGCATGGAGACAAATTAATCAGTCTTCAAGAAATGCTGTAAAAGCTTTATATGTTTTGTGCTACAGTAGCACAAAATTTAACCCAAAGATGGTAAATGAATAATGCAGCACAGGAAGTTAGTGTGACAGGAGAAAGATCCCCAGTCCTGGAAATGCAGTTGAATGTGAAGCCTGGGGAATCTCTGTGAGTATTTGGCATGGCAATCAAAAATGTAGCTGGTATAAAGCATTGCCATAAAAACAATCATAGTCATTCACAGTAGATGTCATCAAATATGACGACGGTGTGATCTGTGCCAATGTTATGGGATTGACTTATTCTGAGCTTGCTGCTGCTTACTGTGCTAATTGCCATCAATAAATGATTTTACAGCTTTGGTATGTAGTGGCTAGGTACTTAGCATAAGTTCACAAACTTTAAAACCAATGCCCATAGCAAACCTCACTTGAGTGACGTGGGAGACAGTGCTAGCCCCTTCCATGACTTACACCAGGGACAGCAGTGCCATGAACCTGGAACGTGTTTGGGATGTCCAACGGCAGCTCCTTCTGCCCTCAGCACCAGGAGCCTTCACACAGCTGGCCACAGCACTGGAAGAATCACCTATAGCATAAGCTCATGTCGAAGGCACTGCCGTGACCACAGCTGAGAACATCTGGATTGAACTAAAGCTTAATTGGGATGATATTAAGACATGGTAATGATATCTGACATGAATGAATTATGGGCTGGTGCCATTCTCAGAAGAACATTCTTATCTTTGCTAAAGTTACCTTAAGGAGATAAGGAAGCACATTAAAAAGGAACCTAAGCCATTATTCCAGATAAAACCCAAGCTGCTCAAAAGAAAATGTCATCACATTGAAGGATTAGTGGCCATTACTGCAGGTAGGTATGTGCCATATGCTGAATGCTATACCTGATTGATGCAGTTTGTCTACACTAGATCATAAAAGGAGACATTCGTAAACAGAAATGTATCCAAAGGTGAGGGAAACATGGCTTTCATGGACAGTGAATTGTCAACATAACCTGAGAGGCTTGTAGAAAAGAGGACCATCTGGGATGAGTTATTTGTATGCCATTTTACACTCCATAGAGACAAAAGCAGAAGAAATAAGAAAATATGGCATTGTATGTTAATATAAATCTTTCTGAAGCTGTGCAAGTAGCTTCTCATTCAAGTTTAATCCCAAAGAATCATTAATGTCATAAGCATATGCCAAGATGTAACCCAAAATTGATCATGTGACTTAACATGATTCCTTTATAACAGATGTAAGATGTCCATGGCCTAAAGCATTGGTGAGAAGAATTGCTTTTGTGCTGGTAGTCATCAAAGAAATAGCCAAAAGACCAGACTAAGCAAGAGGAGAGCAAGGACATACACCAGCTTCATACGTAGCATGGCCCTTAGGAAAAGCCTTAAGAAAAGGAGTTTGTTGTTGCCTAAGTGTTATCTTAGATATGGAGTGATGAGAAGTGACAGCAGGTCCTATTGCCTGGCTCCTGCCCAATTCAGGGACACAAGACAGTGCAAGCTTTGTACAGAGACTGGAGCAGAGGTCCCCACAACCCAGTCTTTTATTAATTGACCTTAAAGAAGTCATCCACAGAGCCTAAGCTGAGTGCTGAGAAAAAAAAGTCACAATAAGGGATGCATAATCAAGGAGAGTCCCCACATGGGAGGGACCCAGGCAGTGACAGGGAGAAGCAGACACCACCAGAACCACCGGGTGGGGAGAGAGATGCCTCTGCCTTCCCCCCCTCCCCTGACTTGCAGTAGACCTGTTATCAGTGTCCTCTCCATCACAGTCCCAGGAGCCCATGTGCCCAGAGTGTTAGGGGCTGATGGCTGTGCCATAGAGCAGGTACAGCCCTATCCTGGTGCCTTTGAAGAGTTTAAAAGAAGAACAACAGATTATATTTGCACTAAAGACTCTTGTGAATTCATGTGAGCAATCTGCATTTCGTGAAATTTGTTGCCATTTTGCATTTGGCAAATAGAGTGTTTGTAATTGCCACGTCGTTGTGCGTCTTCACACAGGGCAGGGATGATGGGCAGCAAGTGACCACCATGTCTTTCACACCAAACATGCTTCTCCTGTCCGTGCTGAGGAGCATGGCCAGACTGCTGTGAATGCTGGTGTTTTACTTGCTTTTGAATGACACTTACCTCTCCTGTTCCCTGATTTAAGTTACTGTCACAGTTTAAAATTTTAGCAGAGGAGGAGCAAAGCCACTATAAAAGTAAAACCCAAAATGCTTCAGAGAACCAGAAGAAGATGTTCCTGATGTTAAATTCAATGGCAGTAAATCCCCTTCTTTTTTCCAGTAGTTTTTCCAGAAATAATTTACAGTCCAAAACCAATCTCACGACACGCAAATCAATCTGTATTGAGCCTGCCTGCCATTAGAGAAGGTCCAGAAGGGGAAAAAAATAAAAATGGACTGTAAATATTTGCATTGTGACACATTTTTCACTTTGAAGATGTCTGTTATTTACATGGTTCACAAAGTTTAAATGCAAGTCCAAGTTCTCCTTCTGCTGACGGTCCCAGTTCTGCAGTAAGGCCAGTGGACAAGCGGGGGGTGCGTGACTCCTGCAGAGGATCCGGCTCTGGGGCTGTGCAGGTGTGCTCTGCTTGGTCCTGAAGCTGCAGCAAGCCTAACTCACGCCGTGACAATTAATGCCAGCAAACAGTCACCAAGACAAGGCTGTGCTGTTTCACCCCCGATTCCAGAACAAAAGCAGCTCCCTTTGGTCAGGCCAGTGTGTTTTAAACACTTTGATGAAGTTTCCACCTTAAGGATTGTGGGGAGGAAAAAATAGAAAAGCAAATTGCAGAATGTAGACTGAAGTACTTGCAATCCTTGTGACAAATACTAATGTATAAATCAGCAGCCCAATCCAGGCCCGGGCCGCTGATCATGTTCTTTGCTGAAATGTCACCTGTTCCTATCTAACGATTTGCATAATGCAAAGCTTCTCACTCGTAAAATACAGATTAAGAGGGGAAGCAAAGAGTCATTCTCGAACCATGGAGCCATTTCAAACAGAAAAAAAAAAAAAAAAAAAAAAAAAAAAGAAGCAGTCTTTACTATTAACCCTGTCATAGCCACAGGCTTTATTTCCCTTTTTTGCATTTGAAACGATAGCTCCATTTGGAAAGGAAAATAATCAGTTAGATCCAGCCTCGCCTTTTTTATGTGTTTGCTTTTCTGTTAGACTCCCAAATTCAACATGAACAGAAGTGAAATAATCAAACCATTTAACACTGGAACTTTAGTGGAACATTTAACTGGCCTCATAGCGCCTGTCTGAAATGCATGGACATGTATCGACAGATTTCTGCCGGCTCCAATGAGGTAAGGTTCTAGTAGCCATTTTGAGGAAGTTCCTTTACTATTTTTCCCCCCATACCTTTTAAAATTTACCCTGAGGTGTATGTCTCTGAGTGCTATCTCACTGCCCAGGAAGAAGGGGGGCTTTTTTTTCTTTTTCCACAGTGAAGACAACAGCACTTTTGGCCACACAAAATTCTTCTAAATCAGCTTTATGCAATTTTAACTTTATATTGCTCATAAAAAGCATTCAGAGTACAGCTGGAGTGACAGACACAATCATAGGAAGGTATGTTGACCTGAATATTTCAGGATTGAAAACAATTCTAATTGTTAAAGATTAGGATGAGGCTTACCCTTTCCCACATTATCCTAACAAAGACTGGTCTCCTCCAGGGCTCTCAGTTTTCCCCATAAGCAGCTGGTCGTGGCCATCACCAGAAACCGGGTGCTGGTGTTCACTGGGCTCAGGCTGGCAACCCCTTTGTTCCCACTGACTGTACTGTTTTGAGGCAGTTAAAGTTATTCAAGGGATGGAGGCTGTTTTCTTGCAAAAACTTTGAACTCGCATATGCATCTATAATGCTACAAGGGCGGCCACGGTCCTGACCGCAGCACGTGCCGCATCGCCTGTCTCAGGCCAGTTGTGTCTGGCAAACCCCCTGCCCAAGCCATTTGGCTTAGGCAAGGCATTTAGAATAGTTTAAGATCTCCGTACCTAAAAGACAACTTTCTGTGCACCGTTGTGACAAGACGGGAGATGGGAGCGTGTGCTGATGCCGCCACGTCCTGTGTTTGATTGCCTGCAGAGCAGGGGTGGGAGATTTTCAGAGGAATGGGTTTTATTCTGGCTTTCCCCACCCGGCTGCCGGTGCCCAAGCCCATTAACCTTCAGGGAATGGTTCAAAGCTTATCTATTTTCTTGTGGTCCTGAACTGCAAGTTGCTGAAGTCTCCTTGCTTTCTCTGGCAAGAGAGGGGGTTTAATATGTCACACTGAGCTTGCTGCACCCCGCCGCACCATGCAGGCTCTTCAGCTTCTTTCAGAAGGTTGCGTTTGTTCACTCGCTGCTGATGTGGCAGTTTCACGATTTTTTCCTCAAGATTTTTGAATCCTGGGGAAAATAAGTAAGCAAGCTTGAGCGTAATAAGGTGTAATAATAAACACTAAGGCTGCAGCCATTTCTCATAAGCACACCCATGGGCAGGAGTGGCAAGAGATACTGTCTGAAATCCAGGGCAAGAATATAGGGCTCAGAGAAAAGTAACTTGGAAGAGAATCTAACTAGGTTCTAAGCACTGAAGTCCATGAAGACTGCCCAAGGGATGTTGTTTTGTAATATTCTTAGTAAAAAGAGGTATAACAACTATGCAAACATTAACAAAAGTTAAGGAGGGAAAGACTCCCATTACACCTGGACCTTTCCCTCGTGCATCACCACTTTCTCCTCCAGTAGTGATTCTTGATCCCATTGTCATCTTCAGTCTTGAGAATCTGGTGGCAGTTCACCCTATAGTGCATCCCTTTCCTGGAAGTCAATGGACTAGATGGTCTAATGGTTCTTTTCACAATCACAGTCTGTGATTTTTGTCTTTTTACAGTATTTCATTCCCTGTTTCCCCTTCCATCTCCTTCTGCAAATTGAGACTGGCTGAGGGGAGGCGTAAAAGAGAATGAACTGTCACTTAAACTCTCTGCATCACTCAGTCATTCTTATAAACGGGGATCTCATATGGCTTCAGCTCTGTCAGGAAAACAGCCTCTCAAAATTTCTCAATATTCAAGTTGTGCAGAATAAATTACTAAGAGCAGGTTTATCCACAAATACTTGTCTTTCAAAAGTATCGTTGCTGCTCAAAGATTCTTGTAGCACGTACACACACATACATATGTGCACACACACACATACACACAGAGCCTTCAGAACCTTCAGTGCTTCCAAAAAAGCAGCTGCACTCTTCAACACCTTTCTGGGGGAAAATTTTTACGTGAGTGTATTGCATAAAGAGAGCTGTAGGATTCCGCAGCCTGATCTGTGGTTGGCATAAGGCTCTATATAGCAGTGCCTTCTCTGGAGACAGGCTATACTACCAAATTCTGTCTTAATTGGTACTGTACTTTTAGGATCATGGACCACCTTTGACACTGGGACAATTCATTCTCAAGGTCCATCCCGATGCACTTATTAATGCAGAGTTTCTTCTGCTGACTATTCCTCCCACAGCTGAAACCGAGCTATCTGTAGCCACACTTAATTAACACAGGCCTCTTTAATTGACATCCCTTAGCTTCATATAGAGGCTACCACTTATTTATGTCCGATATGGGCCAAGTATGGCAATGTCTGCAGACACCTGGCCAGGCACGGTGCTGCCGACCCACTGATACGGGTCTGCTCTCGGGGAATCAATGGCAGAACAGCAGTGAGCGTTCACTTCTGGTGAGTATCGCAACCAGCCAAAACAACAAGACACTCGGATACAGGTTGAAGTCACAAAGGTAATTTTGAATTGGGAGCGAAGCTGAGAACTCTGAGATATTTTTCCTAATATAAGAAGTAGATTTTTATATTTTATGCAGCATAATGCAGTAATATGTTCCCTCCTGTTTGTATTCCTAGTATTTCTAAACCTTTTTTAGCATTGCCATTGCTCAGACCCTTTCATCTTATTTTATAGATATCTAGGATTATCATTCTCCACTGACATTTATCCAAGTTAAATATTGTTTTGCACAAGATATCTATACAAAATAATAATAATAAACTTATTAGTGATTGCTGTACTTGAATCCAAGTACAAGGTGAGCTGCTTTTCTACTCTATTGAGAATTCTATTAATCTTCAGAAAAAAAGATGGAAAAACAGACATGGGGAGAGAATAAAATGGCTTGCAGGTTCAATGGCTATTATCTGAAATATTTAATAACTCTAGTATCACAACTCTTTGGTTATAATTCTGTCCAAAAGAATAGATGTGATATGATCATTCTCTCTCTCTTTTTTTTTTTGACAACAACTGATCAAGAAAAGTGAGTGATTTTCCCCTCCAGTTCTTTCCCTCTGCTTCTGTCTCTTGAGAACAATTCCTTTGCTGATTCCTGCAGCTGAGATTACAGTCCCATTTCTAATCAGTTACAGGATGCATTTGTCTGTCTTGAAGTGGGCCAATGTGCAAGATAAATAATAAGATTATTTACTTTCTGTGCTCAGTTACAGTAAAGAATTCAAGTTGACGTAAACATCATGTACTGATCAGGTTCTTTCTTATAAAAATCTCAAAGGTAAGTTTATTATTATTTCATTGAAAATGTAGGATTTTCCCTGAAGATACTTCTTACATCTTCTAGGATATGAAAATCTGCATTAAACAATAGCCTGAGGTATAGGACTGCACAGAGCTGAAAGGCAGAGAATGTTAGACAAAATGCCCCAAATGAGGTTTAAAACATCTGATATTAAAAGCAGCACATTGCATTTGCTTTCATATAGCAAATCTTAAAATTTACCAGAAGTAAAAAAAGAATCTAAGGTCAACTTCACTGTGTTTTTACCAAAAATCACTAAAGAAAAACACCATATGAAGCAGAAGAAAAAACTTGGTCTTCCCTTGAATGGAGGCAATCTGCCAGAATTTGCATTTTACACTGGGGGCCCATTTCCCTCCCGCCCGCCTGAACCACTCACCCCTGCTGCAGAAGTCAATGGGCATTCTGTGTTCCTTGCTGCGGCAGAATTGATTCGCTGGTGTTTCAGAGGCTTATCATTCAGCTCTTTGCAACGCAAATAAATTGACAACTTTTCCAAAGTATGAACAGCCTGCTTTTTTCCCTATAATCTTCGATCATAGAATATATATATGTGATATATGCATATTATCAACATCTTACCTGTTAAAAGCAAAAAGAAATCCCAAAAGCATGGAGAAAAACTGAAGGTTTTATATTTGTACAGATGATACTGGGAGAAGCAATATCTATGATACTCTGATCCCTGGCACCCCTTTCTCAGTAACCCAGTAGTCATCCAGCCTCTGGGATGCTGTGGGTTACCTGAGACAGTAAGCTGCTGGCAGAGCTCTTTAAAGGCGTATGTATTATCTGTGGTGCAGTCCATACGTGTAAACACATAGTTCTTACTTTTTCATTGTAGATGTTAGCTTAAGATATCTTGAGGGAAGGAGGTAGCTCCTCTAATATATTTAGAGCCACCTTGTGGTCCCTCTTTGGATATCCCCTTCACCCTCTCCTTCTCCTGGGTGCTCGTGGAGGCTTGATGCTTCCCAGGCATCTGTGTGCCGAGAGCTGCTCCCATCATTCCAGGCACTGCCATCCCCCTGAACCTCACCACCACCAACACAGAGACCTGAGGGGAGTTGCCGTATGCTTCATTATAAGTTTGGGGTTTTCTGACAGAGGCAACCTAGTTCTTTTTTTAGGGTCCTGCTTCATAACATGGTCTCCCAGATGCTATCTCAAAAATATTTAATAGAGGTTAAATAAGACGAAAAGAATAATTAGGGAGCATGAAGGCAGTCTACTCCTTCAGCCTTTCCACTCAGTTTCAGAAATCTGGAACTCGGTGATGTTTTTAGTATTTTTCCAAATCAAATGAGAGACTTATCCATCTGTACAATGGTGGTAAAAATTTCCTATGGTATATATCAAATATTAGTTCAATGGAGACACTAACGAATGGATTTCTGACTTGCACAATAGTTCTGGTTAAAAAAATCATAATACAACCTTCTTACAAATCTCATTTTTACAAACATTCAAAACAACATATGATGGCAGTGCCTTGGCCCAGTAAAACCTTTCTGTTGGATAACTTTAACATAAAACTCGGAAGATTATTAGTATTTTTTTAAAGCTATAGTGTTTTCTTGAATCAAGGTTCAAGATTTTTACTGAGATTTTGTATCTGTTGATGGAGGACAGGCAACAACGGGAGTCAGGCAGGGCAAGATGCATGTGAATGAATGGAACTGTCTACACCATTTAAGTCAGTAACAAACTCGTTTGTCTGCTCCTGTTACAGCCCAAGAAGGGCAATGGGCAAATCTGTAGCACGATTCATAGGTCTCTACAACAGGTTTGATCAACCATGCTCTGGAAGGGCCTTTCCAACAACTCTGCAGGTGACCATCTCCAGTGCAGACATCTAGATGGCAAACTCCAACACAAGGTGAAATTACCACTACCGATGCTCTCTGCAGATGTTTTCTCATCTCTGACAGCATCAATAACTGAGGTTTTCTTCTGCATAAATTTAAACTAATATAGCTAAGAGTGAGTTTAAAGGCAATTTAAACAATGGGTGGAAACCATGGATGTTCTTAAATCAGCCTAAACCATCTCACATTTCCTCACTTCTTCCAGGTGCAGGGGTTTGTACCATTATAATTTTTAGCTCTATGCAAGATTAAATTTTTCCCTCAATTAGCACCTCTGTCAAAGCTTCCTGAAGTCAATGAGAGTCTTTTCACCGACTTCATTAGATTTTGTATCTGCTCAAATCCTTCAGTTCATGACCTGTAATGATTCCAGTAGGCTCCAGTGGAGCAGCACACTGAGCACCACCACCCATACACAAATGCATATGTTCACCTCCCAGGGCATTCCCTGAGCTGCTACTTGCTGTTTTCTTAAAACGTGGTAAATTTCTCACTCCAGCCACAGTGAAGAAGGTGAAGACCCTGGAAATATGTTGGCACTGAATTACTTTCATTTTCCTCCCATTCAGAGGGAGATCTCACCAGCAGCTTAAGAAGCAAGACATTTTTATTATTTGCATTTGAAAACGGAGGGGGGGGGGAAGGCATTTTCACTTCCTTGAGATAAAAGGACACTTTTGATGTATCTCATGGAGTTTTTGAACACACTTTTTTGTCTCCCTGGATGTGTCTATCCAAGCAGCACTGCAAGGGTACCTGTGTGCTCAGGCAGTTCCCCCAGGCTGGAGCTGAACTCCGCTTATCCCAGCCTGGGGTCTGCACACACCACTGTTCCCAGCCCAGAGCTGGCATAGGCACATGCCCAGCTGTGCTGGTTTTGGCTGGGGTACAGTTCATTTTCTTCATAGTAGCTAGTATGGGGCTATGTTTTGGATTTGTGCTGGAAACAGTGTTGATAACACAGGGATGTTTTTAGTTACTAATTATTTAATTATATTATATAAAAATTTTATTATTATTTTTATTTTAATTATTAAACTGTTCTTATCTCGACCCATGAGTTTTCTCACTTTCACTTTTCCAATTCTCTTCCCCCCTCCCGGTGGTGCGGGGAGTGAGCGAGAGGCTGTGTGGTGCTTAGATGCTGGCTGGGTTAAACCATGGCACCAGCTCCTCTCCGCTCAGTACCATCTGCCACGGAGACAACACAGCACAGGCAGAAAAAGGGCACGTTTTTTTTCCCTAATCACCTGCAGATGCCAGGACACAATCTCTGGAAAAGACCATGGAGAATACTTACAGAAAAGAAATATTTAAATATGGCTTAAGAGGGTATGATAGGACTATCCATCCCACAGGGCGGATAGAACACAGCAGAGAAGAAAATCTCACTCTGAGCTCAGACGTAGCCAAGTTACCATGTTACATCAGCAGACTCATGGCAGGTCAGAGCAAGTTGGGAGGCATTCCTCCAAAATGCAACCTGTACTGCTGATGTGCAGGGGTGGAATGGCACCTCCAAGCAGTCGGCACTGGAGATAGAAGAGGAAGGAGCAGACAGGGCTTTGTTCACTATGGAAAGCAGATGGAGAAGAAGGAGCTAGAAAGAGAACGGCTTGGACCATGCAAGGAGACTGAACAAGCTGCAGTGGGCGAAGCTAGCATGGAGAGATGGAAAAGAAGACAGGAGAAGAAGGGAAGGACCGGTCCAGGCAAGTAGGGAAGGCTTAGCCCACCTGGCCCCCGAGCTGGTTGGGAGGGAAGGGGAAAGCAAGGAGAAGGGGGCGAGGCTTTGCCCCCCGGGCTGGGGGAGTGGGAAGGCACCGGAGGGAGGTGGTTAATAGCCCGCACTCGGCTGCCTCACCAGGAATGGCAGTGACACCTGACTGGGAACTTGGGGAAACAGTTGGCGGCTTATTAAAGCAGCCGGACCCCGGCTGAACCCCACGACTACACGCTAGGATTGCTGTGTGCCCCTTGATAACTCACAGCTGCTGATAAAGTCCACTGGTAATGGCTTTTTGCTAATGAGAAAAGTGCCGCTGATTATGACAAATAGCCTTGGACCAACAGGCTAAGCTGCTACATAGGCTCCCAATTGTCAGTCTGGGTGATTTTTGCATTTCATTATTTCTTTCCTGACGTCCTGGCTCCTTCTATCCTTAACGTACTCCCAGAGCCGTGTGTCACAATTTTAATAACACTTCTTTATCTCAATTTTTCCCCCCTCTCTCCATGGGAGCTGGAAACAAAAGGCTGTTACAGAAATAATATTTAACCTCGCGCCTGTGCTGCAGCGAAAGAAACCCCACAGCTATTGTTCAAGAATTAAAAAGGCGTAAATAGGGCACACAGAGCCCACTCAACCCTTAAAGACAGGCTTTAAAAAATACCTATTATTACTATTATTTAAAGCCCTTTCATGTACAGTTTCGAGGCCTGCCATGTTCCCTTTCTCTTATCCTGTGACAAAGGTATAGCACATATCTAAGCACAGAGAATGAAATCTTGGTGGACAGTGACACTGTCTCACCATTTTGAATGCCTTCTATTAATAGCAATATTATTTTAGAAGGAAAAAAAAAAAGCCATCAAGGATTCAGAATAAACCTGCTATCTTCTTTGCAATTGGTTACAAATAATTTTCTGTCATTAAAAAAATGAAAGCTGAAGACTATTGGGTGGGTACAGCAGAACCAAGGCCAACACATGCCCTAAACTAGGTGTAAAAACTATGCTTTTCTGCCCTTCCCTTCACAAACCAGCAGCAAACAACTGAAGTTCACGGAGCTCTCTCCTGTTCTCGTATCACTAGGATTTGCCAAAGAAGATCTCTGCTTTTGAGGTCACATTGCTGTCTGTGGCCCTTGACTTGCAAAAAGGACTGATCCCGTTGCAGGGTCCTTGTGTGCGCCGTCCTCGTGCTGCCCGTGGTGCTGCCCATCCATGCTGCCCACGTCTGGTGTCCTGCAAGAGGCAGAAGGAGCAAACCACAGACCCCAGAAGCATCTTGCGGTGGGAGTGGGGGGGTGGTGTGGGGGCACATGAGTCGTGTTGGAGGCAGCACTTGAGCAATTGCATTTTCAGACCCTGATAGGCTTGTAAATGCAAAACAAAGAAGATACAAAAATGTTCCAGAATGTAGAATTAAAGATCTGTGGCAGACGAAGCGGGGGCACAGGCACTCTTCCCCTCCCCATTAACTAGTCAATCAGTGGCAGATCTTAAAAGACTGAATCATCAGGAGAGTCTGCAAAAGAATCAGGAGCTCAATCAAAGTTCAGAGCATGGGATTTAACTGTACGACTGTTCTTCATGTCTATCACTTGCATTTCTCTTTGTCTGCGATTTTATAAATTGCAGCACTAGAATAACATTTGCTTTACAAGTGTTATAGCTACATTACATCAGCGACATTAAAATCATCCCAATTGGAAAAGAAAATTGAGCTTAAGCCTCCCTTAGTCCCTCTGTGATGTATAAGATGTAACTAAAGGATTCCTGCTTTGTTTTTTAAGCATCTTGAGAAATTTGGGGCTTTCTAATCTTTGTCATCCCAAAGGGAAGGTTCTCCCTTCACTATTATCTCTTTGAACTTTTCTTGGATTTTTTTTCATGATTTACAAATCATGAAAAATGTCAAAAATATAGAAGAAAATTATAGGATCTGTTTGGAGTTTGTTTATTTGAAATTTTCTGTGTCAACATACTGGTTTTATAGTAGTCTATAAAGTCTAACTTAAAATAAATAAAAACCCCATACAAAACAGATGAAATGACCATACCAAAGACTTAAAAAATAATCTTATTTTCTAGAAAAATAAAATTCTTTCTAAATTTACAATAGAATTCAATCTCTCATACTGTACAGCTTGGCTATTTGAACTGGATCATTATAAAGAAGTCCACAAACTAGTTTTATTTGCTTTACCGCAATTTCTGCTACTCCATAAGAAAAGCCTTTGTGGTCTTCATTTTATTCATGAGAGGAAAGTTTACTGGATAAAAATAACACACTCACTTCACATAAGTAGTGTCAACTGTGAGCACTGGTGAAAGATCAGAGACAGAAAATTAATGCACGATCAATTACAAAATCACTCGCAGAGCAATAGCCAGATAATAATCGCTCCCTTTTAGAAGGAAACCTTCACAAAATTCCACTGTCCCTTCCAGACCCCCTTGCGTTTGCTCTAGCTGATAACCTGCTGAAAGTCATCTTTCCTCTTGGGATCTCATAGGCAAAGCTTGTGGAATATTTCTCAGTCGGGCCATTTCTGGGATGGCATTTGTGACACTCACTCACTTCTTTGGTTTTGAGTTTTACTGGATAATAATCCACCAGCACGGAATTTTCATGTCTTAAAAATAAAAGTAGCAGCCAGGCTCTGACACCTAATTGCGGTCTTCTCCCTCACATAGTGCCACTGGTTTCAAGTCAGTCACTTGAAGAGTGGTCCCATTATATTGAATCTAAAGGGCTTGTATTAAAAAAAACCCTATTGTTCCCCTTCAGCCACCCTCCAGCCTGCTTTTCTCCTCTGAAACGTGGCCTTCACCCCTCACAAATGCCTGGAAAATGCCTAGAACAGCACGGATGCCACTATAAGAGGAATAAATACAACCGCAATAGAGGTCACACTTACAAAGTTTCTGACAGCTAAAGAGATTTTAACATTTCAGTCAACATCTGGATTGTGAGCCAAATTTTGCTAGTCTTAACCTGGAAATTTTTTTCTTATGTCTGAGAACCAGTAAAATCCCACCAGCAGCTAGAAATTTTATAGCATGCTAACCTGAACACATCTAATCTTAGCAGCAAGAACAGGTAAATGTTCCTAGTATTCATTAATTAAACTAACAGGAATTAAAACCTGAGATTTTTCAGATTTTTTTTGCTTTTTAACAGTAGTTTTTTTTAAAAAATTATTTTTTTTACAGTCCATTTATTTGTGGAGTTTTTCTTGGCATGATAGATTTTTGTGTTTGGTAAGGTGTTTATTCTTTCCTGTACAGAGAAAGTACTTCCCAAAATTCAGGTTTGGCTGCTATAAATGTGAGGGCATTGTTTTAAAGAAATATTTATATGTTTAAGTCTGTTGACCATTTACACCATTATTTAAAGGGGTCACAGAAAAGGGCATTGGTTATTAAAACAGAGGGAGCGAGCAAAAGCAGGAGAGAGACAGAGGGAGCGAGAGGTAAGAAACTCATAATGGGATTTTTCATGTGGAACGATCATTTTATCTAATACGTCTGAAAATGTAATCCATTACTACTAATTACCATGCTGGCATTGAAATACAGGATCACACTTCCTCCAGATCCAGATAGGGGCCCAAATCTCTCCGCTCATTGTTCTTTCCATCCCACCTCGCCTCCCTCCCTCTCTGCTTCTCCAAGAAGAAATTCATCCCTTCGGACATTAGTGAAGAAGGGCCCGAGGTCTCCCTATCGTCCTAAAGCAGAAGCTAAACAATATTAGCCAATCATTTTTGATAGATGAAGCATGGAAATTAGTTCCAGAGTTTAACTGATAACTGAAACCACACAGTTACATTCCATTATGGCAGCCTTAATTGATGAGCTCATTAAGCCCATTATTAGAGAAATTGATTTCAAATAGGCACTTAAAACTGGCTGGCAAAAGAAAAAGGTGAAGAGATACCATACAATGTGAAGAAAGTAACTAAAATACATAATGAAGCAAGTAATTTTATAGGTTTGTTTAATGAAAGCCTCAAGAGCATATTAGTTGCTGTGTGGATTTTAAACACTCATTTTATGTACTAATAAAGCTCACGCCCATTATGGGAGTTCTGAATGCCTCCAATCTTTAATGCAGCTCTGGTACTAATTAATTAATTAACCCCAGCTGAAGCAATCAATTAGTCATGCAGAATCGACACTTTAAAGGTCTGCCAGGTAGCACTGGGTACCAGCACAGAACAGTGGAAGCAAAGTTTCTTTTTTAATTATTTTTATTTTGCTTTCAGCATAACAGAAAAAAAGCAAACAGGACTAGAATTTAAAAACTGTGTTAGCAGCATAGTAAAAATGGGTGATTAAGGCTCTGACCTTAGATTATATCAGAGGATAAAGTAGTGGAACAGTATTTGGAATTTTGGAGATGGGTTTGGATTGGAGATGCTCAGCCTGGCCAGTTAATTTTGGATGTGTTCATCTCAAGCTGCTGCTGCTGCTCAGATCAAATGCAGACTGCTGCAAGTTCCTGGGCAGCTGCATGAAAGCCCATTTTCACACCTGAGGGCAGAGAAAGTAAGCGAGTGCAGGAAAGGTAGTAATAATAAATCTTCCAGAAGCAAATCTTCAATTTCTAGTATGTACTTGGAAAGCAAAAGCAGACAGACAAGTCCCTTGGTATTAACCCCTCTTGTGTCTTTTTTGTTTCCTCCTTTTACCTTCTCTTGAATGCTAAACTGTAGAGCCCTTATCAAAAGGGCCCTATATAAATGGCCCTTCATTAAACAAAGCTCATCAGCCATGACCGATTAACCTCAGTTGTAAAGTGAGATTGCTGCCTGTGTGAGCTTAAGGGTGGATGAGCGGTTAGCTGGAAGACTGCACCGAGGATCTTTCCACTGGGGTGAATTTGGAGGAAAAGCATAGATTTCATTGAGGAGATACTTAAAAAATGGAGCAAGTCAGATTGAATTTCTGCTTTGAAGGATCCATTACTGCTACTTTTATGGCTGTTGTTATTAGCAGTAGTATTGATCTTTTTAAACTGTTGAGTTTGGCCAGCTTGCTGGTATGGTGCTGAGGACATTTGGCAGAAGGTCTCTGGGTGATGTTGGAGTCGGCAGAGGAACAGACTGAGCAAGGTTCCTTCCTGATAAATGCAGGGACATAGAATTTTTGCTTTGGGACCAAATTTATTTATTATTTTCAAGCCAGCTCCAAAAGGGGTCTGGTAAAAGACTGAGTAGATGACTCATAGTGCCCATGTCCAATATTGTAATCTATCTTCTCACCTCATGTTTTACAGCTACCTGACCCTAATAGCTTGTGGGCTGAGTAGACATCTGCACTTCTAATTTAGGTATATGCCTTGTCTTCAGTGGCATTTGGAGACTGGGTAAAAAAGCACCTGCAATTCTGAATCTCTGCTTATTCTTGGCACTTCTTATTCAGCGTAGGTCCTTCAGAAACTGCATTTTAAGGTGCCCATGCTCTCCCTATGCCCTGTCTGAGAACTTAAAGACCCCATCCGAGAGTTGGACTGTGCACCAAGGGCTGACCATCTAAACTGTTAGGCACTGCAGCATCTAAGCACAGGTACCCAAGTCCTTTATTGGCTCTTGGATTTCAGTCGTAGACTTGGCTCCTGTGGTAAAAATTTGCTGCTGACACAAAGTTAAGAAAACTGTTCATATGGAGGAGGTCTGGAATATCATGCAGACACCTGCCTGAAACAGTCCAAAATGCAATGTTGTCATCAAGAATTTCTGCTACGAAGAGGAAGATCCTCAGATAGAATCAAGGCAGGAGGAAAGAGACCTGAAACAAAATTAGTCATAGCACAATTGACGGTGTGAATGCCCTTGCTAGCTCTTATGATTTGCTGATCAAAGCAAATGTGATTCTAGACTGCATCAGACAACATATTTTTAAGCAGAACTAAGGAAATATTGGATGTATGGACCCAGCACCAGACTTTACGTTGAAAAAGGAATATAGTTCCAAAAACCGCATCCAGGAAAGATGAGTTCAGACTGAACTGAGGCAGAGAAAAATTATGAATATATCTTGAGAAATGGAGGCCTTTCTTTTTAAGAGAGCTTTGCTTGCTTAGCCTAGCAAAATGAAGGCTGATATGTGATATAGTTCTCCCTATAAATATATCAAAGGAGCATCTTCTCCAGCAGGTAGAAAATCTATTTAAGCTAAAGGATAAAGTAGGCACAACAGCAAATGCATATGAATAAATAATATTCAAATAATAAAATTCAAATTGGCCATAAATAAATTTAGACTGGAAATTAGAAGAAATTTACCATCAGAGGTGTGAGATTTGGGAGTAGCCCTGAAGTGGGAAAAGTCAGAGAAGGGAATCTAAAGGATTTCAGAAGGAATATTTATTTATGATTGTTTATGACAAAGACTATATGACCTGGTCAACTTTGAAGTGCCTCAGAGAGGATCCCCTTTCACTGCCTTTGAAGGCTAAGCTTGCTGCACGCAGCATCCAGATGAGGTTTTTGACACTCTCATTGACATATGCATGTGCAGGCATTGAAAGCCGTGAGCCAAAAGGATCTACTTGTGTTCCTTAGAGCATTCGCAGACATTTGTGTGACTGCAACCAGAAGTACAGCCTTCTTTTTTTTGTCCCTGCTGGCCTTAGTTCTTCTCCAGTCCAGCTCAGTGTAAAATCACTGCCATTCTCTTTCTGAATTTATAGTGATGAGTGACTGCTGAACTTAGCACCGTTGGCTGTATGAGGAAGGCAAGATGTTGTCCCACCTCCTCTCTTGAATGACAGAAGGGCTAGGATGTGCAACATTTGTATTGCTGATAAGCAAGCAAGGAGTACAGCTGACATGAGACATAGATACACTTGTGGCCAATTCAGTCACACATATTCGTCAGGTAGAGAACAGGTTTCATCATATGGTCCAAATGACCTGCTACATCTGTTAGCAAGGCAGGGCCAGTGAAGATGCAGAACATCAAGCTGAATTGTGTCTGTCTTCTGTGTCACCAGCCAAATAGTCAGCAATCAGTCTGTGTCATCTTCCTTACTGAGATTTTGGAGCACAAAAAAGAGCTGAAAGCATGGGTTTGAGTTCCATAGTAGAGTAAAAAACTCTGAAGTTAGAGAAGTCATATTTTGATTTGTAAATTCTGCACATTTGGCATGGAAGTCATGGAGGGCATCTAAATTTCAAGCCATTTACTTTTCAAAACAGAAATGCATGTAGTACAAGAAAATACTTTGGTTTCTTCCTTTTTTCTGTATTCTCTTGGTGGATTAGAGTATTACTGTCATCTTTACCTTCTCTCAGTTGGTGCTTTAGTGTCCTCATTTCTGCTCTTTCTGTGGTTTCTACCCAGGTGATTCCCCAGAGTTCAAGTTGCTTTGGGGACAGGCATGAAATTACAGACAGCACAAAATGGACAAAGAGTTTCAGTTATTGTGTAACTTCCATCCCAAGACTGGCTGGACAAAGTTGGGTATGGTACATAAGATGGTATAGTCTGTGACCATAAAAACTTGCAATTTGAGTGACAGCAGAGATCTAGTTACTGCAATGACATGATCAAATCGATAAACTCACAAGATCAAACAAGTTCCATTCTGTGGAAGGCTGGATGATTCAAATACCAAAACCACACACATTAAAAATCTCTTAGTATATCTAAAAAAGGGAGTGCTAGCTGGAAACTTCACATGCCAATAGGAGAGCACCTTCAAAGCAAGTCCTGGAGGTCCTTCCCACACTACCCCGAAGCAGTCTCCAATATGTTAACAGCCTAAGAAAACACATACAAGATGTGCCGGTTCCCAAAGTAAAACTCAAATTCAAGGTATCAGTAGTGGCCATTTCTCACCTAATTAGGACTGTGCAGACTGGAGGCAGATTGCCTGCACAGCACCTGCACTGAATTTATCCTGCACTACTGCAAAACTCGAGCTGTGCTACATTTTCCAGCTTTGTTTCCCAGAACTCCAAGTAAAAACATCATCACTTTACCCTTTTATCTCATTTTACATTTGACAAAGTAATTATTTTTACTTCGGGACAATCTGTTTTCCACATTTGGTGCAAAAACTATTGTTTTGCTACGAGTGAGCCTTTTTTAACCTAGAAATTGTGGATATGTCCACACACTAAGAAAATAATGTGTTTAAAATTTAGGCATGTTGAGACCAGAATGAACATAAAGTAGCGCATTAGGGAACGGCTAATGAAGGGCAAGTATTACAGTCATAAGGACATTGTTAGAATAAAGGTGAGCTGTGATGGTTCACTTTTCACTGAAATAATGTAGCAGCATTTGCATTGTGAGTGAAAACTTCTCGGAGCAGAGGGAGAACTGATCAGCTGATGGATGGTAAGTCTGAAACAACTACAGCAGAAATTAGTGTGTGCCGATGTCACAGGATTAAATGAATCTAAATAACTATTAGTGCAAGTCTTGATGGCACTAAGGGAGAAACAGAAGAGAAAGTGAAGGTTGTAAATAAAATTTAAAAAAAGAGACAAGTGACTATAAAGGCACAGATTACAAACAAAAAGAAGGCATAATGCCAAACATAGGATAAACATCACCAAATCTTATTAGGGACTGATTAGTGCCTAATCATTCAAATCCTTCATCTGTGAGAAACCACTAGGGATATAAATCCAAGCAGATTAGAATCAGTTGAAATATTAGCTTGAATAGAACAGCATAAAACCTCTAAACATCAATCTGGTAAACAGACTTTATATACCAGGGCTGATTGCGAGCTGCCTGTTCCTAGGGTGCAGAGAATGAAGCCTAAGACAATCATGTTTCTGATTTCACACAAGTTTTAGACTTGTGTAATTCCAATGGCTCATCCAGAGTACACAGGCAAAATAATGCTGTTTGAAAAAGAAGAGAAAATTACATCTCCTCCCTTAAAATGTTCTTGTTTCCTCATCTCACTCCTTACAGTTGATGCCAGATATTTAATAGTAGTTGTGGGAGGTTTCCTTCATCAGCTGAATTCAAAGCTGCAAATGGATCCAATCTTAATTTGCCTTTTAAGATACCACAGGACTGCATCCAGAGTTGACCACTGTCCCACCAACAGAGCTCTACACCCTGAGCTGTTTGTCCATGGCCTTTGCTCTGAAGTTCAGAGAGGAGCACATTTCAACACATAACATAGCTAATCACCATTTATGTATGGAATTCAGTCTGAAATTAAAGGGAAAAAAACTCAGTTCTGAGTCAGCTAAGCCCCATTCTAGCCCAGGAGAAACTCCTCATGTACATCCAAGAGGCATGCAACGTACCAGATCCCTCAGAGAGGCTGGGGACCTGCTCCCTGCATCAGCCATCCTCCCTACTATTCAGCTGCAGCTTTCTCCTCTCTCTCCAGGTAAAATCACTTTATTCTCTGGCTTGGTACCAAATTGCAGTTTTTGTTGTATTAATCATTAATCACCACTGAGTTTCTGGCTGAGGTTCAGAACAGGCAGGTTTTTTCCTCTGGCAAACAAAGCTCTGTCTGGTGTCCTGGGACCAACCAGCTTCTTCCAATAAAAGTCACTTTAAACTGGGAGTCTTTCAGAGGAAAATGTAGATTAAACACTAGGAATGATGTTGAACTTGATGTTTGCTTAGTTTGCCCTAGCTGTGGTAGGCTTCATCTTGTACCCTCACACACTTTCCAATGGCTAGTTGGACTAGATGATTGTTGTAGGTCCCTTCGAACTGAACCATTCTGTCCTGTCCTGTCCTGTCCTAATCTAATCTAATCTAATCTAATCTAATCTAATCTAATCTAATCTAATTTCCTTCAGTACCCACTTTGCCCACAAAAATTAAGAAACCAAGTTACTACGAAAGACTGGAGTGAGTCTTAGACCAGAGGATGGCCAAAGCTCCTAACTAACCTCCTTCGTCACCACCAAAACAGTCTGACCTGGCAAGCCATGTACCACTTATCTATTCACCACAACAAATAAAACCCATACGTCAATATAAACTCACAACCCTCTGTTGACCTCTAGCACCCTTGCCATTCTTGCACGCTTGTCAATGGACTGCACATGGCTGCACCTGGGGTCTTGCTGTCACCTACCAGCACCATGTCTGTCACCCAGACACGTTCTAGGGCACAGAGATGAGACTGAGAGTGAGAGACATTTCCATAGGATGGGAACCATCTCTAGATCCATGTTTGTAGCTCTCAACTAAACCATGGCCTCGATTTTGGTACAACATTTAAGATACTCCTACAAACAAACAAAATGCAAGGCAAAAGTAAGACTGGAGGGGAAAAAATCTCTTTCATCCCATCCTACCGATGACATTATAAATAATATTAATAACAAGCAATGTGACTGGGGCTTCTTAAGGAAGGCATGATCCTGAAGGGCTCAGGTTCAGCAGGGCAGCTGCAAGGAGCGGAGCTGCAGGATTTCCGCTAGAGCCCTTTCCTTCTGTTCCTCAGCATGAGGAGCAACAAACCAGTCCTGCCTACGCTCTGTGAAAATTGTAGAAAGAGACACTCTCGGTTTGAATTTCTGTTGCCCCTTAGCTGCGTATACAAGCGTATGTCCCCAAGCTTGTGATTGCACATGATAGAAAGGCAAAGCAGGGAGTTGGTAAGCTTAATAACTACTTGACTTTCACAAATACTTTCTGCTACAAGATGCTGAACAATTCAAAATGTTCCAGTATTTATACTGCATCCCAGATTAAATAACTGTTGTCATTTTCTGCCTTCATTGTTTTAATAGTCAATTCAATTGAAAATAGGCCCATTAAAAGTATTCATTTGTAAAATATTGCACTATAGCTATTTTTTTTTTATTTAGCAGTTCTGAAAACACCTACCAAGTGATTGCCACTTAAAACCCACTTAAAGGCCAATTTACACAACATTTGTGCTTGTGTAAATAAGGTTTGCTGTTATGCTAATGTGCAACTGCACCACTTGTGCTGTTTTGAAGGATAATTCACAATTTTAAATTGTGCTGTATGACAGAAGAATTCAAGGATGTTTTAATCACAGCTTTCGTTAGCATTAATCAGATGTAAAAGCACATACTGTTTTGTCTGGTGGTGGGAAGCAGGCAGTGCAGAGACAAATGACTGAAAGGAGATTTACAGGTTTTCTACCCCTGATTTCCAATTAAATCCTGAGTATTTAGTTGATACTCTCAACTGGAAATCTCATGATAGAGAAAATACACAAGGAGATCCGTAACACTGTTTGAAAATAAATAAATAAATAAATAAATAAATAATCAATCAAACAAAAAACCTGAAAAACCACCTCTACAAATTTGCTAACAATAGTGGTTTTATTTTAAATAACTATAATTTTTCCTCTGGGCATTGCTGCAGATTATGCATTTTCCTTCATGATTTTTTAATGAAGGACTAATTTACCTATTGTCCAAGTGCATTATAGACTGTAAGTACGATTATTTAATTCAGCACAAAATCCACCATGTCAAGATTAATTCATATTTACTAAATGTTTATAAATTAGGTAACTAAATCTTCATGGATGAATGCCAACTTGTACTAAGACTTATTTCTTTTCTTCATAGAAATTTCTGTAAGTGCTTATAACCATACTGAGGAACTATAAAGAACTGATAGTAACAATATATTTACAAATCATCTGCTGAGACCATATAAACTCTGTAAAGCAGGATTTTTTTTATTATTATTATAGGTTTGTATAGTGGCTAGCAAAATAGGATCCTCGTGCATGACAGCAGCATATGGGCTACTGCAATACAAATAAATACTAATAATGTGTATACATTAGAGTACAATGATATAAAGGTTGGAATAAATATAGTAGTAATGTTCCTCTGCTCCCACTCATTCAAGAGCCAATCTACATACTGTTTCCTCTTCAGAAACCCTTTGAAATTGTGTTTAACCCAACCTCTGTATTGGGCTGAATTTAAAAATATGCTTTAAGGGTTTCTGTGGTCCCATCAGACCCTGTTCAAAGACTCCTTTGAGCCCAGCAAGCTTTTATTTACATTCGTATTTCACTCCCTGGCACAGCACCCTGTGTATTTAACCATTTAAATGTAATGCAGGTATAACGGAAAAACACTTCAAAAGCATTTGATGAGCTTTTTTTATTCTAGCTATCCCTCCTCTAAAAATCCTTCATAATCCCTCCTCTTTATTTTGTGGCTGCTGCCTGCTTTTGCGGTTGCTGATCTGATCCCGCCAGCTCTTCTCAATTGTCCCCATTGCTCCAGACAGGACCCCAGACACGGACATTCACACCAGCGCTCAGGCTTTCAGGAGCATATCCTTGACCTCTTTGGGGCTCAAAAGGTGTTGATCTACGTGGCTTTAAAGCACTCACTGCACCATTTGTGCTGTGATGATTAAACCCTCCAGGATGCTCTACTATCAAATATCTATCTCCTTGCCAAGATCTGTCTCTACCTTGTAGCCACCAGCAAGATGTAGAAGCAGCACATCCTGCTACAATATTTTTCCCATCTAACACAGTGCAGGGTGCATACGTAGTGCACCAAGTGTTTTCAGAGAGTCATTTGATGAGCGGGAAACAGGCTGGGAGCCACACAAAAAACCCCACCTACAGCATAGCACTATGATTTTCAGGACCTGCGCTATCATATGTCTCGTGTATACAATGCTGCAACTTAAGCTAACATGGGGATCAGGCAAGCTGCCTTTTATTGCTGATAAATTGAGGCTCAGGAACATGTTGCAGTGCAACGGATGGAGCAGAGCTGGTCATCTGTCAGCCAAGATCTCAGCTCAGACTTTGTCAATATTCATGATTGAGAAGGCTTCCTTGGATGTATGTGCCTCTTCAAAATATTTTTCCTGTATCAACACTTGAAATAGTGATTTTAGCAGTGTGACTGTAAAATAAATTCCCACGCAAGCCTTCCTTGCCACGATGAGGTGTATGTTCATTAACATAGGTCTTTGCCTCTAATAAATTTAATCACCCACCTCTTATGGAAAACCAGGGACAATGTAGGCACACAATGTCACTGATCTGAAGGGAGGAGGTAGGTTTCGGTGCTGCTAGAAGGCTGCCCTCAGCACTAAAGAATATCTCCAAGTTTTCCCTGCAATGCTATTTCTGTGTTTTCTCTGCTCTTGTTCCCCCTTCAGCTGAGGTGTCACGCAGAGCTGTCTCCCCATGCATAAAGCTGCAGAAGGCACGAGGCGGTATGGCCAATGCAGGCTGTGCATGAAGGATGTGGAGGATCTGTAGGTAGCTACAAGAATCCCCCTTGGAGCTGGAATAACTAAGTCCTCAACCCATTCAGAGCTGTTAGGGTGGCATTCCCATATCCTAAACTTTGCTGTCCCTGAGAAAGGACTGAACCTCACAAGACTGATAAAAAGCTCAGCCAGCCTTCTGAAGCCTCTCAGACCCTATAGGGTTGAAACACTTTAGAAACCACCCTTGACAATATATTAAACTATTTCTGTCAATGCTTCTACAGCTCATCTGATAGATACTAATGGCTTCAACCAACAGTCCTATTTAGCATGATTATTGTTTTCATTTTTTAAAATGCACTCCATGCTCAGTTAGTGCTAGACACACCTTCATTACTCCTATCTGTTTGGAGAATCACAGCCTCCAGACTGACATATGAGACATTTCAGGATGGCTGAAAAGCAGTTCATTACATGAATACATCACATTTCCTGTAGCATCAATTGCAGTAACAATTCTTAATGCAGCTAATAAGGTGTTAAAAGTCTCTACTGTTTTTTTGTTTATCTGACTTGTTTAAGATACCAAGCTGGGTTTTCATCACTTCTCAATTGGAAGGTTTAGCAGATTTAGTCTTCATTAAAAATATATATATTCTCTAGGTGTGCCTTTTTTTCAGAGATTCCTCTACCCTTATAAAGCAAAGTGAAAAGTGCCATGGAATTACTGAGTACAAAATGATCTGCCAGTTGTAGTGAATACAGATTGCAAGGCACTTTCTTGGTCATTGAAAGCTGTGGATGTTTATGTTGCAATCCTACAAACAAAGAAAAATCTGGACTACTTTCTTCTTGACATCAAGATCAGTTTAAAGGAGTAGCCATTTGTTACATGAGGTGTAGGCGACAGAATAAATCTAGGACGAACTAATAACTATTCCAACATCCTAAAGTACTCTTACCCAATAACTCCCCTTCTGGATGGCAAGACCCATGCACTGTCTGTCCATCATTTTCGATAGCTCTCAACACATGGAATTTATGTCAGAGGTGCCAGACCCGTTCTGTGGAGAGGAATGAATTCTAGTTTAAATGATATCAGATATTAATCTAAAATAACACACCTCTACTCCATGCACAGCAGATTTCCCATACACATCAGTGGGAGGTTTACAGAAAGATTAAAGAAAAGGTCTACTCACAACATGACTCCATGTAGTCAACCAGAGCTCAATAGTCTGCTGGATCCTACTCTGACGCTGTCAGTAACTTCATCTGCACAAACACACCTTCAATGACTGAGCCCACACCCCGGGATCAGGAAGCAAAGTTGCATGTCCATACTTTTTCTAACTTTAGCTCATGAAACTCCATCCCAATGGAGTTAGCAATCTGCTTCCCTCCCCCTTCCACCTCGGCTTTATGTTGCTCACAAGTCCTTCTTATGAGATGAGAAATAAAAGAAAAATATAAATAATTCAAGGTTTTAGAATAGTGGCAATCCATTCAACACCAATCCTGTAAGAATCAAAATGATACTGGACTTTCATATTAACTTACGATGGCTGTGAGACACTCAGTGTCTCACGACCTGAGTCCAGCTGCTTTTTGGACCTACAGTCTATATAAGGAGTTCTGGTCCTTCTGATCCTCAACATCGGTCCTTTATTCCAATGAGGACATAACTCAAGTTTCAGGTGAGCTCAAGTCCTTTGCTCATGGATGCAAGCTGCGTTCAGACAATTTATGGAGATCCCAAGGCAGAATAGGTCACCCACAGAGACAAAACTACTGTATACTATTCACTCCACACCTTATTTAGCACTGATTTTCACTCTGGCTTTCTTCCCTTGCCAGCATCTTCCCTCAACACTCCTCTCCTGCCTGGATTTTTGAGCTTGTTTATGTGAGGATGTTATATGGGATTCATTTAATTTCTTCAAGTGAAGTTACTATGCCTCCACACATAGTCTTTTGGGGGACAAAAAGGATAGATGCCATGTAGGCTGCAGGAAAGTAACCTTCCTGGGCGAAGCAAGCTGTCTTCTCCCAAAGACCTGTGGGGCTCTGCTTCTTGCAGCTACATTTCTGGCAGTGGACTTCTTTGCTGTCTGATTTCCCACAGCAGCTTGTCTGGGTACCTTCCTGCTTTCCCTTGCCCAAGGGCTGTCTGGACTCTGTTGTCTTCCTGGCAGAATGCTGGGCTATGTGGGATATATTACTTTTTCAGATGTGGAGCTGGTGGCAACTTCTGGCTTTACATCATATCAGATGGATCTCCACTGTATGATACAGCAGATTTGTGTCTTTCTGCATACAACCAGCCTGGAAATGCTATTTTTTGGACACGTACCAGTAAGTTGGACAAGCTAAGTCTACACATTTGTTGGGTCTTTTTTTCTGTCTCTATTTCCATTCATGAAGCAGTTTTATGAATCTAATAAATATTTAAATATGGATTCAAGCCCCACGTAATGTGTGCATTCTTAATCATGTGGTGGGAGAGAAACAATGTGGCTGTAACAGTCCCTCTGTCTATGTCATAGCTATAGGCAAGCTCAATTAAAGCCGACTGTATCAAGTGGTGGTATACAGATTTAATGTTCCTCAGCAAAACTGAGAGATGTGGAGAATTCATAGCTGAGTTTCATTGTACTGGGCAGCCTGCTGATATGTCATGTTGTCCCAGTTAGGCTCCAATCGTGTACCTGAGGTGACTTGGATACCTCATTTTGGGAACATTTGGTTCCCAGAAGTCAATAGGCATTGTCCAATATGTGCAATAGCACACAGACTGCTCTCTGCTTTAGAGAGATCCCAAGACACAGCAGCTCAGCTTCAGGGAGGAGGACTGCTCTTTTTCTCCATCCTGTGACCAAACATAGTAATTTTTCCTAAACATGAGTTTTATGATGTCATTCTGCATTGGGTCAAAAATGGAGAAACCTAACATTCATGTCTATGGCCTATGTTGAATAGCTTTCTAGTCTCAAATTATTTTGCCCCTACCTCGTTTTCCCCGAGAGCCATCAGCAGTGAGGTACCAATGACCAAAAAAGGCCTGAAGCATCAGATGTAGCAGGAGCTGCTGATGGCAGGACTGAGGATGGCACTGGGCAAACTGGGAGCTGCTTTCCTTCTATGTCCGATTGTATCTGTTCTGGCAGCAAATAAGCGACTTCCAGTTTCCGGACTGTCAGTATAACACATTACACAAACATTAAATTCCCTTAAAAAAATAAAAATCTCAATGGCTGACTTATAAACTCCTCAATGATAATCGTAATGGAAACATTTATATATCCCCACAGCTATAATGGGATTGCTGCAGTAATCCTACACTGTTTACGGTGCTGATATTTTAAATAATACATTCTGTATCTTTTACTTTTTCCCTTTTTTCACGGTGCTGTACACACTTTGCATCCTTTCAATGACAAACACTGAGCAAAGTGCACCAATAAATTATTTCCCCTTTGAATCCTTTTACCAAAGGAAAAAAAAAATCTATGTGCACACACAGCAGCTTGAGTCCAGCTAGTTAATCAGTTGCATTATTATTACCACCCACCTCATCCTGTTAAAAAGCCAGATTTTTCTACCATTTGTGCTGCTTTTAATCCATAGGAAGTCAATTTTCCACTCATATATTAGTTTATTTTATATTTTCAAATTGATTCTACTATACATTGATTTCCTGTTGTGTGTATTGTATCCTGAGCTAGGATTATACGTTTAGTAGAAGTGGATATTCCTGCCACATAAAGGTTGCTTCAGCTCTATAGGACCCTTATCTTGAAAAGGGAGAGTCCAATTTTATTGAAACAGCTAAAATCCCACTTAATTGAATTTTTTTTTTCCTAAGATGTACAAGCTTAGAGACTTTTGGTTTCCAATTCAACTTCAGCTTCGCGGTGTTTAAATTTCCAAACCCATAAAGACCTTTATGAAAAAGAACTTACAAATATTGTATTTCTGATATGGTGAATTACTGAAGAAGCTCAAGGTAAGAAGCAGTGAAATATCAATACTTCGTAGAACATCTTTTGATCATGCTGGCTTTTCATGGCCTGTTTAACACATTCCTATGGAAAAAGATCATGTTTGAACCTACATTTTACAATGTTAGAGCCCTGAAACGCTGCAGAGTAGAATTAGGGCTGTGCACTGGAACAGAAAGAAACACACTACCTGACAACATTTGATGCAAGAAGATGAGGCAATAAGAAATCCTAATTTTGGGGTGAAATTTTTGGCCCATCTTGTAGCATAGGAGTTTTGTCCTCCACTTCCAGGGAGTCAAGTTTCACCTCCAAGTACAATAGAAATTTTCCATGATTAGATTACTGCTTAGATTGCCTCTATTGTTAACTTTTAGAAATTATATCCTTGACTTTCCTTAGTTATTAAGTGAAAAATAGACTTCAGAGGGGTTTTTTCTTTTGTTTCAAAGAAGAGCTCAGAGGAAGCCGCTCACGTCCAAGTCCAGTTGGTACTGTTCTTTGGCCCACCCCAGCCATGGCCATGTTTTCCATCTCAGAGGATGCCACGCTTATTGCATCACAAACACGCAGACCCAGATTCTGTAAGTGGGTCTGCGAGCACGCTTGCACCATTGCCCAGATTTCATCCAGTCTGTGCTCCTCAACCAAGGTTCCCAATGCAATGGGTCAGCCTGTGGGGTGAGACCTTTCATCACAATTTCCTCCGACCTGTCCCTGTCTGCAGCTTCTTCCCACGCAGCGCAGGGCACACCGATCATCCCATGCGCCGATGATAAATACAGCACGAGCAGAGATGTGCTCAGGAGCAAAATGCAGTAAGAGAAGTGGCCTGCTGCAGCACCGCAGGGATGTGCAAGCAGGCAGCTCGGCACGGCTGCGCTCACGCAGCAAAAGCCTTTAAGGGTGACCATATCGTTTATATGTTGAACACTGAGGCTGGCTGGAGTCAGAGGGACCTCTGCAGACACAGAAGTAAGTAACAACAGTAATATCTGGATTTGAATCAAATTC